>OV050030.1:5017500-5617500 GCA_920105625.2 Clusia tigrina
GAGCTGATTATATATAACTAAAACGAGTTATTCGGTCCCGGAATAGTCGTTCGACCTTTGGAGTGAAAAATCGTATGAACGTTTTTGATTCAAATATCGAGGAAAGAGAGTGAGAAGAATTACAGATAACTTACTTCGGAAGATCTGTTCAACTCGTCACTACTTCTCTAGATTTGCTTTAAATTCGAAATTTTAATTTCAATATATTTGAAATATTTCCAAATGAGTCAGTGAGGATTACCAAAGTTGTCACTGAAATTTATTTTAAAACAGTTTGATAGATGCAGAGATTACTGGTAGATTTAACATTCTACCATTAGGTCTACCATTTTACCATAAGATTTACCATTTTACCTTTAAATTTACAACGTATTTAGTTTTTTCATAAAATATTTGTTTGGGAAAATATAAATGTATAAAAATAATGTTCAGCAATTTAGGAAATGCGCAGTTTCTGCTAACAAAGAATTGGTCCACTTCATCGGTCTCTATCTTGATAGCATTGATCTGGAGACATTTAATCCACTTCATCGGTCTTTGTCTTGATAGCATTGATCTGGAGACATTTAATCCACTTCATCGGTCTTTGTCTTGATAGCATTGATCTGGAGACATTTGATCGACCTCATCGGTCTTTATCTTGATAGCATTGATCTGGAGACATTTGGTCCACTTCATCGGTTTTTATCTTGGATAGCATTGATCTGGAGACATTTGATCCACTTCATCGGTCTTTATCTTGATAGCATTGATCTGGAGACATTTGGTAAGTAGATGTTCCATTGTTTCTTCTTCCTATATATATTTAGGGGCCTAAGTTATTACAAAATTAATATTTGAGTCCCAAAAAATTTTGGTTTTTTAATTACACAATTCCGAGAGCGATTCGAAATGTTAAATAAATTTTCTAAAATAAGCGAAGGTGTGGACTGTTTCAAACTCAAGTGGACTTCTGGAGAACTCAGTCCTTTGAAGCATTATACCTTCAGCTTCTTTTAATTATTTTTACAACATACAAAGCGGCGAACACAAGTAATGATAAACGTGTATTATTCAAGGAAGCAAAATCGATATTTGAGATCTTTGCCCCAACGAGCGCTTCATTAAAGCAACAATTTGCTTTCTATTTAAGTATTAGTTACATTACATAGTTGATCAGACTTAAACTTGAATTGATAAGTACCAATCAGTCCCTTCGTACTTCGAGTGAAGGAACACTAATAGAGTGTCTAATCTATTTATCCACACATGGTTTATTATTAATTAAAATATTAATTAATTTGTCAAAATGGCAAAAAGAGTTGTAAACATTTTTATAGCACTTTAATAGCCAACTAAAATAAATAAATTAAAATTTGTTGCTTTCAACGGAATTGGTTTTGGATTTGTCACTTCAGGTCAATGCCAGCAATAAAATTCTGCGAGTGTCGTTAATATTGTTTTATTATTATTAACGTGAACGAATCTTGTCGCGAATATACTCTACATCCAAGATTTACATATACCATGATCTTTGAACTGAAGAGTCGAATAGAGGCGATGAAATTAGCTTAGGGCACTTATGCCGATAATGGGTCCCAAGATGGATTGAAATCAGGGAGGCTCGATCGCATGTCTCAACTTAAAATGGATCTCTTCGAACACTTGTTATGGCATGTACTTGTATTTTCATATATCAATCTAGAAGATTATTGACACCTACAATAAAAGAAGTCAGGAATATACTCTACACCCAAGATTTACATATACCACGATCTTTGAACTGAAAAGTCGAATAGAGGCGATGAAGCTTAGGGCACTCAAATGATTTGTGGTGCCATTAATACCGATGATGACTCCCAAGATTGCTTCAAATCAGGGTTCTTCGCTCGGATGTCTCAATTTAAAATGGATTTCTTCGAGCACTTATTATGGCATCATGTATTTGTATTTTCATATATCAATCTAGCAGATAACTGACGCCTACAAACAAAGAAGTCAGGAATAGATCAGGTACGAACAAACTTGCTATCTTGCATTCTATTGATCTTGTCTTTCAGTTAAAAATTGTCAGGAAAGCTCATTTTACATAATAAAGAACAAGTAAGTTTATTAAATAATCATCCATTTGAACGTTGCCAAACACCGAGAGTTCCCTTTCATCGCTTAACATATCATATAGTTCTCAATAACCCTAGTTTGGCAAATCAAATTAACGAGTTTATCTGCCTGTTTTAGTAGTCAATTGTTTGCTTGTTCATCAGTTGCTTGATTTGTGAATCTCTGTAAACGTCGCCTTCATATCCGACACCTCGAATAGAAGTCTTTTTATAATCTGGCTGAGATGTGCTTTCGACACGATGACGCTACATGACTAATGCGATGGCAACCATCTACTTATTAAAATCTCATATTGGTGATATGATTATTTCGCGAAATGGCCTCTAGGGTCGTGCTATTTAACACCCCTTTATTATTACTTGTGAGGGAAGTCCCTGGTATATGCTGATAAACCATAGACCATTCACGCTTTCACGCTGAACTATTCTTATCAACCTCCTGCTCCGCTTGACAAGTTCTTTAAAGTCTTGATAGATGTAATTCATTTGGGTCTCGTCATATCCACTTTTTCCCCTCATTTTTGTGTGGTGTTAAATTCTTCATTCTTTTCCTCTTTTGTTTCTTTTAATAATCTATTCTGTGGCACATAGTTTAGTTGTCTTCTACACGAAACCTGCCTCAACAAATGAAAGTAGCTCATGAAGTAAATCTTCACGTCTATTTGAAAGAACCGTTTGCCTTCACATCACAAATTGCCATTCCACATGTGCCAAATTTGACGTTTATTACATCTTTTAAATAAGTGTTGGAATTAATTGAAATTACACATTTTTACAGTTTGCACTGGCAGAGCCAAACGCCCATTACTTTCCTCCCCCAGCTCAGATTATGGCTGATCGCTGGGCATGCCGCGGGGAGAGAAGACGATGCATGAGCCACCCAAAAAATCACTTAACCGAATGTGCGAAAGTATTTTTGGAGTCGAGCGGAAGAGAAACAGCTGTGAACGTTTAAAATGTTTAAATTAACACAGAAATAGCCAAAAAAAAAAAAAAATAACAAACACAGAAAAAAACCGAGCGTCTGCAAAATCTCTTCAAAATATATTTCGAAAGCTGCGCGCAGGGTACGTACATGAGTCTGCTAGTGGGACTGTTCTATTTAGAAGTGGGATGAATATGGGATGAAAATATCAGCAGCAACTGAGAAATAGCGCATTTTATGACTCTGGCGATTTGTGACACTTAAGAATGCATTCATGGAAGTAAAGTTCATTCAAATATCATTAAAACATGAACAATTTAAACACTAAAAAGCCAATTGGCGTTTCTTATCGGATGAACACGGGATGATCTATTCAGCTTGTTAAGTTGCTAGGAGATGATCATAATAATTTCAGCTTCTTACTTCCTCAAAGAATATTCGTATAAATAAGTAGGTCTTGTCCTATCCAGTTTGGAGATGGGAAATCAAAATTGATTTATTTATTTGGTTACTTTTATGAGCAGAAAACTGTTTAGCAATTTTCCACTGAATTTATAAGATTCTCGAAATATTATTACCGCCCTGTTTTTATATAGTTTGTTGATAAATTACATTTGAAGTTTCCTAAACAAAGGAACGAATTTGGGGATATCAACCGTCTTAGATAGATAGATAGATAGATATATTTAAGGGTGTTATACACTGCGACCTGAAAGATCTATTGTGATGCCCCTATTTATTTGAAAGATGAGGATAGTCTCATCTATAAATCTGTTGTCAGGTTAATTTCCGACAGGAATCAACCGACTTACAGATTACGAAGCAAGCGACATTCTGTTTATGCTATTTCACAACCAATCTTCTCATTTCTATTCGCAGGTAACTATCTATTAATGTGGGTGGGGTATTTGTGCCACACCTCCTGTTCAGTTTAATAGTTTAAATCGAACAACAAATCCTTGTGTGACATAATTGAAGTTTCCTTGCGAGTTATGGATTTGCCACTGGTGTGTAACTGACCTACGAGGATGAGCAATATCGACTTTCCTCATATGTACCAGCGATTTGACAGTCAAGGTATCTTTCCTGTTGTTATTATATAGAAACTTTCCCGACAATTATCATTAAATATTTTACACCCGAGGGTCGCGGGTTCAAATCCTGCCCCGGGCTTGGTCTCCAAAATGCTTCTTTCTATAAAATCCTTTTCTCTTCGAGCCGAAGGCCTCTGTAGCTAGTACTCATTCCCCCAGCACCTTGCACTCTTAATTGATTATAGTGTAAAATATAATAATAAGAATAATAATACTATAATATATCATATAAGCATGCGAGACTCACATTCAGAGGGTTGCAGGTTCGAATCCTGCCCAGAGCTTGGTCTCAGAAATGTTTCCTTCAAACAAATTTTTTTCTCTATTTCTCTAATGCACTTCGGCCAATTTGATATTTTGTGCTTAGCCGTGGTTCAACCGTCCATTTTAAGGCTCTTTATAAAATTTAGCACTTTATGGGGTTCCAATGTTTCGAATAGTTTCGGGTGATATTTTTGCAGCCCCTTTTGAAGCAAACACCTTCTGCCGACTGCAGGACATACGCATAGAATGTCCACAGTGGTTTCCGGTTCCTGGTTGAATAATCTGCAGATATCCGCAATAGAAATTCCCAAATTTTTTAGATGATATCTGAGGAGTGAGAAATATCTAATTTCCAGAGACACTTCCTTTATCTTACATTACGTTACTTTACTATAGTGCATACATAAGCGTTCCACAGAACAGAATTGAATTTGAGTATTTGAGATTTGAGTTAGTTTGAGATTTTCTTTTTTATAATTAATTAAAATAAATAAAATAATAAGTAAATAATTATTTCACTTACAGACTAAAGCTCTGGCTGCCAGAACCTTCAGCTTATACTTAGTATTATTGTTTATATAGTTGGGGACTTAATATTGAGTACTCTTACTTCACATTACATTACTTTATAGCCTGCCTAATTAGCCTTAAGTTGTCATTCTGGAGCTATTGCTCGCTATTCATGTTGGGTGGCTTTGCTGAAGCTCTCTGCCATCACCGTTAACAAGTGCATACAAGGTGAGGCATTGCAGCCGAACAAGCAGAGAGTTAAAATAAGCTGCCAATAAAAATTGTAAACTTACCATAATGCGTGATAACAGGAATTCTTGGAACGATGAAGCCACGAAATATGTATGTTCCTCTAGCACTGTAGAAAGAGAAGAGGCCAATTGGATCTCTGTTAAAGTTCTTTGTAAGAAGGTTGGATTGGTTTACTTTGCTCTGCTCCCGCAAAGGAATGCACAAAACCGGTTCGGCAACTCACACAAACAGCCAAGTTTCGTATATAACCGTGCGTGCGTGTGTGTGTTTTATTGAGGGAGTGTGTCTTTCTAAATTGTTTGTGCAAATGTGCTGCGATGAAAGCGGAATTTGCCGGCAAAAGTCATTGAAACCTTTAACGCGCCCACGAATTGCCGACAACGCAACGTCAACAGAGCTAACGGCGACACTCTGCGATGCGACGACAAATTTGACAATTAATTGCAAAACAATGGCAAAATGTAAACAACGGTCTTTCTGGGTTTTTTTTTTCGCTCTCTTTTGGCGTTTGCATAGACCAAGCTACGTGCTGTTGCGGATGCCTTTGTGGTTGTTGTTTTTGTTGTTAGTACTGCTGAAGCTGTTGTTGTTAGTGGTTTTTGTTTTGTTCATTAATTTTGTTGGTATTTGGGCACAGCTGCGTTGCGCGCTGTGTGAAGCGAAACGAAAGCAACAAAAACACGTGCACCGTTGATGCCGCTGAATCAGTGAGGCAGCAGAGGCTTTTTTGTGCAGTAAATATGAAGTCGGATACTGTAGCTTTTGGTCTGGTTTTTATTTCAGAGTTTAAACAGTATTTTTAATAGAAACTTAACTTATGTTTTGTTCTGCATTAATGTTAGGCGCTTTCAATAACTATTAAATTGCAAAGCAGCTGCAAATTGATATTTTGTTTAGATTGATCTTTTATAAAACCGTATTTTTATATATTTACTGTTTATTTCTACACACAATTGAATTTAAAATTTCTTTATAAGTATTAATAATTAATTTATAAGTAAATAGTTTAAGTGTATGTATATAATTATGTTTGTTTATGAAACTTTTATTAAGATAACTTTTTTAAATAAGAAACGTGCTGTATTCATTCCAGTGAAGTATATTTATTTAATACAGTAAATAAGTTTATTTAAATTTCTTATTCCAGACAAGTGAATTGTAATTGAATTTAATAAAATTTGTTTGAATCGTTCACACTTTATAACAAGAACAACAGACGAGACGATAAACTATCAACACAGACAATACCGGCACAAACGAACATCTGCACTAGACTGCAAACAAACGCATTGGAATTTCAATGCGCTGCATGCAAACACAGTTCGGCAGCAACTACACAACACAAATAATACACGAATGCACCAACTGTTCTGCTCCGTGTGGCTGCTCTCTTTTTCCACACATATCAAGTTTACCTACTGAACAAAATTCTTGCCATCCGCACACAAGTCCATCCAACCCGACGTACAATTCGCTTGTGAACGTACTCGTACACTTTTCTATGCTGCTGCCTCGCTGGCTGGCTGGCTGGCTGGCTGGCTTGCCGGCCGACTGTATAATTGTGTATGTGTTTCATGCTCTCGTGCGACGCACTGAATTTGGCTGTCTCTCTCTTGCCAGCTCGCTCGCTGCTTTGGCTCCGACGCAGGCGTTGTTCGGTTTGCAAACAAAACAGCTGTTTACCTTTTGTTTCTTGCTTCACAACATCTCTTTGGTGGCCATCCACCACCGCCACCACCGTCAGCGAAGACAACTGCATTTTCCTTGCTGGCTGCTGGTGCTACTTCTGCTGCTGCTTCTGCTTTGCTGCCACTGCTCTCTTCAGCTGAAATATAAAACATCAGCTGCTGTTATCATTAAAAGAGCTGTTGCAACGACCCTGAGTGCACATTTTCAGAAATTCATAAAGAGGATATTCATATGGGAATATGTGGGCCGCGACCATAAGTGAATTAAATGAAAGCACTTCCAAAATATCATTAAATTAACTTATAATAAACCAAACTTCACACAATTTACTCCAATTATATCAGTTGCTTTGCACGACTGCGAAGCTTGAATGAAGGTTGAACCAGCTGTTGAAAAGCTGACAAGAATAAGCACAAATGTCTCAGGTATATCATGGATATACCTGTGCAAACACCCATAGCGGGCTTTAGCAAAATTTTTCATATTACTTGGGTTGCTGGGCAAATTCTACCATCCAAAGAAGAGTATTTACAAGACAGCACGTAAGATATTCAAGAATCCAGCAAATCCTGGAGGCAAATCAAATTCGTAGTGGGAGCTTTTAAAGTGCTATTCTAAATATTGGGAACATATTCATATGAAGGACATATACAACTATTTGAGGGTGGTCAATTATGTTCCAAGACTTTATTACGCGGTAGATATTGAGTGAATCAGCTAAGAAATTCTTATATTGTATAACATAAATCACATCCGCCTCCGTGTTCTGTTTCTTGTATCGCAGTCGTGGGTTCGCGGGTTCGAATCCCTCGTAAACCCTTGCACACATAATTCATTAAGATATAGTATGACTGAGATAAACACGGTAAAAATAAGCTTCGATTCAGGAATCAAATTAGGGCTCTTAAATACACACCTATATGCATACATACATAATTTGTGAACCTGTCCTGAAGCTTTCCGAGGCTGTACTTAACTACTAGAACAGACAAGTTTTCGTTAATCACAGCCAAATGGGGCTTGGAAATGTATTCAACAGTCGAATCCAAACGGGTTGAGAATGTTTGTCAATCAGAACCCTTTGATAAGTGCCGAGAAAACGAGCCACACAAACAACAGTTGAACAAATCTGGTTCTGACTAAATTGAGCTGACCCTAGCATGGACCTGTGATCTTTTCCGGGCTTTGAAAGCTACTCCTACATCATAAGGCAACTGGGATTCACTTAATTCCATGCAAGTATATAATTGCGATGGGAGTCCTTATCGATATTGACGATACAACAGTAGTAGTACTTTATTTCACGCAATTATACGGCATGAATTTGCTTTGACAGGACACTCTTACTACTCACACTTACTACTATTTGACCTCTCTACTCGCTGCTGTTGAGCAGGGAGGTCAAACAGTGCCATTGATTTGAACCATCAAATTACACGAAGCTTAATTATTAGCTGGCTGTCATTTTCGTTTACAAATGCGGCTACTAATTAGGATTCGCCGGTGCAACGCGAGGATTACAGGGAGTACCCAACAATTACGAACACCTTCCAATAAGTCCAACAGCCCGGCTCAGGTTAGCGTGGCGGGTAATTTGCGTAATGCAAATGAGTGCGACTGTCAGCATATACATACGAGTACCGCCTCAAACGCTGTCAGTATTAAATCACATCACATAGAAGGCTATCCAGCAAGGACTCACATTCACAGCCATAACCGTGCCCACACACAGACCTGTGTACCAATTCATGCAATCAGCAGAAAAACACACAGCAGCATCAGGCGGCAAATGATGGAAAACGCCATTAGGTGAGATTTTCCCATACAAACGGCAATTGTGCAGCAACGTGTTGGGTGGCAGGCTGAGTGGGTGGGTGGGAGAGCTTGTTTAGTTGTTTGGGTGAGTAAGCGGCTGCATGAATAGGTGGCTAGATGGCTGGGAGTGAACAAGTGTGCCGAGAGAGCATGGGCTCAAAGAATATAACAGCAAATTGGCCGTACAACAAATGCTGGCAAATGGCAGGCGGGCCAGGCTGGGCCAGGCCACATTTGCCGCTGATGCGGCAAATAAAACTGACGATGAGGAGGGACGAACGCAGGCAGCAGATGAATTGAAATCACGGCAATTGCTGGCGTTGCCGTTGCCGTTGCCTCTGCCTCTGCCGCTTTGTGCTTCAGCTGATGCTGCTGAGTTGCACAAAAAATTGTGTGGGAAACGTTGGCGGGAAATTTGTGTTAAGTTGGCTTACTTGGAGGGGGTGGGTGGCGGTGGCAGCTTTTACGTAAAATGCTGGTACAACACGAACTCATACTAGAGTATTTTCACACACACACACACACAGGCAATCAAGCAGACAAACAGACAGACTGATGCTGAAAATGGGGGCGCAAATGTTCAATTTAAATGTTTGTCGTAAGATACTCGTATATCACAGAGAGCGCGGGCGATAAAATGCGTGCCACAGAAATACGCCAGCTGACACAGTTTTGTGGTATTTAGCTAAAACGAAAGAGGAGGCTGCAGCACGGCCGTGGAGTACGCAGCATGTGCAGGATGCGCCGTGCTCTTAATTTTATGTGCTATCAATAAAAATCGCTCATTTTGGAGCAGCTCCTTCTTTCTATACGTGTGCCTCTCTGTCTGTCTGTCTGTCTGTATGTTTGCCTCAGTTATCTCAGATTTGCATGCGATGTGCCGCACACCAAAAGCCAATCAGTTTATGCAACAAATGCCGCTGCCAATGCCAGCGTCAGCAAGCAGTAATTCAGTTTACTATCAACGGCAGCTTGATTGCCACACTTTCCCGCACACAGCTTAGCCTCTCACACTCTCTCGCTTGTTTTGCCAGTCCTTCCGTCCGTCCGTGCTCCATGAAGTGTGCCTCTGCCACTGTCACACCAACACACAGTGCTCTCTTCCCATACAGATAAAGCATATGAATTATTTCTTGGGTTTTAGAGCAATGATTTCATACTGCGATGAGAATGCATTTTCTATGTCCATGACTAAACATGAGTAAAATTTATATTCAGAATGGATTATTGTGTGTAGGGGATTGAAAACATCGCAACCTTTCGACCTATTGTGCCCCTTCAGAATGGATGTGAAATATTCAATATGCTCAGCAGTAGGATTTCCCCGTAAACTTTATATCATTACATGTAAAAAAAGGGAAAAGAAGGGTTACCAATTGCAGGCTTAATATGTAAGATCTTTACTACAAAGCATATCGCTTCCGTGGACATGATAACGATTCTGCTTAGGTTCCACCTAATAACTTACGTACCATCTTCTTCTCTCAGTACGAGGTGTTCTTGGAATCTAATCTCCATTAGAGCTCATATTGCAGGACTCTTCGGTTTTGTCTCCTCTCGCTCTGAGGTTGAATATGCTTTCTTTATTTGGAATAGATTCAATAGTCCTCACATTAGTGCACTATGTTCCCCACTATGTTCCCCTCAATAGTTCACACAAATTTACATACATTTAATGAATTAATTCAGGTTGCTCCTAATAATTCACAAGTCTTCTTCCTCTGTTAGTACGAGAGGTACTATTTATATTTAGGGAACTGGCAACACTAATGTCAATAGCTAAAATCTGGCAACACCATAATAAAGTTTGACATTTTTTAGCATAAACGTACTCACAACGTGTTGATGTACAAGTGCTATTTTTGTTTTGTTTACAGTGAGTTAAGAAAATCAATTTGGCCAAAAATTGGAAATTTCAAGAGAAGGTTTTCGTTGGATTATTTTTCACAACTTTCGACGTGGATTATCTCGACAAGAATGTTTCGATGAACTCAGTTCTTTGTTAGGCGATAAAGCACCATCAGAAACCACAGTATATCGCTGGTATAGTGAATTCAATCGTGGTCGTAGTTCGGTCGCCGACGAACTCCGTGAAGGTCGTCCAAAATCGGTTGTTGTGCCACAAAACATCGATGCAGTGCGTGAACTGATAATGCAAGATCGTCATGTGACATATCGTGAGATAGAGGACATCTTGGGCATTACTTCCACTTCCATACATTCAATATTGCATGAACATTTGGCTGTAAAAAAGATTTGTTCGCGTTGGATCCCACATAATTTGACATTCGCTCAAAAAAAAGGCTCGTGTTAATTGGTGTAAGGAAATGATTAAAAGGTTCGACCATGGTGCTTCAAAAGATGTGTATGAAATCGTAACAGGTGACGAATCATGGATATATGATCCGTATGAGCCGGAAACAAAACAACAGTCGACCATGTGGGTATTTCAAGACGAGCTAAATCCAACAAAAGTTGTTCGTGGAAGAAGCACAGCGAAGCAAATGGTCGCCCGTTTCTGCGTCCGAATGGGTCATGTGGTCACTATTCCGCTTGTGCAATGTAAGACGGTCAATTCTGAGTGGTACACGACCATTTGTTTGCCGGAAGTCCTCGGAGAAATTCGTAAAACCAACCGCCAAAGACGAATCATTCTCCATCATGACAATGCGAGCTCTCACTCATCTCGTCAAACAAGTGAATTTTTGAGCAATCAAAACATCGCATTGATGACTCATCCTTCGTACAGTCCTGATTTGGCACCCAATTACTTCTTCTTGTTCCCGAATATCAAAGGTAAACTGCGTGGTCAACGATTTACGACCGCCGAAGAAGCAGTTGAAACAATATTTTGGAGGTGTCTCAAGAGGAATGGAAAAACTGCTGTGACAAATGGTTTGAGCGAATGCAAAAGTGTATTGATCATCAAGGGGAATATTTTGAAGAACAATAAAGCCATTTTCATTTAAAAATGTTTTTTTATTTGCTATTCCCGAAATATTAATTGTACTCCTCGTACCAGTTTTTATCTTGTTGCACTCAAGGCTAAATTTGTGGCCATGCTGCAGTCCACTTCAGTACTCTTTTCTCTCGCTCTGAGGTTGAATAGGCCTCATTTATTTCGAATAAAATTTATGTTCCTCACATTAATTCACAACAACGACTCGAAAGAGACTTAATAGATTTACATAATAAAATACACATAGCCTTTTTCCTCGATCAGTACCAGTTGTTGCCGATCCCAAAACTCCAGTTCAAGACCAGCTTCGCATACATATTTTTGTCTTTAGTACTTCATTTTTGCACAGATCTTTATTGTCAGATATGACTGACCATAAGTAACTTTGAATTGATAATATTTTAGTGGTTCTCTGGAATGGCTTGTCTCCTTAGCTATACTCTCATTCTAGTGTCATCTGTCGGTAGATTTTTTCAATGTCAACGAACCATGGAAATCGCAACAAAATTAAAGATCCCTTCTCTTTCATTCTGCTTTATTGGCATTCTGCTTTTTTCACATCTTCCCTCCAAACTATAAACGAGTTCATTGAAATTTCTGTCACAAACTTGGTTTTTGTTTGACTTATTTGGACTAGATAGAGTACTGTGCAGTTCCCTGCTGCAGCTTGCCTGCCCGATTTGACATTTGTTTGCACGACTGCGAGGATGTGTGTTTGTGTTTGTGGGTATGTGTGGATTGCTGCTTTCCTGTCTAACTGTCTGTCTGTTTGGCTGCTTGTCTGTTGCGTATTGTCTTCTGCGGTGTGTTTCGTGGCGATAAAGAAGTTGTTTACTGTGTGTAGTCAGCGCGTTTCCCAAATTTTGGACATGTCAACACAATTTGTACGAATTGGCGGAATCCAGCCTTGGGGACTGACTGACTGAATGGCTGAGTGAGTACTGTGTGAGTGTGCGAGTGAATTCGGCATAGTCGACTTGCCTGGCAGGCTGCCTCCTTGGTGGTTGCTGCTGGATGTGTGAGGTCTTCTTTCATATATTGCAATTGTTGTTAGGGAAAATGTGCGAGATGTGCAGTGACAAGTGCGATTGCTGGATTACAGCTAATGATGATTATGATGATTATACTATCCATAATGATGATAGCAAAATCATTTCATAGGCGGAGGAATTGCCAAAGTGTTGTTGCATGCAACAATTTCGTTTATGCAAAATGCAAATAAGCGAGATTTTAGAAGGTGGGTGGAGCTAAGGGTGTGTATGAGCATACGCAAGGCCATTGTGTGCTTTCTGTTGAGGGGGGTCATCAGCAGGCGATGAGATAGCTATGAATATTTGATGTATAATGCAATGTGGAGTGCTTTGAAATACAGCGTAATATAGGTTGTGTTTTAAAGGATGTGAGTAGAGAATTAACCACCAATGTTCCCACCGATAGTTTTGCAAAATATGGCTCCTTATAGGAGGTAGAATAGTTCCTCTCCCTTAAAAGAGTGAGTAAGATCAATAAGTTTTTAGAGAATATATCTTAGATATGAGCAAGATCCCTCATCTTGATTCCTCCAAAATATAAGAATTCCTGTCGAAAATTCTCCTGACAGAAGATTTATAGATGCGAATATCCTCATCTTTCAAATAAATAGGGGCATCACAATCAGAGAAAAACACAGAGAAAAGAAACTTAAACGTCAAACGGCAAAGCAGCGAAATAAAGCAGACGGACATTGTACACGAATCCACTAAAAATGGTGGTGAATCCACTCAGAATCGTGGTGAATCCCTTCAAAATCGTGGTGTGTTCGCTTCGGACGCTGGCAGCGAAAAAGACTTTCACTTCTCTGAGACGGACATTGTACACGAAACCACTAAAAATCGTGGTGAATCCACTCAGAATCGTGGTGAATCCACTCAGACTCGTGGTGAATCCACTCAGAATCGTGGTGAATCCACTCAAAATCGTGGTGTGTTCGCTCCGGACGCTGGCAGCGAAAAAGACTTTCCCTTCTCTGTGTTCTCTGATCACAATAGATCTTTCAGGTCGCATTGTATAACACTCTTAAATATATCTATCTATCTATCTAAGATCAATAATATCACATCATAAGATCGAATAGTAAATTTGTTTGGAACCGCTCTAGTGACTAGTGTCAGGAACAATGAATTTATTCCAAAAGATGGCATATTCAACCTCAGAACGAACAAAAGAGAAAGAACATTTACAATCCAATACGATATATAATATAATATATCGTATATGAGAGAGGGACGGAGAGAGAGAGAGGGAGGGAGAGAGAGCGGGAAGGATAGAGGGAGAGAGCGGGAAGGAGAGAGGGAGAGAGCGGGAAGGAGAGAGAAATAGAGAGAGAGAGAGGGAGAGAGAGATAAAAATAGACATAACCAAAAGAGAAATACATCGGGAACTGTCCGATAAACAAATTTAAAATTAGAGGTAATTAAATCGAGGGATGTCTGTAAGCATAACGAGTCCTCAGAATGGGAAGTCCTTTCTCAGAGTCGCTTTTATTCTCTTCGGAAACATTAATCTCAGAATCTGTAGTTAGAACTAGAAGTGTTATTGAGGTAGGCGCAGAGAGGAAGGCTTTAGAATTTACATGGATCAACAAAGTTCAAGTTATGAATTGTTGGAAGAGAAGAAAATCCCTGTAAATCGCTGTTTAACATGCATAGAAACTAAAGTAAATATCAGACTTCGGTTTAGGTTTTGATGTTCCCTGAGACCGCACCCCCCCCCCCCCCCTGCTATCATTTCGCCATGGTTGTGGTTAATTGTTAGCCATTTAAAATACAAATGAATGCCTCCCAAGCTGATACCACTAAAAAGGGATAATTTCACAGTGTTTTAATGTTGGGGACATAATTGCTAAGCTGGGGCTGTACAAGTTTTCATTTCTAAGAGACCCCTTATTCGAAATCTATCTTCCAAAAATAAGTAAAAAAGCGATTGCCTGCCTTTTGTGAGAATTTTAAGCAGCAAGTGTCAAAAAACAATCCAAGCAAACGACAGAATTTATTTCGAATTCCAAACTTGGACTTTAAATTGCGCTCCATCAAGAGCAATTGCCGTCAACAACTATCTTGCCGCCTCGACCTTAAAAGGAACGCAGCCAAACGAGCGCAAGAGACGGCGAAAAAAGTTACTGCCACTGGTGGCAGAAGTGGCTGTCATTTGCACTGACATTTCTATCGTTCTCCGCTGGTTGGTGTACAGCCAGGCGTGCTGTTGTTAATGATGATGACGATGCCGTTGGCGCCACTTTGGCTAACAGCACACCAACAACGAGAGTCAAAGGCGCAAAAGCAGCCAACACAATGCTCGGCGGAAGGAAGACAGTGTCAGTCCAAGGCAACCACGGGGTGTGATATGCCCAAGAGTGCTAAAAGCGACAGCGAGAAAAACTAACGCCGACAATATTAACAACACTTCAAATGCTGCTCCTGCTCTTGCTGCTGTTGCTAGTCCTGGTGATGGTGATGGTGATGGTGATGGTGATGGTGTTGGTGCTTCCGCTGAGCACACTTCTTGTGCTTTGTCTGTGTTGTTTGGTTGGTCACATCTTTCTTAAGGACGACGAGTGCCGGCGACAGTGAGAGTGGCAGCAACAGCTGACAGCTGCTTGCATTGAATATTTCGCCAGCAGAGACAACTAAAAATAAAATATCAAATTAAGAAAATAAATATAGAAATAAATGTCTGTGTGCAGCACAGCAGCAGCACCAGCACCAGCCAAACGGTGGCAAGAGCAACGCTTGACAAATGACTCGGCAGGTGGGCGCCCGACACTCTCTTAGCTGAACGCTTTGGCACTGTCCGCAGAAAGCGAGCGTTGCACTGTGCCACTTGTTCGTAAGCATTTTGTTGGAATTGGCGGAAAATTCTTTAATTATGTTCACAACTTTTTACTTTTCCCAAGTGCCGGCGGCAATGAATGCCACTGCACCTGTTTGTGGCGGCCTAAACTGGTGCACCAGCTGCTGCAGCGCGCTGCCACTTGCATCCTACATATCCAATGGGTATATATGTGCATGCCAGACAACAACACTTGATTCCAATGGGTATATATGCACATGCCAGACAACAACACTTGATTCTTTATCATCTGTTCATATCTGAATGGAAATGAAGCGGGGAAACGGTTGTAAATGGACTGAAGTGGCTGTGGTGAGGTTTGATACTCAAACGACCGCCTTATACTGAGCAAAGGTCATTCAAAATTTGTGGTTCCTCTATTGCAAAATGTATGAAATTGAGAGATGGGAATGAGAGTGAGTGAGAATATTAAGTGAAAATTATACCTGACACACATGTCGATAAATTATAGAACACAATATAGCGACTTATGGTTGCTCTTCATTTAAAAATGATCTCTTCGGCCTCTTGTGACAACATTATGAGCAACTTTTCTCTCATTTCTACAACAATTCCAGCTTTTTGTGACATAGCAAAGAAAGGCAAAGCCGTTTTTTCTATCAATCTTGACCCACAATTGTTCGCATTTTGATCACTGAAGCAACATTACTTTTTCCTTGAATGGAATGAGGAACAATTACTGAAGAAGAAATCATTGGGTGCCAAATCAGGACTGTACGGAGCATGAGTCATCAATTCGATGTTTTGACTGCTCAAAAATTCGCCTGTTTGACGAGATGAGTGGGAGCTCGCATTGTCATGATGGAGAATGATTCGTCTTTGGCGGTTGGTTTTACGAATTTCTCCGAAGACTTCCTGCAAACAAATGGTCGTGTACCACTCAGAATTGACCGTCCTTCGTTGCTCAAGCTGAACAGTGGCCACATGACCCATTCGGCCGAAGAAACAGGCAACCATTTGCTTCGCTGTGCTTCTTCCACGAACAACTTTTGTTGGATTTAGCTCGTCTTGAAATACCCACATGGTCGACTGTTGTTTTGCTTCCAGCTCTAACGCATATATCCATGATTCCACTTTTTAATCATTTCCTTACACCAATTAACACGAGCCTTTTTTTTGAGCGAATGTCAAATTATGTGGGATCCAACGCGAACAAATCTTTTTTACAGCCAAATGTTCATGCAATATTTAATGGATGGAAGCGGAAGTAATGCCCAAGATGTCCTCTATCTCACGATATGTCACATGACGATCTTGCTTTATCAGTTCACGCACTGCATCGATGTTTTGTGGCACAACAACCGATTTTGGACGACCTTCACGGAGTTCGTCGGCGACCGAACTACGACCACGATTGAATTCACTGTACCAGCGATGTACTGTGGTTTTTGATGGTGCTTTATCGCCATACAAAGAACTGAGTTCATCGACACATTCTTGTTGAGATAATCCACGTCGAAAGTTGTGAAAAATAATCCAACGAAAACCTTGTCTTGAAATTTCCTTTTTTACCAAAATGATTTTCTTAACTCACTGTAAACAAAACAAATGGCACTTGTACATCAACACGTTGTGAGTACGTTTACGCTAAAAATGTCAAACTTTATTATGGTGTTGCCAGATTTTAGCTATTGACATTAGTGTTGCCAGTTCCCGAAATATAAATTGTAGCCCTCGTAAACTACCAGCAGTCATTGAGAAAGCATTATCGAATAGGTGCCGGATAATCTTAGTAAGTCTCTACAGCACAGATCATCAATCAGGCTTCTGTGAATCCAGGCTTTATAAAATACATGGAACAAGTAACTTCAAAGACATCTTTCAGAACAAAATGCTGTTCACTTCAGTGGTAGATCATCCCGAGAAGACTCCAGTGTTTTTTGGTGTCTCTCACACAATTCGTATTCCCATGATATTGAATCAATCAAAAAGCAGTTCTTATTGTTCAGTTTCGATAATACCTTGGAAAGTCTGAGGAAGGGATACTTAACTTAGTGGACTTAAACTTAATACGGTCACAGGAGAATGCGTAAGAGATGTTAGGTATGCAGTGATAAATTTAGGTTTTCTGTTCAGTGAACAGCACTTTAATCTTCCTGCTAGAAAAACAAGTCATGCTTTTCTACTTTATATCTGCCCCCTTGTGATCGAATTTATCTGGATTGACTCTTCGTAGAGTATGTTGCAACTTTCACTTGGTTGTGCAAATAATATGATGGAACAAATCCAAACGCCGGTTGAGCCCACTAATTACACTCATGAGGATTAGCACGTCTCTATACAGATATCCGCTTATATTCCCTCCTTAAATTGCTGCCAAGTCATTCTTCTCTAATCATTTGAATCCAATGTATAGTTGGTTGGTTGGGAGGTGGTTTTTGCAAGTAGAACTGTGACTCTAGTTGAAATATGAGAATGACTTAGAATACTCCTTAGAATACTTTATACGGACATACCCAGTGATATTGATTACCACCCTTCTTCCCTCTATTTCGGAGGAAATTTTTGGGTTAGGATTCCTTCCAGAGAGGAATGGCTCGAGTGGGATCCATCACCAGATACTCCCATCAAGACATACACAGACTGATCAGCAATGAATACCGGAATAGGATCATTGCGAAATGCCCCCAATCAGTGAATCCATCAAACTAATGGATCACTGCAGTGTTTTTCAAGCGTAAAAAACCGCCATTCACGAAGCCTTGAATTGGCTGAGGATAAACGAAGTAACCGTCGAGGATATACCTATTTTATCAGACAGCCAAGCTGCACTAAGAGCTTTGGATGCATTCCACATAGCATCAAGGAGTGTCTTAGACTGTCGCCGATCTCTAAATGAGATGGCTAAACAATTCCATGTCCATTTGTGCTGGGTACCAGGACATAGGGATATACCAGGGAACTGCAAGGCTGAAAAAACTTGCGAGAGACGGCACTTGTATGCCAAATGTCCGCCGGCATATGGGTGCTCCTCTCGCGAATTGTAAGGGTGACACTAATAAGAGAGAGACACTAATTAACTCATAAGGGAGACACTAATTAACTCTACCAATCAAATGTGGAGCTGTGCCACTACCTGTGAAATCGCCAGGCAAACATGATCGAGGCTAAATCTAGGAATATCATTAGACTCAATAGACTACAAATTAGGACTTTAATTGGAGCCCTCATGGGACATTGTCTAATAGTAAATCATGCAAGAAGAATGGGAGTTTCTACGCATGATTTCTGCCGCAGCTGCAGGAACGAGGAGGAACTGGGAACGATCCAGCATCTCTTCTGTACATGTCAGATACTAAGGTATTTCTTATCAATAGTTCCTCATATTAAATGACCCTTCGACGCAGAACAGAACAAAAATTTGACTTGGTATTTTTACGCCATATATAATCAGATTGGAAAATCCCACCCTAAATTGGGATTGAAGCTAAAAAATGTGACGTGATTTTTACGCCATATATAATCAGATTGGAAGACCCCACCCAAATCGTGATTGAAGCTAAAAAATGTGACGTGATTTTTACGCCATATACATATAATCAGATTGGAAGACCCCACCCTAAATCGGGATTGAGACCACAAAAGTTAGTTTGTTTTTTGTTATTTTGGTGTTAAGATACTCAAAGATGCTTCCTAACTCAAATAAACTATATTAAGTGACCGCCGGACGGAAAACTGAGCAAAAATTTCTCATGTCATTTTCATCCCATATATCACCAATTGACCGATACTCATTAGAATTGGAATAGACTCCCAATATATTTCTTGGCATATCTATTACTGGAATAATGGAAGTTAATATCATGAATCATAGTAATAGGGATACAAAACTGTACTCATGTCCAACTTTTGCAACAGTGTGTCAACTTTATCTTCCTGATACCCCTTAAACACCATCATCATTATCAGCTTCAACATGAAATGTCCAAGGAATCACAGCAGCACGCACTGTATATCATAGCACAGTTCTCCGGCCTACCCCTCTTCTATATTTCTATGGTATATAGTAGAAAATTTAAATAACAGCGATAATATATCATAAAGTATATAAAAATTGGATACATCAAGTTGCCTGCGTGCAGTTGTGACTTGAAGCAAAAAGCGATGAGAGTATTACAAAAGCGAAGAGAGAAAGAGAAACTTCTTAAAATGTTGTTAAACTATAGCACAGACAACGTAGTCATATATAACTACGTTGTCTGTGACTATAGTAAGGAAATGTTATTGCATAAGTGATTGATAAACCAGTTTGATTGAAACTATATTAGTAAACCAACCTTTTTGAATATCTCCACACTATCCAGAGATGGAACTAATTTCCATCACAATGCTTGCTAAACAAAGCGATGCTCCGGTAGCGCGTCGGTGTACTAAATTGCTCTGCTTCCAACGCCAATATTGCTGCAAACCGGTTTACATCACAATCCTTTTACTGGAACTGTCATCAGTTTGTTAGTCTCTGTTACAGTTGGAGTTCTATTTTGGTCCTTGTTGGCTCACACAAATGGTGCAGTGATGCATGTTGCCTTCAGCTATGTTTATGTCACTCAAATTTCATGCAGCAACATTCATAAATTGCATAAAAGCGCCATGTGGCGGCGCCCCTTTAGGTGCAGCAGTGTGTTACAAGTGTGCAAATGTGGCGCTTGCAACCAAAATAGAAACGCTAAAACAATCACATGCATTTCATACGCTCTAGCAGGGATTTGTCATAGGACTTTTAATATATGGACGCGTACTAGGGACGAGCGAATGTCGTCCTCGTCAGCTACCCGCGAGTACGATTACCATGCACGAATGCTGTCTTTGCTTCAGAGCCACCAAGTTCTAATTTTGTATGGTTACCATTGCCGCTATCACTCCATTTAGACATGATACTCGTGGATCCTTGAGCTTGGAGCAAATGTGATTGAAGTCTAACAATACTTATAGTGGTCAGCTTAGATTCATATTGTGACGAAATGGTTTCGTCGTTATTTATAACTAAACAAGAATAAACTTTGAAACGCTATTAAGAGGTCATTGCTGTGTCGTTAGTAATGGAAAGTCATAAATAGAAACTCATAAATAGAAGGTCATAAATAGAAAGTCATAAATAGAAAGTCATAAATAGAAAGTCATAAAGAGAAAGTCATAAATAGAAAGTCATAAATAGAAAGTCATAAATAGAAACTCAGAAATGGTAAGTTAGAAATAGAAGGTCAGAAATAGTAAGTCAGAAATAGAAGGTCAGAAATAGTAAGTCAGAAATAGAAGGTCAGAAATAGTAAGTCAGAAATAGGATGTCAGAATTAGAGAGTCATAAGTGACATATCATAGCTTAGGTTAACCTGGCTGGCATAAAGCTATGCATAGACCGATTGGTCCCTAGTGACACCAGATGGGGTCTGGCCTTAATGAAGATTTCCAATAGACATCTATCTCGTAGGATGTCAACGCTTTTTGAGAATTTAAGCAGTGCCGTCTGCTCCATTCCTGAAGTGTCTTCCAATCTCCCAAATTGTGGAGCTCCTAAGCATTTTAAGAGCGTTTTTGATAACGCAGAACAAAGAAGATGTTCTAGAGTTTCCCTTACTCCAACCTCCCTACATTTCCTACATTCGTCATTGCCCATATTTCCTATCTTGTGTGCATGTGCCGCCAGTAAATTATGGGCTGTCATTCTAGCTATGATAGAACTATCATAGGTACAATGACAAATGTATCGTTGTTTCGTGAGAGCGCGAGTATAAATCGCATTTGTTTCCTATCGTTGTCCTTATAAATAACTTTTGCAGGTGTTTAAACTGTGCCACCTTGCTTTCACCTGCCTACTCATGTGTCCGTCCGTTTCATTGAATAGTTCTTTAAGAGGTTTCCGTATGTCGTTCTCTGGTTCAAGTGGTAAATAGAATCGTTTTTTGCAATCTCATCTGCTATTTCATTCCCTTCTATGCCCTTATGACCAAGTACCTAATAGATATGCAGTGTTCTATTTGCGACGAGCCTTTCTATGGCTTCCCTGCTCTGTAGGACATTATTGGATTTTATACTGCATGAGTTAATCGCCATTATCGCTGCCTGGCTATCCACGTTTATGTTTATTTTTGAGTCATTTCTTGTCTTGGTGTAGGTTACTTCTACGGCTTTCCTAACAGCGAAGACTTCCGCTTGAAGGATACTGCTCTATTCAGGCAGCTTTATAGGCTACCTAATTCCCAACTCTGTGAAGTAGATGCCCACTTCCACACCATCCATTGTTTTAGAGCAATTTCACTCGTATCTAAAATGTAGTTTCCTAAAAGTTTGATTTTAGGTTCGTTCCAAATCACGAGTACTCGACTAACGAAACCAAATATTTGAACATCACTAATTACCTACCCACCTAAGAATGTGATTTTAATATATATGTGTGTGTGGGGAGAGTGAAAGAGTAGATATGTGTGTGTTTAGGGAAATTGACTGCATTTGACATTGATTGCTTTTGATGTCAGTTGTTTGTGTGGGATTCGTTGCTGTTGCATGAATGGCAACAGTTTTTATGACATTTCTATTCGATTGGCGTTTGATTCATGTAATGTGGGAATATTATGAAACTGTGATTCTGTAAGGATGCAATCAATGGCGGAGAAATTCAATTAAACATAAAATGCGATCGCCGTCTGTCACACTACGAACCAGCCAGCAGACTCATTAAGCAGAGAGAGAGAGAGAGAAAGAGAGAAAGAGAGAAAGAGAGAGGGGGTACTTCAATAAAATTCCCCTCTTCTTGACTTATTCACAGACAGAGAACACAGAGAAAGGAAGGTCTTTTTCACTGCCAGCGTCCGTAGCGGACACACCACGATTCTGAGTGGATTCACCACGATTTTCAGTGGATTCGTGTACAATGACCGTCTGCTTTATTTCGCTGCTTTGCCGTTTGACATTTAAGTTTCTTTTCTCTGTGTTCTCTGTTCACAGACTCCAATTTTCACCATAGAAACATGTCAAACCTACTCTAGTAGGCAAGTAAATCTTAGTGAGGCTCTTGTATTGTAAGTTTTTGAGTCGAATATGTTATTTCTACATTCAGGACTAAGATGAAAATACTTGGAGAAGGATCTGCTATTCGTATATTCGTTATCGTTCTTGCAAAAAATATACAGCGTTAATGATGAGGTCCCTCTATCTCATACAGTATAGGGAGCGGGTGAGGAAGGCACATGGGAGAATACTGCAATTATATACCAGAGAACACAAAGAAAGAAACTTAAACGTCAAACGGCAAAGCAGCGAAATAAAGCAGAGAGACGTTGTACACGAATCCACTGAATCGTGGTGAATCCATTCAGAAGCGTGGTGAATCCACTCAGAATCGTGGTGTGTCCGCTACGGACGCTGGCAGCGAAAAAGACTTTCCTTTCTCTGTGTTCTCTGTTATATACCCTGCCTTTCTCAGACGACAAACTACACTATCTGGAAAGAACTTACTGCTCCCTGTATACAATCCTGTATACGAGTGTATAGATGGACCCCGGAGAACTCAGGGGTGAATGAAATATCCATTCCATAACCATTCCAGACAACAAACTCACCCACTGTCAAGGAAGTTTCGTACACCTTGTATCTCTCCAATGAGACTCCAATCAAATTTGGACAGTGTTAATCAAATTCCTTCACTGAATACTTGCCTTCCTGTGGGCTCAACTGATATCAGGCTCGGTAGCAATGACCCAAACAGTAATTTGTCCTACAATCAGGTTCCAAATAATACATTATAACCAACTGGATTTATTATTATTATTATTATATCTTACACCATAATTAATTATAAGTGCAAGGTGTTGGGGCAATGAGTACTAGCTACAGAGGCATTCGACTCGAAGAGAAAAGGATTTTATAGAAAGAAGCATTTTGGATACCAACCAGGCAGGATTTGAACCTGCGACCTCTAGCATGCTTACCACTACACCACAGAGGGCGGCTCAATTGGATTTAATGATAATAACTTTGGAGCAATGGTCCACAAGCGAATTAAACTGATGTGGATATTTGATAGACTTTACCAAATCCTTGGTTCAGGGATAAATGTTATAATGCTTAGTTATATACCGAAGGCCGAAGAATAAACTATTAATAAGTATCAACTACCAAAACGGATTTCTGTATAAAAACGAAGGAGATTACCTTGTAAGTTTCTTAAGGTGCGGGGGATACTTGACTGCTGATCACCCCAAAGAAGTACCATGGTCCAGAAACATATACTCCCCAAACTGACAGACGCAGAGTAGCTGAAAATTGAGCGTCGAAGACCACCTGATAGGTTGCGGGGCAGAATTTCAAAGGCATTTCCTGTGCGGGCATGTGTAAATTTAAGTGCATCAGATTCCTCTTTAAGTGCAACTAAATTGGTGAAACTCACTCTCTGAAACTAGCCACTGGGATTATTACCACCCACCCATCCCGGTTCCAGGCACAGTGGGAGAATACATAAACTATTATTGCTGGTTCATTGCCGCTTGCTACCAATTATGTTGCTGTCAGTCTCTTGCTTCAGTAATTAAATAATTTAATTCCGTTTGCGTTGCGAAAATGTTGGCAAATGTGTGCGTTTGTTTGCTGCCAGTCCCAGTGGCAGCTGTAGTTGCCGCTGCTAGTGATGGTGGTGGTGTTGTTGTTGTTGTTATTGTTGTTGCAGTTGTTATTGTTGTTGCTGATGTTATTGCTGCTCTTGCTGTTGATGCACTCGTGGCGGTTGTTGTTATTGCTCCAAATTGTCGAAGCATCAAGAACAGCAACATCACCATCAGCAACGGATTCAGTATTAACAGCGTATTCATTGTTGTTGTTGCTATGGCATCAAAGACCAAACGACAGCAGCATAGCAAGGAAAAAACAACAACAACAACAACAACAACAAGAGCAACTGACAACACCAGCACGCACAATCACACAGCAGCAAATTTAATTTAAAATTTGTCGATATTCTGTTGCTGTTGTTGTGATTGCGTCTGTGTGTGAGCCGCTGTGCTGCTGAGGACGTTGATGTTGATGCTGCTACTCTGGCTGCAAATGGCAGCACTGTTGCTATTGTTGTTTTTGCTATTGTTGCTGTTGTTGTGCCTGCCTCACTGATATGTAAATAGCTGATTAATTGCATTTCAATTGCCTGCCACTGCGTGCCTCTGCGTGCCTCTGCCTGCCTGGGAACATTTTCAATGCGAACGCATTTGCTCGTCTGTGTAGCCGAGCATTTTCAATAATTTATATACTCCCACCGAGCCTGCAGGATATGCTTTATGGAGCATTTTAAGCGTGCCATAAAAATATTTACTTAATTTATGGTGAAACAATGAGTTATAAATTTAAAATTGGAACCAAATTTTCAGGACGGCAATATTTTAGTTTGCAAACACTGCTCTCGACCTGACCCACAAGGCCACTTTTGATGTACTCCGCTGCTTTCGAGAACATTCCAATGCATTCTGGAATAGTTTAACTCATCCTGCCTGTCACATAGTATGATATAAAGCAGACACATCACTAATAATTTCACCAATTACTAATCAGACTAATGATAATTAGCGACACTCATATGACAAAAGCAGCAAAATCGATTCATCTCTGATGTGATTTTAAATTAACGGTTGTTATATGCAGTTTACCCAGTTTGCTGATGAAATGACAATTTCAACACAATAGAATAACCATTAGAAGGATATTCAGCAACTTTTACTGTGTCAATAGATACATCAATCGACCTTTCTTAGAAATAGTGAACTTCTTCACAAATTATGCCTACATTCCCTCTTTCAGTGCAAAAGAGGTGGGACTCTGACATTATACAGAGTTCTACAGGGTCACACGAATGTTCTCAGGAGTTTTATAAACGAACCTATGTTTAAATTGTGAGAAGCTATGCCACATAAAGATGTTCTCCATTATCTATAATCTTAACACTTTGAACCAGGTACAACGACTAGCATGCATATGTATTACCGGAGCTGTGAAAACGTGTCCCACAGCAGCAATGGAAACACTTTTAGATCTTACTCCGCTACATATTATAGTAGAAATGGCTGCAAAAAGAACCCTACTAAGAATCGTCAAGGAAGGTGCTGGCCGCGAGAAAAGTTCTAGTAATAAACAACGAGATAGCATCGTTGCCACTATACCCCTCGCGGACTTACCTAGAGACGATATGAACAAAAGGTGTAACTTTAAAAAACGCTTCACAGTTGTGCTTGGGAACAAGAAGGAATGGAAACCTGAATCACTTCAAGATATCCTAAAAGATCATACCACCAAGTGGTTCACAGATGGTTCAAAAACAGAAGAAGGGATTGGAGCCGGCATATTTGGGCCGAAGGTTAACCACTCCGTACCAATGGGGAAATCATCCAGCATATTCCAGGCAGAGATACATGCAATTCGCCTCTGTTTTATCTTTAACCTCCAACGTAATCTTGTGGGACAGGACATTGCTATCATGTCTGACAGTGAAACAGCTATACAAGCACTCAATTCATACGAGATTCATTCTAAACTCGTATGGGAATGCATAGAGCTTTTAAATAAGCTAGGAAGTCTCAATAAACTCTCTATAATATGGGTCCCAGGACACACTGGGATCCCTGGAAATGAAAAAGCGGATAGTCTTGCCAGAAATGAGGCAGCCGCGCCATTTATTGGGCCTGAACCATTATTTGGCATAGGGGCAAATAGCATAACAGATAAATTAAGACAGGATGAAAAATCCAGAAGATAACGCTATTGGGCGTCACTCCCAAAACTTAGACAATCCAAGCTCATAATTGGGGACTATAACTCAGAACGTGAGAGTCTACAGTCAAGCAAAAACAATTTGAAAACTCTGACAGTCCGCTTCACAGGCCACTGTCGTTTAAGAAGCCACCTCATGAAACTGGGACTCTCACCAGTAAGCACGTGTAGATTGTGCAGAGAAGAAACACCGGAGCACCTTCTAATGCACTGCGAAGCCTTTGCTCGCAGTAGGAAGAACTATCTGGGGCATTACTGGCCCGAGGGCAGAGACATTAGAGCAATGAACCCCAATTCAGTATTAAGCCTCCTTAGAACTGTTGAACTAATAGATGACCTTCAATAGGTACATGCAGGAGGAGTACAATAGATCAAATTGGTGGAGATACATTTTCCCTCTTTATTTCCATTCATTCATTCATTCATCTATAATCTTCTGTTATACAATGAGATATTGGCCTATTTTAAACAGGGTCCACTGCTGTTGCACTGTGGCAAGTGAAAATTATAAAACGTTAAAACTGCGACTGGAGTACAGGGAGCAAAGGTTCCAAAAGGATTTCCCTTAAGAAAGTTTCTCTGCACCTTCTGAGGAGACATTCTTCAACGTATATATATCAACGGTATATAGATGTGATTGCTCGATGGAGGGTGGGACCCTTTAGGGACAACTAGGGAGGGTAAATAAATTTCAAACTATTGTAGAACCTCTTAATATGAGGTATTATAATCATCTTTTCTGCTCCCCGGAAACATTTGTCAATTGAATAATAGCTTATAATCTCAATCTCATGAATTCATAAAATACCCTAGGTAAAGGGGTATTAATACCCACAAAATTGAGTTACTTTTCTTCAGCAGCAGCCACAAAATCCAGCACAGCATCCTGCATACTCTAAACCCAAGTATCCTTTCTGATCTATAACTGAGCACAATCTTTGATTGAAAACTGAACTAGAAATCACACAGTCCAGAAAGGTTAAAGAAAGGATGGGGAGAGGAAATAGGCCACTAGATTGATGTCTTAAGGTCTATGCTCCTTTATGAGGGTCAATATGAAGCATATAAGGACTTGTAACTAAGCTGTCTAAAATCCATCATTATTTTTTTAGCTTTTCTGGTCTGTGTTTATGTGCGGATAAGCATTGCAACAATTTATGGTTCTGGATCGAAGCTCAATGATTTATGATAATTGAGTCTAGGCTCAAAGATATCAGAGAAGTGGAGTTGGATATTCGATTCTGGGTTGATGGTCTAAGGCGAGGCGAGTTCGTTCGGCCGTCAGCCGCTGAAACTGTCCACTCAGTGTTGAGATCGATAGGAGCGCTGTGGATCGATGATCTTAAATTTTATTATTTACAAGTTAAAGGCATTAAGGGAACTTCAGCTGCCGTAAAAGTATTGCAAAAATACCATTTGGTTAATTTTTTATTCAATTTTTTAATACTAACACTGAACACTTAACACTGAACTCACATATGGTGAGAATGGGGGTCACCTCGGAAGGTTCCTGCAGATTCTGTATGGAGGAAGAGGAGACATCTTTGCATGTGTTGACAGAATGTCCGGCTCTTATGCACACCCGCAGGAATAACTTGGGATACTTCCAGGGCTCTGCCAGTGATGTGAAACCTCTGGAGCCAAAACTTGTCATCACGTTTATCCAGAGGATAGGACTCAAAGATGTACTCTAAACCTCTGATGGGGCACAATAGATCGAAAGGTCGCGGTGCTTAAATCCCCTACACATAACAATAATAATAATAATACTAACATTCTCGTTGGATAACTCTCTTTATATTCATTTCTCCTTTCGGTCTCATTATTTGTGTTCTTACTTTTATATCAGCGCAGAGTTTAAGAATGGTTCGTTGCTAATAGACTGCAAGAATTTTCAAATTCAAACATGTATCCCTTGATTTGACTATTCTATCATTAAATATTTTATCTGTACCCTGGAAATACTCCCAGTTGGATCAACACAACCTTTTTTCCACCGTCATGACGGAATTGTTGTGTGTTTACTTGGGCGCATACCACCGCAGTAATACCGCTCCTCCACCCAATAGAACCACCCACAAAAGCATGATAGAATTTCTCCACTGCCCGCAGGCACTTGGTGCTCACAACCATCCGAGCGGGTTGCCGGCAACGGCGTTTCCTTTAATTTTCAAATTGAATTAATACGTAAAATAAAGGAAATAACTTCTCATTTCCTGCTTTGGACCACCTGCAAGGCAACTACAGAACAACAAAGTACCGCCAACACCGTTGCAGTGCCATTTTGCCAGCAGACTCCACAACCAGGAAACGGAGAGAATGCGAACATTTGAGGGCTCTGTAAGTGAAGTCTTAAAAGAAATAATTAGAACTGAAAATGTTTGAATGTGAAAACAAACAAACAAACAGGAAAAGGAACAGAAATCAAGAGAACTGAACAGAGGGCACAACTAAAGTAGGCGGCCTTAACTCCTTAAACGAAACTAAACTAAACTTAATCAGCCACCAAGTTGCATGGAGTGGAGTGGAGATAAAGTGTAAAGCGCAACACAACAATTTAACCTCTGGAACCTGCAAATGGCAGGATTAGTAGACACGGAGCGGCGCAGTGCTGCGATTATGAACCGAACATACCCCACAGTGGTGAAAGCGGCCACAGCCAGCGAAGTGGGGAGACTCAAAAGTGCAGGGAGTCAAGCAGAGGCACGCACCAGCAAACTACCAAACGAACACCAACACGCACCCACCCACACACACCAACACGCACCCACCCACACACACCAACACGCACCCATCCACTCAGCCGAGCACGCACCCACTCACACACTCATACACACCCACACAACTACATGCGTAGAGTGGCTCACGTATGCCGGCGAATGGAGCGAAATTTTGTTATTAAAGATTTTGAATACCTAATTACGAAACTGTCAGTTGCAAGTTTTTTTCTGTGGTGCTCTCGGTGAATAAAAGGGCAAAATGATTGCTAACTAGTTGTTGTTGTTGCTGTTGTTGCTGTGGCTGTTGTTGTCGAGCTGCTTGTTATTGTTGTTGTATGTAGTTGTGCGCTTTGTTAAGCTGCCATGTTGCTGATGTGGCGCTGCTGCTGATGTTGCGTTTCCTGCAACTGCAAATTTTGTATTAAATCCTCGTACAAAGAACATTTTTAATGTGAAAAAATTCTCATTTTCCCGTATCACTCAATTTAATTTCAATATTAAACGGGATTTTCCATGAAAAATTAATTGCCAATAGCACTGCAGATGAAGACGCATACTCACATATGTATATACGGGTGAAATTGCTACGGTGGCGGATCTATGCTACCCGCCCGTGTCTAGGCGCCTCATTATCGCCTGTCCTTTAACTAACTGAATACCAAAGGAGCAAAGGTTCCAGAGGGTTTCCCCATAAGAAAGTTGCTCAGCACCTTCTGAGGAGCCATTCTTCAACGCATATATGAGCTACTTATAGATCTGATGCTAGATGGAAAGGGATAACTCTTTGGTACCTTGGCAATTGGAAAATTGTAGGGTAGATAAGAAGGGAAAGAACAATTCTGTTCTTACTGAAAAAAGATCTTTGGAACCTTGGCGATTGGAAAATTGTAGGGTAGATAAGAAGGGAAAGAACCATTCTGTTCTTACTCAACAAAGATCTTTGGAACCTTGGCGAATGTTTGGAGGGTATTTTTACAACCTTAGCAGATACCATTATAAATCCGAGTTTGGATTTGCTTCGACTTCAAAGGACAAACTAGAATTTCTTATTGAAAAGTTTCCTGACTTCTGTTCCTATTTGCTTTGAGACAATGAGCTAAGAAAGATCCTATTCCTTGTTTGAAGCCTCCTCATCTTAATGTAAACTCTTCCTCAGCATTATTATAATATATTTAGCAACTTTTACTGTGTCAAACGATATATCAATCGACCTTTCCAGAAATAGTGAGAGAACTATTTCACAAATTCTGCCTACAATCCCTCTCTCAGTGCCACGAAGGTAAGACCTTGACATTACAGAGAGTTCTACAGGGTCATACGAATGTTCTAACGTGCTTGATAAATGATCCTATATAAAAGTATATGGAACTGTGCCACCTAAAGATGTTCTCCATTATCTATAATCTTCTGTTATACAATGAGATATAGTTCTATTTTAAACAGGGTCCACTGCTGTGGGAGCAAAGGTTCCAGAGGGTTGCCCTATAAGAAAGTTTCTCAGCACCTTCGAGGAGACATTCTTCAACGCCACTTATAGATCTCATTGCTAGATGGAAAGGGATAACTCTTTGGAACCTTGGCAATTGGAAAATTGAAGTCTATCTATAGCAAAGGTTCCAGAGGGTTTCTCCATAAGAATGTTTCTCAGCACCTTCTGAGAAGACTTCCCTCAACGCATATATGAACCACTTATAGATCTCGGTGGTAGATGGAAAGGTTTCCCCTTTAGGGATAACTGTTTGGAACATTGGCAATTGGAGAATTTGAGGATAGATAAGAACGGAAATACAACTTCGGCATACTGAAAAAAGATCTTTGGAACCTTGGCGAATGTTTGGAGGATATCTCAAGAACCTTGGCAGAGCTCAATATAAATCCTAGTGTGAATTTGCTTCGACTTCAAACGATCTAAGTGGGAATAATAACTTCATAATAAGAAAGTCTCCAGGAAAGAAAGTACTAGACCGACAGTTAGTGGACTGCTTAGCTAAAAGGGGGGCACAATGTTCCCTTTGTTGGTTGAAAGACACCAATATGAAGATCGCCAAATTGTGCGTACCTAAATTGGGAGAATTAAACGCCATTATAGAGTAGTAAATAGCCTCTCTGAATCGTTACATTATGCCAGCTTATACCTAGTAAAATGGTTTCTAAACTGCAGGTCCAAAGGTAGGTAGGTAGGTAGGTATGGCGGCCGCCCGAAGGGCGCACTTAGGCCAACATTGACCCTTTGTGATACCGCATGAGACATCAGGTCCCATCTCTTTCAAAGGTCCAGCCATTTGGAGCTTTTAATGAAGTAGTTGATGAAGCTAATCTTTTTATTTGAGATATCTCCCAAAGAGTCCAGAAAGTAGTCGCCTAGGAAAGTGCGCCTCCTTCTGGGCAGCGCTGGGCACGTGCACAACAGGTGAGCAATGGACTCTTCCTCCTCGTCCATGCAACTCCTGCAGAAGTCGTTAGAGGCGATCCCCAGTCTACATCTGTGAGTGCCCAGAGTCCAGTGTCCCGTTAGGACGCTAATCACGGGACCTATATTTTTGTGTGTTTAGAGCCACTAGGTCCTTAGAGCGCTTGACATTTATCTCTGGCCAGGTTTGTCTGATCCTGAATTCAGACCAGCCTGAAAATTCAGACCAGCGCCTGCCCGCTGTACCCAAGGATATTATATTTACTAAGAGCTTACATGTGGCAATAGGAGTCCCGCATTGCGACCTATCTGGTTCAATCGGTATGGTAGTATCCTCACGGGCAAGTTCATCCGCCTTGCAGTTCCCTGGAATATCTCTGTGACCGGGAACCCAGCACAGATGCAGACGGGTCTGCTTCGCTATCCCGTCAAAAGATTTGCGGCAGCTCTTGACGGCTTTTGAGGTGATAATAACCGAATCCAGGGTACGCAAATCTGCTTGGCTGTCGGACAGAATGCAAATATCAAGTCTAGATACCTTCTTCTTCCTTAGCCAAGACAGTGCTGCCTCTATAGCCGCGACCTCTGCCTGTAAAACACTGCAGTGGTCGGGCATCGTAAACGACATGTTAATGTCCAAATCTTCTGAGAGCGCACCACCTCCCACCCTACTCTGTTACTTGGATCCATCTGTGTAGATGTGAACCCCTTCTACATGAGGGGGATGCCATCCTTCCATTCGTCCCTGGTGGGAATGGAGATCATACACATACCATTGAAGGCATAAATTGGTGTGATGTAATCGAAAGAGTCAGGAATACCCTCAAAATATCTTAAAATAGACGCAGGACCTACGTTCCTGGCAACCCATTGAGCCTTATAGCTTACTTTGCAGCCATTTTTTCGCCGAAAAGCCTAATAGGCAGCAGATTGAGCACAATGTCCAATGCTGCCGTTGGAGTCGTTCTAATGGCACTACTTGTGAATACCTCTGCCGTTCTTTGTACCTTTGTACCTTTGTTACCAGCCTATTGTATGTAGACTTGCTTAGGACTGTTCACCATCACCCACACTTAGGGCTGTTCACCAGCACCCCATAAAAAAGGACTGGTTGTACCACAGCTGTATATATCCAATAGGCTACCTTAGGCTGTAACCCCCATTTTTTGCCTATATAAATCTTTTGCAAGAGTACAGAGCTACCGGAGCCTTCCAGTTCAGTTTCCTATCTAGGATCACGCCCAGATATTTAGCCTCCTCGACAAGGTTAATATCTACACCCATTAGTTTTCGAGCGATAAATTGAGGAGTTTTATACTTCCTAGTGAAGAGCACCAGCTTTGTATTGGTCGGATTAACCCCCAACCCACAGTCAGTAGTCCAAAGGTAGCAAAACTGATTACGCCGTTGCACGCATGTGTTCCAAACACGCTACGTGCCGCTCTCAAAACCAGTCCCTAAGGACATCACTGCCCTTTGCATCAGCTATACCGGGTTTGGCAAACAGTCGGTTAGTCTCGAACACGAACTCCCAGCATATATTCAGATGGTGACGACGATATATCTAAAAATAAAAGAGCACTCACCGCGTTCCTTCTGCTTCTGACGTGTTGCTCTGAGCACGTGCCGTGCCAAGGAAATACAACAGAAGGACACGTGTGGCGTCTAGCGTGTGAGAATTCGAGCAATTCGATGTTGTCTCTATCTGTCAAAAACAGATTCTATATCGGTATCGACTATAATATATCTTTCTATCACACACGATCCGGATACTTTAGCGCTAGGATACTTGTTGGTTTGATGTGGATTGCGTAAACTACTAAAAAGTGGCTTTTCTATGATGCAATTCAATTATGAACTGACTTTTGAGGTGATAAGTCGGATTGAGAATGAAAGTCATTACAATAATTTAGTATTGTTTGGATATATGAAGCTTCTTGTCACCAGGATCCCTTTGTGAATGCCTGCAGTTGTTTCAATAGAAGCAAAACTTTTCTTTTTGTTCTTCTTATCCTTATTTTTACATAATTGCATTCACGCAGAGGGTTTGAATTGTATGCGACCAGCACTCATGTTAACAACTGATCCATCTTCTGGCTGACAACACCTCAAAAACCGCTCACACACACTCACTCCATCCTGGGAAAATTGACAACATGTCGGCAATTGCGGCACATATACAACAACTACAACAACAACAGCAGCAGAACCAACAACCACAGAAAAAAGGGGGCATCAAAAGAGAACAACAACCGACGGCAGAGGAAAGAAATCACTTAAACAAGCCTTCAGGTTGGAAGCGGCACACCCCTGCCGCAGCATAAACGTAGGGGTTTCCTTGTGACAACTTGCAACGCACACGCACACGCATACTACACGCGTGCGACACGCACACACACCCCACAGAAGGCCCGAGCACAAACGGTATGTTTATTTTTGTAGTCATGTGTGCGTAATTAATTCGCACACAGCACACGAGCAGTTCCCACAAGGGGTTAATGCCTCAGAATGGCAGGCGGATGGAATGGTCGGGCGGCTGGGTTGGCAGCCACCGCAGCAAGGAAGCGAGCGTAACAAGTGCAGCTGTGATAACTTCGCAAATGTCTCACATATCGCATGCTGATTGTGCGAATTTCGACAAATTGTGGTGAATTCCACTTTTTGTTGGTTTTTGCAACATCTTTTCGGGTCGTGGGTGGGCGTGGGGGTGGTTTGTAGTTGTTGTGTGGGTGTGAGTACAGAACTTGTGCTGGTGGTGCTGATGGCACTGCATGTGTGATTGCCTTACTTGACAGCGTCTGTGCCTGCCTGCAAGCACTCTGCGTGCCATTGTTGCCCCTTGTCTTAGTCATCATCATCATCATCAGCGTCACCGTCACCGTCATCCTGTGAGTGCGCATGGAGCTTCTGTGTGAATTGTTTCAAGGATAATTGATCACATTTTTACAGCAATTGAGCACATGAGGTGCGCTCGCATCATGTGTTTGTGTGGGAGCGTGGATGTGCTGTTGCTTCTTTTATTCTAGAGATGCCGAGTTGGTCTATTACTCGGTACGCAGACTAACTTTTCGTATGATATTTTTTATGTACAAAACTAAATGAATAATATAAGAATGAATACTTTGTTCTATTGTAGTTGAAAATTGGTTCGGTTACAAGTGATTTAAGCCCGAAGAGGTTAGTTCTGGGTGAGAATCCCTAATATTGAGTTTCGATCACATATCAAGACACCCGTGAAAACATTTTTCTGGAAATTTCCTTTGGTACATGATCAGTCACTCGCATATTTACGTTGTCTCTTCATCGCAACTTCTCTTCTGGAATTGTTCTGCCCAGAATTTCTGCATTTTCCCCAACTACCCCAGGAAAGTTCATTTTCATATTGTGCCTTTCAAATGAAGAAGTCCTCCGACCTGATGACCATTTTATTTCTCCCACAATTATCAGTTTATTTGGTCATTATCCTGTAATATTTGATGCACTCTCCCTTCTGGCATGTTGATAATTTAGATTAGCCCACATCTGTCAATTTATTTGGTCATTATCACGTAATATTTGATTCACTGCTCCATCTGACATGATGACCATTTTATCTAGCCCACAATTGTCAATTTATTTTGGTCATTATTCTTTAATATATGATTCACTTCCATCTGGCATGATTACAATTTAGATTAGCCCACATCTGTCATTTATTTGGTCAATATTCCGTGATATTTGATTCCCATTTGGCATGCGTTTTCCTCAAAAATTACAGGATTGACTTCCTATACCCTCCTCCACCAGATGCCAGTATATCCAATTGAATTTGGAAGTTGTGTTATCACTCGAATGTCCGGCTCTCATGTACACCAGCAGGAAATACTTGGGATTTTTCCAGGGCTCTGCAAGTGATGTGAAACCTCTGGAACCAAAACTTGTCATCACGTTTATCCAGAGGATAGGACTCAAAGATGTACTTTGAACCTCTGATGGGGGGCACAATGGATCGAAATAATAATATCACTCGGGGATGCCATCTGAGCTTTGTTGGTCACACCAACAAATTATTCAGCCTGATTTCAAATATCCATGAATAGTTCTCTTTTCTTCATACTTTTGTGTTGGACTTTTGTATGCATCGGGAACTTCTTATTCGTTCTCGTAGCTTACTTTGAGTATTTCTTGCAGAAAATAAAATACTTTATAATCCTGTTGGAAGGGAGCATGATCAAATTGTACGTCAAGTGGTAGAATCATATTTAATTGGTCGCAACCCCAAGAGCAGAGATCTGCTGTATTCGATGAGTCAGTCGAGAAACTATTCCAATTCGTATTCGGTATTCGTATTTGGTATTTTGCATTCTTGTTCGCGAACACGTCCTTACTCGGTATTTGAACACTCTGATCTATTCGATGGTCCTATGATGGTTTAAAGGAATAAGGAACTCTAAGTCAAGCCTGTTTAAACGCCGAAATGTGTGATCTGCGGACGCGACAGTGCCCTTGTGGCATTTTAAAAGCTTCTCATAATTGCCGCACAATTGGTGCACTTCTGTTGTTAGCGTTGTTGGGGTGGTTCGTGTTGTTAGTGTTGTTGGTGTTGTTGGTGTTGTTATTGTTTTTGATTTTGTTGGAGTTGTTAGTGTTGTTAGTGTTGTTAGTGTTGTTAGTGTTGTTAGTGTTGTTAGTGTTGTTAGTGTTGTTAGTGTTGTTAGTGTTGTCAGTGTTGTTGGTGTTGTTGGCATTGTTACTGTTCTCGGTTGTTTGCTGTTTTATGAACGCGCCCCTGTTATCGGTTTTAGTGGTTAACTGCAAAAATGGCATGTCAGAGTGCGTGATGTGGCAGCGTGCAACTGCGCAAATATTATCCTGTGTGCACGAATTCCCGTTGCCCATTGATACACACTCTCTCACGCACGCACACACACACACACACACACATACACACATTTATAGGTAAGCATGCATGTGTGCGGTAGTTTGATATTGTTGCCAACATGTTCGACAATTTGTGTTCTTCCGCAGATGTGACACTATTTATAGGTGTAAAAACATTTTGTGTGCAAAAAGTTCGGTTTTGTGCGAAACATTTATGAGCATGAAATCGGCACAAGTCACAAAGGCAGAGAGGGGGCGGAAAAGAGGCGGTTTAGGGTGTTTTGAACAAGCGTTTTTGAACTTTTCATAATTTTATTTTAAATAATTTTTAGTGATTTAATTTGAAGAAAGTTAACATGCTTTCATTTCAATGTTGATTCATGTTTACTCATGAATATTGAAATGATTGTTAGTATTTTAGTGTTTGGTGGATACATTTCTTGAACACTTTGAAGAGTCTAATAAAGATGAATATATGAGTCTTATCTTCTAGAACCAGCTGAATGGGAATTGAACATTGAATCTTCGGTCAACCAAGCAAGTGTTCTACATGTTGGATATAATTATGTCTGGTATACACATCATGATCATTTCGATTGTGCTATTTCAAATATACACTAATGATTAGGGATTTTATCTTCCTATTAAGATCGTGAGAACATTTTTCTCGTACAATCAATATGCAACTGATTAAAGTTTGGAAACACTCTTTCATGCCTTTAAAATGGTAGAATCAATATAAAGGTGGGAGTTATTTTGGCTTTTTCATACCGGCAGCTTTATACAATCCACACTTTTAAGATCCTTACTATATAGTTCAGCGATTTTCTGAGAGCATAACAATTAAATTGATATATAAGTTCAAAACTGGATCTATGTTTGTTGTTCTAACAACTTATGCTCTACATGACTTTGGTCTAGAGTAGAGTTACACCATAGCTGCCTTCTCTTCCTCGTTTTTAAGCCGTTGTTCACCTGTAGGTAGGTAGGTAAAATGGCTGGCGACCACGGGTCGCCTCAATTAGCAATAGTGTCGTTTTGTTGCCATATCCTCGCGAGCCTAAAGAAAATGGTAATATGCTTGTGTACATTTACAACCATCCGGAGTTGCTGACAAATTTGGATAGGTCTGAAAGTTCTAAGCTAGAGCAATGCGCGAGACTCTCCATAAATCGACTTCCGAGCTATTTGAGTCCCAAGCGAGCGAGGGCCGGGCAATCACAAAGAAAGTGTACGACTGTTTCTTTCTCCTGTGGGTCTTTGCAACTCCTGCAATGAGCATTGAACGGAATACCCATTTCTTCAGCGTCAGTGCCAATAGTCCAATGACCTGTGCAGACAGCCACGAGGTTGCTGATTTTATGTCTTGGTTTATTGAGAAGATGGTTAGTTCTTTTTGCACTGTAATCAGGGCACATCATTCCAGAAATGGCACATATCGCAGTGTTTGTCCACCTCTCGAGCCTTGCGGAGAAGTGATTATAAATATTTCCCTTAACAACAATTAGGGGGACGCCCACGTCCATAAAGGAAAATACTTGATGAGTTTCCGAAGAGCCTCTTCATGCTAGCTCATCAGCCCTCTCGTGGCCCTCAATGTTCCTGTGTCCCGGAACCCAGACAAGGAATATTATACTACGAGTATTTCCTGATAATGATTTAAATTCCTCCTTGCAGAGGCCGACCAACATAGAGCTGGTCAAAGGTGACGCTAGCGCCTTTATTGCCGCCTGGCTGTGGGAGTAAATGGATATGTTTTTGGTCAGCTTGAAACCCTGCCTGCCAAATTGGAACGACCTCGGCTTGAAACACACTTGATGTCGATGGCAATTTGAAGGAGAGCAGAAAATTGAAAGATTCTGAAAAAATTCCTGCACCCGCCCCAGATTGCAACTTGGAACCATCGGTGAAAATTGGCTTACACCCTTTCGCGGGCTCCTTTCCTTCTTCCAGTCATTCCTACTTGGTATAACTGCGTTAACACTGCTCGCAAAATCCAGATTGCGAACGAAGAAGTCGATTCTCGAGGATACTATTTGTGGTGGCAGTTGACTCAAAATGCTACCTTGTCCATACCATCCAGTTACCGAATTCCCTGAGTTTTAGTGCACATTGTGAAGATCTATAGGGAGGAGGTTTAGAATCGCGTCTAAAACAACCCCCGGGCAAGTGCGACAGGCTCCTGTAGTTTCAATGCATGCGGTGCGCTGGATTATTTGCAGTTTCGTGAGATTGTAGCCCTTCCTGAGAGCTTCCCACCAAACCACTGAGCCGTCTGTCAAGATCGGCCGCACCACCATATTGTACCTCCAGAGCACAATTCTTGGTCTAGGACCCCATTTTTCGCCAAACATCGACTTGCAAGCATAGAAAGCCACTCACGCCTTCCGTACTCGTTCATCGATGCACGCTTTCCAATTATGTTTGGGGTCCAATATGACACCAAGATATTTTACCCTGGATGATAGTGAGAGCCGCTGACCTTTAAGTCTCGGCAGTTTGAAGGAAGCTTATATTTGGTTGTGAAGAGCCAGAGTTCCATTTTATCGGAGTTAATCCTTAGGCCACACCAGTTCGCCCATCTACTAAGTTGTTCACCTGTTCATTAAATAAATTATGATAGAATTATCTTGAAAGCAATCACTAAACTATAACACCAAAATCCCGAAAGGGAACTCCAGTACCCCACAAGCGGAAAGGTGCTTTGTTAGTGAGTCACCTTGGCAATTGCGAATGCCATTTTCATTATTATTGTGATGAAAATCTGTTTATCCTTATAATTCTAATCGCTGGATTGGACGAAGTAATGCATAATCGCTGGTTTCATTATTTAGCTTTAATATTTTTCATCTTTAATATTATCATCAGTTCACTCTCATCACAGCGGCAATTAATTCACAAACAATTCACTGGCACTTTTTTCTGTTATGCTGCAACGAACTTTTTCGGAGCAGGGGTAAAGCTCAGCCATTCCAGGGTTCGTCAACAGAACAAAAACTTCCTGGTTCACAGCAGTTCTCTGGATTAGTTCAACTTGCTTAGATTCTGTAGACGTTTGTTACTCTGCTTTGCTTGTTACTCTGCTTTGTTTGTTACTCTGCCTTATTTCTTACTCTGATTTACTCTTACTCTGCTGTACTCTCACTCTGCTTTGCTCTGCTTTATGAAAGATTCTCAATCACTATTTAACCCACTGAAACTTTAACGTGATTGAGAATTGGCTTCATACAAAAGAAAGAAACAAACGAATCAAAATCTGATTCGCCTACTTTTATTCATTATTTTGGAATAAGCAAGATTTTGTGTGGGTGAAATTTGTCAGCGGACGAACTTCATCTTCACAATGCAAAAAGTGGAAACGATCAGCCCCATATTAATTCGAACAAACTTTGTTCTAATTCACTGGATATGGGCTTGAACTAAGCAATTTCTTTCCAATTTTCCCGCACCTCCTCTGTAGTTTATTGGACTCTCATTAGGCAAGAAATCGAGATGTCGTCCATATTAAAAACTTCCTTAAGTATATCTAAATAGGGCTCAAGAAGAAACTTTAAATCCTTCATGAAGGCAGTATGCATCTTAAGCTGGCATTGCAATTATTCTCCAAATGACCACAAAAAACATTTTTTTTTTAATTATTGGGAGAATTCAGAATAAGAATATGGACGAAGATAGTACAACCATAATCCCCCATAGTAACCCCTCCTCCCCCTGACTAACTAACTGAATAGATTTTAAAACTTTTCCCACTTCCAGTAGAAAACCTCATTACCCGAGAATAGACAACACAAAATTGGGTATAATTACTGTACAATACATTACTCTATCTCACATTTTTCCTACTGGGTCACTTCAAGTTTCCGGAATGAATTTCTAAATATTGCGAACCGTTTAAGCGGAGTGAAATGTAAAATAAGAAAAATTGTTATCACTGCGAAATTTTGGTCTTAAATATAAAACCAATACGGAGCGAGCATTGGGCCACTGCGTGGAACAACAACTGCTGACGCAGCAGAAAAAGTTGCCAACAGGCGGCCACCTACAGCAGCGACAGAAGGCTCCAGACATAAAAACGTGCTCGTGCCACTCAAAATGATGCTGCAGTAAGAAGGCGACGCCAAACCCAAATTGGTGCAACAGAATTTCTCAGCTGCTGTTAAAAGCACGAAGAGGTGTTTGTGTTTATAAGCATGTGTGTGGGGCTGTGTATGAGCGAGTGTGTGTGTGTGTGTGTGTGCGTTTGTGTGAAGGTCGCAGCTGTGAATAATAATAATAACGCAACGAAAATTCGCTTCTTGCGCTTGTGTATTGTTTCCATGAAAATGCCAATGTAAACAGTAATCCTGAACGCCTTTTTTCTCAGAACGAACAAATTCGCATGCAGCACAATGACGCCAAATGGTGCCAGTGCCAGCGACGACGCTGGCATGTTGCAAGTAGAAATTGTCCCAAGTTCGGCGCTGAGCCCGCATTGCCACCCATGAGCAAATACAATTTGCAGCAGCTGACGCTGACCCACGCTGACTAAGTGCCGCCACTGCCACCGCCAGTGCTGCACAGGCAGGACCGCCAACTTTGAGCTCCCAAAATAAGCGGGAGTAAAGAGGAGGGAAAAAAGCAGGCGGGCGAGCACGATACGACAAAAAGCGGAAAAAAGACGCAAAGAACGCAAAACAGAAAACCTTTTTCTGGTAATTCAAAGTTTGAACAGCTGCAACAGTTCGCACAAACGATGTCGAATCGTATCAAACAAGAAACTGGCAATTGTGCCAAAATGCTGATGGTTGGTGTTGGTGTAAATCGGGCGGTGGGTGGGTGGTGGCTGGGAATGAAGTGTTAGGTCGGCTGGTGGCAGCAGTGCCCGGCTGCCGGGCTGCCATTGCATGTTGTAGACATTTAAATGAACGCTGTCAACGCCAGCAGTTGCCGTCTATGGCTCGGACTATCTGCGCCAGCCAGCCTCGCCTCGCCTCAGCCCCAACTCCCAACACCAATTCCAGCCCCACCCAACCCAAACCAACCCCATCCATCCGGCCAATCCAGCGACCGACTGACGCAGCGGCGCTCGAACAGCATTCGCTCATAATTCGAATGAATGATGATGGTTGGCATGAAAATGCAAATGGATTTTGTGGCACAAGTGGCAATTGTGTGCGTGTGTCGGTGTCCTGCTGTGTTTGTGTGCTGGTTGATGTTGGCGGACGTCGCGTGAACAGCATCGAACTGCTCTGAGTGGTGGACATTTCTATTTATGGTCAGCAAATAAAGGCAATGGAATGGCAAAATTGCGAGCAACATTCGTAAAGTATGGCAAAAGTTTGCTGCCAGCTCTAAGACGAGAGCACTGGGAGCGCACTCAGGACCAGCATGCGGGAGCATGTGCAAGGAATGGCACTGCATACACGCACATATATCAAATGGCCTGTTGGCAATTCGTAGAAAATTAAAAACGCCGATGGAAGAAATATGCGCATCAAAGTTGGCCCTCAACATTTGTTTGATTGCTCGTAGATGCGGCAGCGATATTGAACTGAATGGAACGGAATCGGGATGGAATAAGAGCAACCACGCACTAATTGAGGGATTTTTTAGTTGTATACGAGAAATCTTGGTTATGGTACCAATTTGACTAAGTTACGAGTGTTGGAAGGTGGCTGAATGTAGAGCTAAGGTCTGCTGATGGCATTAGTACCACAACTCCAGTACTGTTGACGATCAAGCTGAAGAATTCCAACAGTATTTATAATAAGCCATATGCCTACTCTATGCCATCAATTGTACTTGATCAGCATTCAGAAATATGCTTGGTACAGAAAAGCACGACAACTCCAGGTTTGACACGACAGTTAGTGCAGAGCTGTTTTATTTCTTTAGCACAACGATGTTGAGAGTAACAAGCCAACAGCAGAAGCCATGGAGTACCTTCTTTTAGACGCATCTTTTGTACAGTGGACGTTTTAGTAACGAGTACGTATTGAGTCCCGAGAAATGTTTGAAAGTAAGTTGCCACTCGAAGGATGTGATGACACGCCGACGCACTGCCAGTGTGTCGTTGTCACGTGGCACTCTGTCAACAAACTGAAGACAATTTGTATAACAAATCTTAAGTGTACTGCAATAAATCTCATGTAACCAAATCTCATATACAGGTCGAGCTTATCCTGAACCCTCGAATCTCAGCAAGATTTCTTGCAAATTTTACAACAGCATGAAAAGTAGATAATTGCCCATCACGAGCCCTGAAGCCTTCTATAATATCACCAGATCATATTTCCATGAAACATGTGAACAAAATCGAAGAGACCTACAACCTCTTCCACATATCTTTTCAAAATGTTTTTAGGGAGTTAGTCATATACTCGTATATCTTTGGCAGTGCATCAGATACTTTGGATATTTGGTTTATTCCATCAATTCGCTGGCATAGATACGTCTGATTTGTCTAGAGTAGATTGTTATCTACTCTTAAATGGAATTATGTCCAAGAGATCATCAGTGATACCTACGAGAAATGGGAAGGACATCACTATGTGGGCGTAAATAAAGACAGATATTCCTACAACTTAATATAATAAACCGTAAGAGCAGTCAGCTGACGAAAGTTTGGAAGTAATCTTCATTATCGGTCACTCCAATAAGGCACATCTTGCATGGTGGAAGCAGTGTGAGGTGTCCACATATGGTTAGTCATGAGTAGTGTAATTGCTTCTTCGTCTTAATGCACAAACAACATACTTCTTGAGACGAATGAGAAGAAATACATGCAACTTCTTCCAAAATATGTCCACTTTTCGTTCTCTGCACCTCCAAGATGACTCATGTCGTATTCAGTAGTGGGAAGAGTTTGATGTATCCATCCATGTTTATTCATGGATAGTGAAATTGCTCCTTCGTCTTAATACAAGGAGAAGGTACTTGAGATGATTAGGAATCAAATATCTTTCAAAATATGTCCACTTTTCGTTATCTGCACCTCCGAGAAGACTCATGTCGTATTTAGTAGTGGGAAGATTTTGATGTATCCATCCATGTTTAGTCATGGATAGTGAAATTGCTCCTTCGTCTTAATACAAGGAGAAGGTACTTGAGATGACTAGGAACAAAGTCATAAAATATCTTGCAAAATATGTCCACTTTTCGTTCTCTGCACCTCGAAGATGACTCATGTCGTATTTAGTAGTTTGATGTATCCATCCATGTTTAGTCATGGATAGTGAAATTGCTCCTTCGTCTTAATACAAGGAGAAGGTACTTGAGATGACTAGGAACAAAGTCATCAAATATCTTTCAAAATATGTCCACTTTTCGTTCTCTGCACCTCCGAGAAGACTCATGTCGTATTTAGTAGTGGGAAGATTTTGATGTATCCATCCATGTTTAGTCATGGATGGTGAAATTGCTCCTTCGTCTTAATACAAGGAGAAGGTACTTGAGATGACTAGGAACAAAGTCATAAAATATCTTTCAAAATATGTCCACTTTTCGTTCTCTGCACCTCCAAGATGACTCATGTCGTATTTAGTAGTGAGATGAGTTTGATGTATCCATCCATGTTTAGTCATGGATAGTGAAATTGCTCCTTCGTCTTAATACAAGGAGAAGGTATTTGAGATGGCTAGGAACAATATCATAAAACTCCTTTCAATATATTTCCTTTCATAATAAATCTTCGCATTGTTTGCGTTGACTAATTATCTTTTAAACTTCAATTAATGAGAAACCAAACTTAAAGAAACGATGAGGGTAAATATCGCTGTGCAATTAACTGGTCTGCGTTTGGAAAGCAGACCCACTCTCATATCTTGGGGCATTTATCTGCCATCAAAATGCCATCTGCAATCAAATTGCGTTGTTGTGTGCAGAATTTTATCGCTCCAATCTATTAAGACGCTGCATGCAGTTGCCTAATGCGGGTAGCTCACCCCCCAGCAACTGCTTAAGACATAGCAATGCGACTGGCCCACAACCCTGCCCTGCTTTGGCGGCGGTATTTGCTTCATAAGTTGCTGGCATATAATGAAATGTGTTTGCTAAAAGTTTTTTCCTCTGTGCTGTTCACATCAAAAACATTTTCGATACTCAACCGAAAGACTCTGAAGGCGGCCAAGAGCAGAGCAGAGCAGCAGAGAGTAGCACAGCGCCAACTGCCAAACGCAAAGTCAAATTAGCCCTAATGAAAACGGGCCAAGTCAAAGCTTAAGTCAAAGCGAGCACACACACACTCACGCAGAGCGTGTAAATGACGTGAATGAACATTTGAATAACGTGCGAAAGTTCTTTCAATAAATACGCGTGGGCGGGCAGGCGCTTGGTGGAATAAGGCGCAGAGCGAGCTGGGAGCCGAGAACGATGGCGGCTGGCGGCACCTGCAATTGGCGTTAAAAAATGTAATTGTTGAGTAAGAGTGGAAAATTTTATTAATTAAAAGAATTGCCGACAGCAAGCAAATTATTTACTATGGCAGCGGGTGCAGGATGTCTTGGAGGTCATGGAGGCGGTGGAGGCGGTGGAGGCGGTGGAGGCGGTGGAGGTGGTGAAGGCGATGGAGGCTGAGCCGGCAGGAGGTCCATAATAACAAATTAGCAAAGCAAACTTGCACAAATAATTTTGGCCGTTTTTAATTTCAAACACTGCAAATGAGTTGCAAAAGAAATGATGAACATGTGCCGCCGCAGCTTCCTTCAGTTACACAGAATGTTGCACAAGGGTGCGCCCAGAATGTTCATTGATATCGCTGCTATAAAAGATTCCACTTATACGACAAAGGCTGCCAGCTAGTACCCGACTGCCTGAACTATTTTTGTGGCAGCAAGGACAATATTGAACGCAAATGATGATGATGATGATGATGATGAGGAAGTATTAAAAGCTCCAATCTACAACATCTTCGATAGCTCATATTTTTGGTGGGCATCACGTGCCAATTCAAAGTTCAATTGATGACGTCATCGGTTAAGAGGCTGATTGGAGCGACTCAGATGGCATCAGTGACAAATACTTTGAAATCTTTTAATATAGTTGCGCTCTAAATTCAGAGCAGCATATGTGGGTAGGGAAGTGAGGAGCAGCTCACCACCCTCACACATACATTCTCACATACGCACTTCACAAAGGTGCAAACACCAAACGGAAATGTTGCATGTTTCCCACCAGATAAGGCACGCAGCACAACACTCGCACCGCCAACATCAACATCCTTGCCGCCTTCCCTCCCGATTTCCTGTCTTCCTGCCTAACCTTCCTGCTTGCCGCCGCTAATCACGAACATTTCCTTCCGTTTGCAATAAAGCTTATACTTCTACTGCAGCGCCCGCACCCTCCGCCCGCAACCTCGCATGTGCACACAGAGACGCTCACTTAACCGACACATTGCTGACAAAACAAACAAAAACTTTGCCGAATGTAAACTCACCCACGCAAACGTACACAAACACACGCAGAAACACACACACAAACGCACACAAACGCACACCCAAACACACACACCCACTCTCTTTCACCAACAGATCTACAACGAAATCAACAATCAAACAAAGTGGCAGCAGCAACAATAACAGGAACAATAACAACAACAACAACAACAACCACAACAATGGCGACGGCAACGACGACAACGACAATACGAGCAGCAACAACAATGGCAGCAGCAAACAAAGGCGTCTGCTTTTAAATTGAGCTTAGCGCATTTTTGGTTTTTCTGTACACATTTTTAATGTCCTCATAAATTCAGAATCGAAAATCCTTTCTTTTTCGGGGTTATGGGGCCACAGGATAATGCGACGCAAAGCTTGTTTGGCTCCGTATGTGTGCATGTTTATTTTGTGTTCCGTGGTTAGTGGCTGAGCGTGCATGTGTTGCAGGCGATTTGAGCTGATTTCATTTATATAAAGACTCTAGGCCAAAACACAAATCGCGGCTCCAGGCGTGATCCCTTACAAATTGTCCATTCCTTGTTCTATACGCCTCAAATATCCTAGAACACAGAACGCAATCTTTTCAAGTTTATGTACATAAAAGTATAATTTTATGATGTGAAAAGCATGTTAAAAAGCCACCACAACTCTTAAACTTCAACAGGAGTACTTCAGAACACCAATAAAAATAAGCAGTGGTCCATGCCTATTGCAAAGGCATCTTCAGGAAACACAGAGATAAAAGATTCATTAAGAATACTACCTCTGGAGGCAAGAAAAAATCCCCTTTCACAACCTATCTGAGGTCTTAAATCTCTTCCACACTACGAGAAAGATGTTTGGGAGCAAAATATTTCCTCTAGATAAATTTGTACATCTCGATCCAGACAAGATAATTGATTCCCTCAGTAGCTCAGTAGAGAAATTCTTCATTCTCAACCCATTTCACAACCTAACTGAGGACTTAGATATCTTCCACACCACGAGAAAGATGTTTGGGAACAAAATATTTCCTCTAGATAAATTTGTACACCTCCATCCAGACAAGATAATTGATTCCCTCAGTAGCTCAGAAGAGAAATTCTTCATTCTCAACCCATTTCACAACCTAACTGAGGACTTAGATATCTTCCACACCACGAGAAAGATGTTTGGGAACAAAATATTTCCTCTAGATAAATTTGTACACCTCCATCCAGACAAGATAATTGACCTCAGAAGAGAAATTCTTCAGTCTAGATCAGTTATGGAGTGGGGCTCTGCGCTCTCACAATGCTAAACATATGGCAAAATCAGAGAAAAACCAAGATTCACACACAATATCCTCAGTCTAAGCTTAGATTACTATGTTGCATACCCCAGCTAGGCTTAGAATAACTCTAGACCCACTTAGGGAGGCTGCGAAAGAATTCTCTGAAACCTGAATGCTTGTACAACAACACCATTAGCAGAACCCAAACTGAATTGGGGTTTGGGTAAAATTCATGATAAATCAGTGAGTACCAAAAGGGTTATGGGTTTTCTCCTTCAGAACGCAAATATACACTCACAGCTTTCAATCGCGATTGTGGGCTTGGCCATCGCAATTTGAGTAAGCGATACGAAGCCAGTTCAGTGAACTCATAGAATAGAATATAATAGAAAAGTAAATAAGTAGGACAGGTCAGAGATGCACCGAAGAAGGAAGTATCTAAACACTGTGGTATATTCCTATTGTGGCATACTATACAAGGGCGGATTGATATTGAGGCTACCTAGCGCTAGATGGCAGCACAAACATAAAAACTTTTTTTTTTAGAAATTGCGATCTGTCAAACGTCAGCTGTTAAAATTTCACCCAAATTCATCGATTAGTTTATTTGATGTAGTCGTTTGAAGTAAGCAACTTTTGTGTTTCTTGAAAAATGGAAAAAAGTGCAGTGATTAAACACTATTATTTGAAAGGGAAAACGGCGAAAGAGATAAGAGAAAAGCTCGATAAACATTACGGTGAGTCTGCTCCGTCAGATTACATGGTAAAATATTGGATTGCTGAATTTAAACGCGGCCGAACAAGCACTGCAACAATACCATCAACAGGAAGGCCCAAAGAGGTGGTTACTGAAGAAAATATCAAGAAAATCCTCGATATCGTTATGAATGATCGCCGAGTCAAGTTGCGTGAGATTGTTGAAATGGTATGAACGTGTGTTCAACATTTTGCATGAACATTTGCATATGAAAAAGCTATCAGCAAGATGGGTGCCGCGTTTGTTCAGTGTCGAACAAAAACGAATTCGACAGACCACTTCACAGCGGTGTTTGGACATGATAAAGCGTAATCCTGTTGATTTTTGACGTCGATTAATAACTGTTGATGAAACGTGGGTCCACCACTACACACCTGAAACCAAAAATCAATCGAAACAATGGGTGGAAGCTGGTGGAAGTGCTCCGAAGAAGGCGAAGGCAGTGAAATCGGCTGGCAAGGTTATGGCCACTGTATTTTGGGATGCACACGGAATATTGCTCAGCGATTATCTTGAAAAAGGGTCCACAATCACAGGAAAGTATTATCGTGCATTATTGGATCAATTGATTGATGCAATCAAGGAAAAACGACCACATTTAAAGAAGAAAAAAATGCTCTTTCTTTAAGACAACGCACCGGTTGACACATCATTAGATACGATGCTAAAATTACGTGAAATACACTGCGAATTGGTTAATCATCCACCTTGTAGTCCAGATTTAGCTCCTAGTGACTTTTTCCTGTTTCCAAACTTGAAAAAATGGCTCGCAGGAAAAAGATTCATCTCAAACGAAGAAGTGATTACCGAAACTAACGCGTGTTTTGAGGGGTTCCCGAAATCGTATTATTCAGATGGTATAAAAAAGTTGGAATATCGTCTTACTAAATGTGTCGAAGTAAAAGGAGACTATGTTGAGAAATAAATGGTTTTTGAAACAACAAAAATTTTTTTTTCCTACTTAGGTAGCTTTAATATCAATCAGCCCTCGTAAGCCTGGAAATATTTAGGAGCAAGGGAATGATAGACGATTGTGAAGGGGATGTGACACCTTTTCAAACTTCTTTGACTGTTTTATGAACCTCAGAAGTCTGTCCAGGGATAACGAATGTACGTTGATTGATCAGTCCCAAAAGTTAGAAGCCTAATATGTGCCTCCCCATACTGGCAAATGCAGGACAAACAGATGATCTGTGTCGCTGATGTAGTTCGTACTCTCGATGATACCTCCTTCTGGCAAATGCAAGACAATCAGATGATCTGTGCCGTACTGTTCTTCATCCAGACAGGAGATGCAGTTTGTACTCTCGATGATGCCTATGGTCGCCATATGATGGCGCCATGGATTATGCCCCGTGATTAGCCCGACCAATTGTCGAAGATCTTTCCTTTGTAATGTTAGAAGGAATTCTGCAACTCTCTTGTTTGGGCTCTCTAGGTAGCACTTCAGTGTTTTTGCAGACAGCTGAACTGCACCATCGATCCTTGTGAATATTATTCACGTGGCTTTTGATCCAATCAAACAGCCTCTGCTAAACTTATCTGATAAATGGCTCTGATCACATTGGTATACCCGCAAATCCACAGTTTTCCAGTTCATCAGCTACTTCGTTCCCCCGTACACCACATTGTTCCGGAACGCAAATAAGTTCAAGTAAGTTCCATCTGGCAATGGAGTTAACTCAACTTGGATACAGAGATACAAGCGAGATACCCCAAAGTTTGAGGCCACGAACTTCTAGATAAGACTAGATAAGGGACTACCAAACTACAACGAAATTAGTTCTGAGAACGCATAGTTCGATCACTGAATTATATCAACTAATTCAAAATATATTTCTGTGATAAACTAGTTTTGAAGTAGTTTAAATTAGCAGCAAGTCACTTAAGAAAGAGGTGACAAAAGTTAATTTCTTTAATACTCTTCCTTGTTCTTCTCACAGATTACAACCGCACACCATCGTCACGACGCATACCACTTTTATTCTTTTTAAAAGAAAATCAATACATTGAATACTAAGTCCAGTAGTGTTAAACAGATAGGAATATTTTCCTCCTGTCCTATCACGAGACCAAGATACAAACCCACTAATCACCTATCACTAATGACATATAGCATTTAATGTTTATTCATGATTAATCATGTATATAGAAAAAGTTTTTTCGTCTTAATAAACATGTCTTTTCTTCCCTTTATTACAATTTGAGCCAAAGTTTCTGTTGGCCTTTGCTTATACCGCCCATTTGGGGGTTGGAAACCAACAAGCACCCCTCTACAAGCACCCCTCTGCTCAGTGCTGAGAATTAGCGCCACTGCTGGGCACGGCGATTATCGCATTTGGGCATGTGCGCTGCTGCGGCTGGCTGCGGGGAGCATGTTTCTCTGACAATCGGAATGTATGTTTACCCAACGCCCCTTCCGCCTACGCCTTGCGCTTTTCCACCGCACCCCAACCGCAGAATCCGACGTGGTTAAGTTGGCGACGCATGCAGGCGCACGCAATTTCGCATTTAACTCGCTGAACTGAAATGCTGAGCGAACATAATCGCGCATATTTGGCGAAATGCACGAACACCCGCCCACCAGCGCCCACAGCGCCCAACGCCTCTCATGCTCACACCGAGGGCAGTCAGGCAAACAGGTGGCGAAATACTCGTTCAGCGCTTGTTTATTTGTTTGCTTAGTTTCCGGTATCAACGGGAAACGGAAAAATTTAATTACGCTCGTGTTTGGGTTTCAACCCGCTTCCGCTGCACAACAAATACACGAAACAGCGAGCAAATGCCAGTGGGAAAAAAGTGCTGCAGTTTTTGTACGCCTAAAATTATGCATGCAAAAATGTGTACAACAAATAGACAAAGTTTGCATTTCGTGCGTGCTTAAAATATTGTGAAATTGTTCCGCAGTCGCTCAGTTTGCTGTTTTTATGCATTTTCAATTTCAATTTTAATGCTTTATGAGTGCATACCTTCAGGCGCCTGAGCCTACACGCACACAGAAGATAAGCCACGCCATACGCCAGCACTGCTGTCGCTCCTTCTGTACCGGGATTAGCTTTTCATTCTTATTGTCAGTCAGCACGCGACAGACAGACAGACAGACAGGCAGCGTTGTGCATGTGGGAGTGTGGCACATGAGGTTGAGCAGCCAGTGGACAGGCGAAGGCACTAGCTCCCGTGGTCCACCCACGCCGGCAGGCTTATCAGTTGGTGGCACCGGGTTTTGTTGTGTGCATTTGTTTTAAGCATTTGGGTAAATTTCTATCGGTGAGTGGCAGAGTTGCCATTGCGATGGGGAACCAAATGAAATGCATCTGAATCTAAAGCATGTATCATTCTTATTCGATAGTCCTAAAGAGAGAGAGAGAGAGAGAGAGAGAGAAAGAGAGAGAGAATAGGGAGACAGAAATATATAGGGGCAAACAGGGAAATAGGGAGGGACACAGAGACGGATACAGAGAGAGGGAGAGGAAGAGGAAGACAGAGAGAGGGAGATGGAGAGATAGAGAGAGAGACACACAGAGCGAGAGAGAGACGGAGATATAGAAAGATAGAGAGATAGGGAGATAGAGAAAGAGAGAGAGAGAGAGAGAGAGAGAGAGGGAGAAAGAAAAAGAGAGAGAGAAGGAGAGATAGAAAGAAACAGAGAGACAGAGAGAAGGAGATAGGGAAAGAGGGTGAGAGAGAAAGAGGGATAGAGACAAAGAGGGAGAAATGGATATAGGGAGAAAAGGGAGAAAGTGAGAGAGAAAGAGAGGAGGGATAGAGAAACGGAGATAGAGAGAGGAAGGGGAGAGAGAGAGGGATACAGGGAAAGAAGGACAGACAGAGTGATAGACACAGGGAGATGGAGGTAGGAACGATAGAGAGAAGTAGAGAGAGAAGGAGAGAGAGAAGGAGAGATAGAAGGAGAGGTAGAGAGAGATAGAGAGAGATAGAGATAGGGAGATAGGGAGATAGGGAAAGAGAGAGAGAGAAAAAAGGAGAGAAGGAGAGATAGAAAGATATAGAGATACAGAGAGACAGAGAGAGGGAGAGAGGGAGAGAGAGAATGAGGGAGAGAGACAAAGTGGGAGTGAATGAGATAGGGAGAGACGGAAAGAGATTATATCATATGGCAATGAGTGCGATATTGAAAGATGCTTTCATGTTGATGTAGAGAAAGGGAGATATGGAAATAAGGAGAGAGAGTGTGAGGGAGACAAAGAGGTAGAGATAGTTAGAGATTATATCGATTATGACAATGAGTGCGATATTGGAGGATGCATTTATGTTGATGTTGAGAGAGTGAGATAGGGACAGAGGAAGAGACAGAGAAAGGTAGAGATGGAGGGAGATTATGTCGTATATGGCAATGAGTGTGATATTGAAGGATGCATTCATGTTGATGTTAAGAGAGAGAGAGAGAGAGAGAGATAGGGAGAGATAGAGAGAGAGTGTGAGCGATACCAAGAGGGAGAGATGGAGATTGGGGGAGAGGGAAAGAGGGAGAGATGGAAAGATGGAAAGATGGAGAGATGGAGAGATGGAGAGAGACTATATCGTATGTGACAATGAGTGCGATATTGAAGGATGCATTCATGTTGATGTTAAGAGAGAGAGAGAGAGATTGAGAGAGAGGGACACAAAGAGGGAGAGATGGAGATAGGGAGAGAGGGTAAAAGGGAAAGAGGGGGAGAGATCATATCGTATATTGCAATGAGTGTGATTCATGTTGATGTTGAGAGAGACAGATAGGGAAATAGGGAGAGATAGAGAGAAAATGAGGGAGACAAAGAGGGAGAAATGGAGATTGGGAGAGAGGGAAAGCGGGAGAGATGGAGAGAGATTATATCGATTATGACAATGAGTGCGATATTGAAGGATACATTTATGTTGATGTTGAGAAAGGGAGATAGGGAAAGAGGGATACAGAGAAAGAGGGAGGGAGAGATGGTTAGAGATTATCTCATATATGGGTGTGTGATATTGAAAGATGCATTAATGTTGTTGACGAACTATGGCCAGTTTATTTATCAGTATAAAAAAATTTAGAACCACTCTCAAAACTTTTTCAAGAATTAATCTGTGCTTCTTTTAAATCTTTGACATTCTCATTGACTAAACTTGGCAGCACTTACCAAAAAACAGCTGTTTAATGGCAGTTGTACATAAACATGAGTGCCAAGTTAACCTCATTCCACGTTATCATTTGACCACAATTTGTGGTAGATTTATAGAAACTTTTCAATCTATCAAATTCACCATAAGATAAGACGGAAATCCACCACATTTCTTGTTATTCATATTAATTTTTCTTGATGTTTTTTATTGTCTACTTTACTTTACTTACCAAAATATGAAAAGAGAATTTCCTATCCGAGATAAAACCTTTCATTCCCATCTTATCGTCGTCACCTGAGTCTGAGTGAGATGATTGAGAGATTTTGTGAAATACCTAAAAAAATAATCTATTATTTCAAAATGTGAAGCCATGAGATCTGTTGTTTCATATACTATAAAACCTTTTGAAAGGTTATTAAGACGTCCCCAAAAATATTTAAAGTCTCAGACAGAGAACACAGAGAAAGGAAGGTATTTTTCACTGCCAGTGTCCGTAGCCGACACACCATGATTTTGAGTGGATTCACCACGATTTTGAGTGGATTCACCACGATTTTGAGTGGATTCACCAGGATTTGGAGTGGACTCACCACGATTTTAAGTGGATTCAATACGATTTTGAGTGGATTCACAACGATTTTGAGTGGATTCATCACGATTTTGAGTGTCTGCTTTATTTCGCTGCTTTGCCGTTTGACGTTTAAGTTTCTTTTCTCTGTGTTCTCTGGTCTCAGAGAATAGTGGAAAAGTTATATATATATTGAACGAGTTATTGCATATCTACCACACCTTTTTTTAATCTACAAGTGGAAAGTTCGGAAGATTATGTGACTCTGTCAATGGCATGCCTATGTAAAAAGGAGAATATTGTGAATATATCCATAAAACTCCCCTTGAGACTACCGGGAGTACTATGAGGATGACCTCCTTTCCTGCTGGGCTGTTACTTTTAAACAGTCCAAAGAAATTACTAAATTTTTGAGAGAGAAAAGTAAAAGGAACAAGGGAGGAGTAAAGATTTGTTTGAGTCATCAATCGGAATTGACGAAAATTGTCTATTAATTCTGAAGTTATGTAGAACAGACTTAGCGATGATCTTTAACCTGACGATTTAGAAAAGGTTTGCTTAGTTGAGATCGCGGCTGAGCACAGTAGTGCCAAATTATATATATTTTTCAAAGTACCTGCGTAGAAACTTTTTTGATCAGCTTTGACGGAAAAACTGCTGTCAGTGCTGCCAAGTTTTCAACAAATAAGTGCTTAGCGACTGATCAATTTTTCTCGTAAGCAAGTAACTGAAACACCATTTCAGCGTTTTACTCAAAAATACCTGAAGTCTCGACCATCAAAATAGAAGGGGTGCAGTGGTTGCTTTAATTGTAGTTCTGCCTTGAATTGTTGTTCGTCTGGCAACTCTGCAAAGCATTTCACCAACTATGTGTGGATTTGTTTGTTTTCCGTGCTCGTACCTCTGTGCGGATGTGTGTGCACTTGTGACTGTGTGTGTGTTCAGTGTAAACAAATCTCGGTACATGGCATCAATTTCAGTTTATGTTTTGTTGCTATCAACCGAACAAACACGCTGGCGGGCAAATGCTCACACAGATACGCAATGCAATTATTTGTGTGTAGTGTTATGATGAAATGGAAGGCATGTGTGTGTGCATTTGTGAGTATGCATTCGATTGTGGTTGTTGGCCATTTCAGTTCAGTTAACATATTTTCCAAAAACTTGCTGATTTTATTTGTGTAATTGGTATATTTGAGTAGAATTCCTGAAATTCTAAACAAGGAATTTCGTTTCTTAATATTTTACCTCAGGCAATCAGGTGTATTAAATTTTCGGTAAACTCTCTCATACTATTAGATTCATCGGTATTAAATAATGACTACGACATGATAAATTCCATAATTAATGTATTAATATGGAAGATTTTTGATAGGCAGTTTAGAGGAGTCTCCTTTGAAATTGACCATCATATCAAAAATTGTTGTTTAATGTTACCACAATTATTCTTGTTACCAATATAATTAATACAATAACAACAACAATTATATTATTACCATAATTAAATGAGGACAAGATATTAATTCTTAATTAAGTATTGCTATAAACCTATTATAGTTCTTCTTTTCTGGTGACTAAAGCTTTCACTGTGATGCAGCTGGTGTATACGAATACGAAAGCTTAAAAGCTCCGTTTGCCCTCTGGGCTAATGAAAGCTGGGCACTAATCTACAGAGAATACAGAGAAAAGAAGGTATTTTTCACTGCCAGCATCCGGATACACCACTATTTTGAGTGGATTCACCACGATTTTGAGTGGATTCGCCACGAATTTGAGTGGATTCATGTCAGAGAAGGCTGAGAAAAGAAAGTCCTTTTCGCTGCCAGCGTCCGGATACATCACGATTTTGAGTGGATTCACCACGACTTTGAGTGGATACACCACGATTTTGAGTGGATTCACCACGACTTTGAGTGGATTCGCCACAATTTTGAGGGGATTCATGTACAACGTCCGTCTGCTTTATTTCGCGGCTTTGCCTTTTGACATTTAAGTTGATTTTCTCTGTATTCTCTGCTAATCTATAATATTTGGGTTTGTCTTCTGAGACTGTATTCTTCTCTCCTATGACGATAAGGTTATGAGTCATTAAATATCGAATTTTCCATGCGACATTCATATTAGTAATCAATATTGTTGTAGCAAAGAGAGCAAATAGAGCTCGCATGACGACAGAAGTTATTGCTGCAAAAATTTTGTTCGGAGGGTTTACTAGTAAACCCCTCGAACATAAATACACGCATTGTATCTCGCTTTCTCTTGCCGCTCACCGATTTTCGTGAAATCGCCTTCACTTCCATTTCACAAAATTTTGAGTGATTCAATCTCTATGTATGTACACTCTTTGGTTATAGCCTCTTTCTGTCACTTGCACTCTTATGAGTCATCAACTATGAGACACTGGTGTTACTGTCATTTCTGATTGAAAGGGTTCTGTGACGAAATTGCTGCAGTCATTCCTGTGAGTCAATATAATCTATTTCTGCTCCAGAAATAACTCACGATGAGGTGTTTCTGCTCTGTCGCCAAACGCTCATTTCGTTGAATTCTTTAACTAATCTATTAAAATTTCGTTTGTTGAATTTTTGTCTGTGGCAAATGGATTCAGTTTCTGTTGCCGTTTCTGGATTATGCCACTTTGCATTTTAAGCCATGAAATTCTGCTGTACATTTTCTGCTGGTATTTTGGTTAACTTGTAACCTTTACCTTAGAAAAGTAAATGGTAAGGACTCTTGAGTCGGGTTACTCCGACTCCGAAATACCCTTTGCATTTCCTTTTGCGTGCGAGTTCAACAATGGCGATGTTTTCTTCATAAATCATCATTAGGAGCAAATCTACCGTAATTTTCGGTAGGGTAGCTTGTGTTTATTATAATAGAAGGAGGCGTGGCTTTTATCTGATTCACCCCATATCTTGTGCGTGGCTTTGTAGGGTCAATATACGCACTAATACAGAATTTCGCCCAAAAATATTGTATAGGTCCTAAGTTATAAAAATATCTCGAAGTGGCCCATTTTTTGTGAGATGTTTAATATCAGTACCCGCAACCTACCTGTGATTTCGTTAATGAATCTGATATAGTAAAACATAGTCATGATTTTTGGTTAATTGTAGGCATGGCAGAAGTATTATGATCCCCATATTTTGCACACACACTGTTATGGACCCCATGTACATTTCAAACAATTTTATTTTATTATTTTATTCCGATAGCATCAATACGAGCTAATTTTAATTTTAATCCCGAAAGTTCCTTATACCAAAAGTGGGCGTGTCCTTTCTCCTTTCTCTTAATTTTTGCGGTTTGCTTTATAATGTCCACATGTTGCTTCTCGTACAATTTCGTCCAAAAATCTCTTATAGATCTTAAGTTATGAATATTTGTTAATAGTGGGCGTGGCAGTAAATATATACCGTCCACTTTTTGCATACTGTTTACTTGGACCCACATTTCCATAACTGCCATACTGAGTCACTATTCCATCAAATGGACCAAAGTTATGGTTTAAAATAGTGACATTTTAAAATAGGTGGAAAAAATAGCTTATATGGGAGGTGTGGTCTTTGTCCAAATCACACCATATAGCAATCTGGTCCTGTATCTTTGTCCAGACTATTCTTTTGCAAAGTTTCATTACGATATCTTCAACGGTCTGGAAAAAAATGCCTTCTAACTGACAGACGGATGAACAAAATTAATTTGTTCTGAAAGATATTCTAATCATATCTGTATATATATGTCCATACCTACCACGCCTTCTTCTTGATATTGCAACCCCTCTCTGAAGCAGCAAATTAGTACACCCTTTTCAACTTTTTTTAAGGTAAAGGGTATAACAATCGTTCCTAACTAATAACATATTTCAATATATTTAAAAAAAACTTAAATAATAAAAAAGACAAATTTAAAAAAGTTGGGAACCACTGCCTCCGGAGCTTTCCCACATGCCATCTATGGGCATAATTCACACCAAACATATCAGAGCTGACAGAAGCTTTTCGCATACATGAAGCTGGAATCAAAAAACTTTTTTCTCTCTCTCTTTCTTTCTCTCAGTAGCATCAACAAGTGCTCGAACTGGAAGCTTTTTGGCAGCGAACAGCTGAGTGTCACAGCGGCCGCTGGCATTGAATTGGCAAATCGCTGCGACGGCGAATGTTGGGTGCACTTAAATTCCGCAATTTGTCCAAAGTATTGAAAGCAGTCGACGAGAATAAAATGCAGAGATTTGTGGTGGCCAACGAGAAGGCGGTAATCGAGCGCCTCACCATCGAAATAGAGAAGTGTGCCCAGAAGGCGTTGAGCGAGGCCGGCGTGTTTCGTGTGGGCCTGTCGGGTAAGTGAGGCGTGCATTTCGCCGCTTATTGTGTGACCTTGAACTTGCGATTAGAACGCTGAACGCTGGTGCTCATTCTGAATTAATGCTTTGCAACTTGCAGGCGGCTCCGTGCTGAACTATCTGAGCACGGCCATTCCGCGCATTGATAGCGATCTCAGCAAATGGAAATTCTTCTTCTGCGATGAACGCTACGTGGATGAGAGCGATGCCGACTCCACTTTCGGCGTGTACAAGACGACCCTGTTGCCGGACTCGGAGCTGAACGTTGAACAGTTCGTGAGGGTGAATACAGAAGTGTCGCTGGAGGAAGCCGCCAAGGATTACGAGGAGAAAGTGCTGAAAGAGTTCCAAATGGAGTACGGCACAGTGCCGGAATTCGATTTGCTGCTGCTGGGCATGGGCCCCGACGGTCACACATGTTCGCTGTTTCCCGGGCATGCGCTGCTGAAGGAGAAGGAGCGCTTGATAGCGCCCATCGATGATTCGCCGAAGTCGCCACCAAAGCGCGTGACCATGACCCTGCCGCTGATAAACAATGCCAAATGCTGCATATTTGCGATGTGCGGCAGCGGCAAGGCGGACATGGTGAAGGTGAGTGTGGACGAATGTGTTGCTAGCAGAGAATACAGAGAAAAGAAACTTAAACGTCAAACGGCGAAGCAGAGAAATAAAGCAGACGGACGTTGTACATGAATCCACTCAAAATCGTGGTGAATTCACTCAAAATCGTGGTGAATCCACTCAAAATCATGGTGAATCCACTCAAAATCGTGGTGAATCCACTCAGAATCGTGGTGCGTCCGCTACTGACGCTGGCAGCGAACAAGACTTTGTTTTCTCAGCCTTCACTGACATGAGTCCACTCAGAATCGTGGTGAATCCACTCAAAATCGTGGTGAATCCACTCAGAATCGTGGTGCGTCCGCTACTGACGCTGGCAGCGAACAAGACTTTGTTTTCTCAGCCTTCACTGACATGAGTCCACTCAGAATCGTGGTGAACCCACTCAAAATCGTTGTGAATTCACTCAAAATCGTGGTGAATCCACTCAAAATCGTGGTGATTCCACTCAAAATCGTGGTGTGTCCGCTACGGACGCTAGCAGCGAACAAGACTTTCTTTTCTCTGTATTCTCTGGTTACTAGGCAGCTTCTTTGATTTAATATGGTTTTTTTCTGTTTGTAGCGCATTTTCGTGGACAAGGAAAATTTGCCCGCGGGCAGAGTTAAGCCCACAAAAGGTAGACTGGTGTGCATCTTCGATGAGGCGGCCGGAAAATACGTTCCCAAATAGCTGCAGGGAGTGGGCAGCCGGTATTGCACTGCTCTCATAAGTCTGTAAGGCTTCAAATCAAGTTTTTTATAAATCTTCGTGTCTATATCTGGGACTGGAACTGGTGTTTGAATTAAATTGGAACAAATTTTGTATTTTTATACTAAATTGGGGTCGATTTATTGTATTTCTTAGCGCTACTGGGCGTATTAAGTACTCTGTAATACTTGTACATTCTCCTAAGCAGAACTTAAATCTAGGAAGAGAATATAAAAACTAAGTTTAAAGCTATTTTAAGCTTAAAGCTAAATGCTACGGGGGCTTTAAAGCTTCCTTCGCATATACATGAGCGTTTTTGTCTACGAACTTGGCAAGTGTTACACAGACGGCAGAGGCGGGACAATTTCGGCGAAGTTTTTCACATATTGAGGGCCCGTCCCAATTCTACGTTTTGGTCTATGAACTATCCAAAGATATTCTTCTTTACTTTGGCCCAACAGCCGAGATGTTGCGTGTTGGTGTATTCATTGTCGATTTCCTTGTTGTACTGATCTCGCAGCAGTGGATCGGAGGGACCCCAGTCGTGTTTGGGCCGGAATGCGCCGCTTATTTTTTCACTCAGTGTAGCGCCCGGATGCCGTACGATCGCCACGCACATCCAAATGGGCACTTGCATTATTCCGAAGGCGGTTATGGTCCAACCGATGGCTAGGGAAGAGGAAATGTTGGCATTAAAAAAGGATTTCTAAAGAAGTCTCAAATATTTACCATAGGCCCAGTTGGGATAAAGCACATCGTTGTACGTGAGCGGCTGGTAAGTGGCCAAAAAGTAAATGAGGATTACTGTCATGATCAGCGGCGTTATCACGGACCAACACAAACGCCAGTATAGACCCACTTTGCGGCCTATCATGAATTCGGCATCCTTGCACAGGCGATCCACTCCATATACCCAGCCCAGCACGAACAGTTCAGCTATGCCCAGGAACAGAGCTATCATGGAGGCACCAAAGTAGTCCACCAGTGTCAGGATGAATTGGCCGCCCTGCAAATTAAATTCAGTTACGAGTAAACAAAAATTGTCCTGAGAATATTTTGAATATCTCCCCCACTCACCGGTGTCACATACGCCAGGCCTATGCAGAAACTCACCAGCGCTATGCCCAGAGCGCACTGCCACTGCTTCACCTTGGGGAAGCTGTCGCGTATCGCCGTCACCGTGCACGAGGTCATCGCTATGTTCGAGCCAATGCCCAGAATGAACAGCATGAGGAAGAACAGCACCGAAAAGATTTGCGGCAGTTGCTTGAACTTGGCAATGGCATCGGGGTAGGAAATGAACGCCAAACCGGCACCACCCTTGACCACACTGCCGATGTCCTTAGCGCCAATCTCATGCGCCAAGTGTCCCAGTATTCCGAAGATGGTGAAGCCGGCCAATAGCGAGGTGCACGTGTCCAAACTGGTGACGATTATGGCATCACGGTGAATGTTGTGCCGGAATTTATTGTACGAGGAGTACATGATGATGTTGCCAAAGCACACCGACAACGAGTAGAAGCACTGGGTGACTGCCGCATACCACACCTACGGGCACCATTATGGTAGGGAAATTTAGTTTCACTGCCTCAAGAACGCCTTATAGTCACTCTCACCTTCGGATCCAATATTTTACCCCAGTCTGGTTTGATGAAATATATGATGCCGTCTATGGATCCCTCCAAAGTCACCGCTCGTATCAGCAGTACACCCATTATGATATAGGGAAATAGGGCCAGGAAATATGAAGCCTTGCCCGAGCTCTTGACACCGCGTATGATGATCAGAAACACACACAGCCAGGAACAGAACAGGCCCACCACCAGCGGCCAGTTGGGAGCTCCAATACCATCATTGATGTCAGCCTTCTCCTTAAGTACAACGTTGCTAAATAACAAAGAGGCGATCAATTTGAGTGTTCACGTAAGCGAGTTTAATGCCCCGGCACCAGTTGGTTTAGTTTAGATGTAACCACCCTCCCATTGCCACCCCACCCCAGTTAATATTTAACTTACACAAAGTACAACTCCGAACTTGAGATTAAGCGTTCAGCCGCTCTTTCAGTAAAATTACCGGTGATGGTGAAATTTTCATACGCCAGCGGAGCAAAGTTCTGCGTGTCACGACTTGGTGCGGAGTCTATGCAATTCGGTCCCCATTCTGGACGGCAATGTGCCCAGGGCAGGGGACTACTGAACGATCCCACCAAATAGAAACCAATGATTGCGCAAATTGATTCATAATAACTGGCCAATATAAAGACCATAAAAGCCTGACCCAAGCCAACACCTTGAAAAGTTTAAAAAGTGTTACAGTTTTATCACCCGAGTGTAGAGTGCGGTAAATGATGAAGCAACAGAACTGGTGAAACACGACGGGAATAAGGTCCTCAACATAATCTAAAGAACTATCTATTACACTATCTCTGATAATGAAACTGATACATGGTCCTTTAGAGGATTACTAAGTGTATTTAAGGTAAGATGGTGACACACCCATTCTTTTATAAACCAATTGGCTATGTTTGTACATAGCTCCTTCATTCGTTTCAACTTTCATCCTCAAAGAAAGGAGCCAGTACCTTGAAGACCCATGGTTTTAGTGTTTCGTTGTGGATAATTTATGGTTTATTATACCAAACCACATTTAAATCAACCCTAACTACAACTCTCCAAGTTTCAAGACAACTGTACCAATGCCATCTAATATGGGATTTTCGAACCGTTCTGATCTTCCGGAATTTTCAAACTGTTCTGATCTTCCGGGGACTGAGCATTGAATTACTGGATTGAGTTACTATGATCTTTGCTTATATTTTGCTTAGTCTTCTCTTCATTGATTGATAGTTTATAAGAACCTTTCTTTATGCCTGAATGGATACAAGAATATCTTGCGACTTAGTTCTTCTTCCAGGTCAGTTGTGGGTCCTTTTTGTTAAGCAAATTTCCGCTTCTGTATTGGGTCACTACTCTATAAGCCTCATTTAACATAGAGATCGATCAACTTCTCCAGAGTTTTTATGAATGTTGGCGAGATATTCTTAGTGTGTATGAATAGGTTTCCTTTGAAGCTGTCTAACCTATGTTATATGTCTAACCTATGTTATATGTCTAACCTATGTTATATGTCTAACCTATGTTATATGTCTAACCTATGTTATATGTCCAACCTATGTTATGTGTCCAACCTATGTTATATGTCCCACCTATGTTATATGTCTAACCTATGTTATATGTCTAACCTATGTTATATGTCTAACCTATGTTATATGTCCAACCTATGTGATGTGTCCAACCTATGTTATATGTCCCACCTATGTTATATGTCTAACCTATGTTATATGTCTAACCTATGTTATATGTCTAACCTATGTTATATGACCAACCTATGTTATATGTCCAACCTATGTTATATGTCTAACCTATGCTATCAAGTCTACCATGGTCCCAACTAGATTTTGACTTTCCTCCAGACATTTATATATCACCCGACATTTATATATCAGTTTTCATCAAATTTCTTTCATATACTCGTATATTTTTTATAATTGGGTATTACGAGGATCAAATTAAAAGTCAGTAGTCTTTTTATTTGTCTTGAGCGGTGTATTATTCAAGTTCCCAGTACTGCAGTAGATCTATTTGAAATTTCAATTAATTTAACTTTACTCTTATTCTCTAGTTTTTCGTATCGGTCTTTTAACGATATTCTTCAGTCGGTATCAGTACCCAGTCTTATTTTGTTTGTTTCGGAACTCTTGGGTAATATATTTTTAACATCGGTTTGAAATAGATCACTTTTAATGGCTATTCTTGCCCATATCGTCGATCCCTCACCATCAGTTAACTTTTCCCAGTCTTTCATTACTATCTCAAGTATCAAGATGTTCTTTTCTGTTGATTTATTATCAATATCTCGCAATATTTCGATCATTCTTCTCTAAACTGGACTCAATTATATTACCGACAGGTCCACCAATATCTTTCATTTGTTGAAAATTTCTAAGCCCATTCCTTCACTATTTTCTGAAATATCAGTATATTCTTTTTGCTGATCTATTATTATATTGGGGAAATATTTACATCATTCTTCTCTAAATTGAATTCCATTTGTGTTGTTATCAAGTCCACCCTTTATCTTTAATTTGTTCAAAGTTTTGAAACCCAGTCTTTCATTAGTTTCTCAAGGATCAAGATTTTCTTTTCTGTTCATTTATTATCAATATCTCTTAATATCTCGATCCTTCTTCTCTAAACTGGACTCCAATTATATTACCAACAGGTCCACCACTATCTTTAATTTGTTCAAAGTTTTGAAGCCCAGTCTTTCAGGATTTTCTCAAGTATCACGATATTCTTTTTTGCTGATTTATTATCAATATCTCTTAATATATCGATCCTTCTTCTCAAAACTGGACTCCAATTATATTATCGACAGGTCCACTACTATCTTTAATTTGTTCAAAGCTTTGAAGCCCAGTCTTTCAGGATTTTCTCAAGTATCACGATATTCTTTTTTGCTGATCTATTATGAATATCTCACAATATCTCATTCATTCTTCTCGAAACTAGACTCCAATTATATTACCGACAGGTCCTCCACTATCTTTAATTTGTTCAAAGTTTTGAAGCCCAGTCTTTCATTAGTTTCTCAAGGATTAAGATTTTCTTTTCTGTTGATTTATTATCAATATCTCGCAATATCTCGAACATTCTTCTCGAAACTAGACTCCAATTATATTACCGACAGGACCACCACTATCTTTAATTTGTTCAAAGTTTCAAGGCCCAGTCTTTCAGGATTTTCTCAAGTATCACGATATTCTTTTTTGCTGATTTATTATCAATATCTCTTAATATATCGATCCTTCTTCTCAAAACTGGACTCCAATTATATTATCGACAGGTCCACTACTATCTTTAATTTGTTCAAAGCTTTGAAGCCCAGTCTTTCAGGATTTTCTCAAGTATCACGATATTCTTTTTTGCTGATCTATTATGAATATCTCACAATATCTCATTCATTCTTCTCGAAACTAGACTCCAATTATATTACCGACAGGTCCTCCACTATCTTTAATTTGTTCAAAGTTTTGAAGCCCAGTCTTTCATTAGTTTCTCAAGGATTAAGATTTTCTTTTCTGTTGATTTATTATCAATATCTCGCAATATCTCGAACATTCTTCTCGAAACTAGACTCCAATTATATTACCGACAGGACCACCACTATCTTTAATTTGTTCAAAGTTTCAAGGCCCAGTCTTTCAGGATTTTCTCAAGTATCACGATATTCTTTTTTGCTGATTTATTATCAATATCTCTTAATATATCGATCCTTCTTCTCAAAACTGGACTCCAATTATATTATCGACAGGTCCACTACTATCTTTAATTTGTTCAAAGCTTTGAAGCCCAGTCTTTCAGGATTTTCTCAAGTATCACGATATTCTTTTTTGCTGATCTATTATGAATATCTCACAATATCTCATTCATTCTTCTCGAAACTAGACTCCAATTATATTACCGACAGGTCCTCCACTATCTTTAATTTGTTCAAAGTTTTGAAGCCCAGTCTTTCATTAGTTTCTCAAGGATCAAGATTTTCTTTTCTGTTGATTTATTATCAATATCTCGCAATATCTCGAACATTCTTCTCGAAACTAGACTCCAATTATATTACCGACAGGTCCACCACTATCTTTAATTTGTTCAAAGTTTCAAGGCCCAGTCTTTCAGGATTTTCTCAAGTATCACGATATTCTTTTTTGCTGATTTATTATCAATATCTCTTAATATATCGATCCTTCTTCTCAAAACTGGACTCCAATTATATTATCGACAGGTCCACTACTATCTTTAATTTGTTCAAAGTTTTGAAGCCCAGTCTTTCAGGATTTTCTCAAGTATCACGATATTCTTTTTTGCTGTTCTATTATTAGATTGGGAACATATTTCGATCATTTTTCTCTAAATTCAATTCCAATTGTGTTTTTGTCAGGTCCCCCCACTATCTGTAATTGGTTCAAAGTTTCAGCCCACTTAGGATTTATGGAGAGTTCATTTCATGGATCACAATTTCTGTTGCCGTGCAGAGTATATAGTACAGATAGTTAAGATTTATAATATATATATAATAATGAGAAACATTTCCCAGATGATAATGACCCAGTGCCAATATGAGAATGATTTAAAATGTTGGTTAGTGTTCAGTTCCCAAGCAAGTGTTAATTAAAAATAAAAACATTAATAAAAAAACATTATAAATAAATTATACCCTCAGCGTGAATAGAGCGAAAACGTGTTAAAAACAAAATTGATGTTAATGCTGGTAATTTTAGAAGAATTTCACACTTCCACGCTCAATACGAAGTGTTCACATCCTATCAAAATTATTACTTTTGATTGATTTATTGATTGATTGATTCCTCAATCAGTGTGGGGTACAGCGAGTAACTGATTCATTTAAGTGTGAAGGCAGAAGATCCAGCGGGCATTTCCTGATTTATTCCATCAAGCGTTTGGGTCCATTGTCGTATGACACTGCTTAATTTCTTTTAATTATTTTATTCAATTCCCCATAATTTATAAATGTCTGGTGTAATATTTCAAAGTATTGAATCAGCCTAACTGCAATATTGAGTATCAACTGAGAATCATTTCAAAGAGCGGAATACTGAAAGACATTTGCTCAGTAGTTTTGCTCTTTCATCAGGTCCATTAAGCTCACTGAACTCAGTTGAAGAGAGAATTCTTGTAGTGCTTGCAATAAACTCTTAGAGCATGAGAGTAAATCAATAAAATTCCAGCAAAGAGTATGCATAAAAAGAGCTCGCATGACGACCGAAGTTATTGTTGCAAACATTTTGTTCGAGGGGTTTTCTAATAAACTCCTCGAACATAAATACACGCATTGTATCTCGCTTTCTCTTGCCGCTCATCGATTTTAGTGAAGTCGCCTTCACTTCCATTGCACTAAATTTTGAGTGACTCAATCTCTATGTATGTATACACCTTGGTTCCACACTTGAGCATCTACTTTTGAATTCTTCGAAGAGAGGAATAAGAGGAATTCACACTCAATATTGCCTTCAGTTATGTGACCAAAATGCTGTGCTAAATAAGGATTTAAAACAAACCCCATGTAGAAATTAGCAGAAAATACAGAGATAAGGAACTTAAACGTCAAACGGCAAAGCAGCGAAATAAAGCAGACGCACGTTCTACATGAATCCACTCAAAATCGTGGAAAATCCACTCAAAATCGTGGTGAATCCACTCAAAATCGTGGAAAATCCACTCAAAATCGTGGTGAATCCACTCAAAATCGTGGAAAATCCACTCAAAATCGTGGTGAATCCACTCAAAATCGTGGTGAATCCACTCAAAATCGTGATGAATCCACTCAAAATCGTGGTGAATCCACTCACTGGTGTGTCCGCTACTGACGTTGGCAGCAAAGAATACTTTCCCTTCTCTGTATTCTCTGGAAATTAGTGTTAAAAAATATAGGATCAAGAAATGATCTCGATGATAATAGTATAAAATAATATCTCTAAGTGGAATCGACCCCCATAGGAGGTTTTTTCCATTGTTTAATAACGTTTCAAAATAGCTCTTTGATTCCATTGCTTCATAACATTTCAAAACCCCTCACCATGGTAATTTCTAGAATATATTCCACTGTTATATTAGTAACACCAACTCCAAGGATATCAGTACGGAGTTAAAGAGAACTGATCGGAGAAAAAAACATCAACTTACAGAAAATACAATTCAGCGGAGGTCACTTGCTTTGTAGCAAGCACTTCACTGACATTACCCAGTGTGCCATTCGAGAGCAAAACGGGGCTTGCCGCAAACACATGTCCAGTTGATTCTCCAGATGCGATACACGCATCTTTCCACTCTTCCTGACATTCCGCCCAGGGCAGTGGCGACTGCACCGAATCGAGCAAATACTTTAATGTTATGCCCATGATGGCCACATAGTAGGTGGTCACCATGGAAATTGAGACCACTTGACCGATGCCAACGCCTTGAGGGGAATGCACGAGAAATGAAATGGCATGAAGTGAAAGAGAGAGAGAGAGAGACAAAACAGATGTTTAGGACACAAGTGAAACACATGCTCTGCAAATTGTGATGTTATAGAGCAGTGGGTCAACTCACCTCTCATTGCGGGACACAAATCGAAGACTTTCACCGACCCGCGACTCGAGAACTGACCAATCAGCATTTCCAGGTAATAAATCGGTTTGCCGATCAAGAACAGTACTATCAGGTACGGTATCAGGAAAGCGCCGCCACCATTGTCCAGAGCGGTGAAGGGGAAACGCCACACATTGCCGAGACCCACGGACATGGCAATGCAGGACATGAGAAATTCCAAACCATTGCCCCAGTTGTCACGTTCGGGGGGTTCTTTACTTTTCGACTCAGGCTGAAAGTGTGTGAAAAGAGAGAACAGATATTTAGATATGTTATATAGAAAATATTGCTCTGGTTGCAAGTCGGTATATAAATTGATTATTTCGACTTTTGTTCCAATATGAATTATATAGGAATTATCCAGATATTATAATAAATATATTTATATTTTCTTATTCATTCAAAGGAATGTTCCAACTTTGGACTCAGGGTCGTTTAAATTGCCCGAGTTTTATTTCCATCTCATTTCTTAACTGAACTACCCTACAAATTACTGTGACTGTTAAGGGAGATGGTGGCCCAGATTCCACTTACCGTTTCTTCGCCTTCCCGACTTTGTAACGAACTATTGTTCGTAGCTTCATTCTTTTTATCCTTCAAGTACCTGCCATCATCGCCGATGAAGGCGGGATTCTCGTGATTCTCATGTATCGTTGTCATTGTTTTGAAAGACCTTCAAGGCGCAACGAGTTCTGCAAATAAAAGTAGGTACTTTATTTAATATATTCGTATAAGTTTAAGGAAAATACGGAAATGAATAAGATAATAAATATTAAAACAATACTGAAGAGAAGACCATGAAGATATGGAATTATAATCAAAGAATGAATATATGGAATTACAATCAAAGGATGAATATATGGAATTATAATCAAAGGATGAATCTATGGAATTATAATCAAAGGATGAATATATGGAATTATAATCAAAGGATGAATATATGGAATTGCAATGAAAGGAAGAATATACGGAATTATTATCAAAGGATGAATATATGGAATTACGATCAAAGGATGAATATATGGAATTGTAAACAAAGGATGAATATATGGAATTACAATCAAAGGATGAATCTATGGAATTGCAATGAAAGGAAGAATATATGGAATTACAATCAAAGGATGAATATATGGAATTACAATCAAAGGATGAATATATGGAATTATAATCAAAGGATGAATCTATGGAATTATAATCAAAGGATGAATATATGGAATTACAATCAAAGGATGAATCTATGGAATTGTAATCTTAATTCCAGTTGTTAATTTCAAAGTCCTATTTCGACCGGCAGTTTGTGCTTATCAGGGATTCAACCACTTCCTTTTTGCTTTAAGGAGCTATAATTTATTCATAACAATATGAAAACCCTCGTTAGAATTCTTTCATGGTTCTTCTATTCGAATTTTTTTAGTTCACACCCTTTGTGGACTCTTATGAACCCAACTCCCTACACTTTCTGCTATGGTTCTAAGTTCTTTATGGTATTTCGAGATATCTGCTTTCGTTCTTATTTTAATGATCACTGATAATGTTTTTTAATCGATTTTATTGCTTGGAGTTCCAATTCCAATATTTCAATTGGTTTCTTACACTTAATAACTGGAATCGTAAAACCCAGAAGTATCTGGTTTCCTTCCCACGCAATTTGTGGAGCACTATAAATATATATCTGTACCTCGCACGCGAGAATTGCGAGTGGAATGGTCGAACATTTACTCAAGACATCTGTTTATAAGTCTCCAATATCAGGGCCGATAAAGTAGGCAACTGCCACTGTTTAGCTTATCGCCCACTTCCAGACACTTTAATTGAGTTCTCAGCAAATAGAGTTGTAAATCATTGTTCGTATTAGGTCCGATAGTGACCTACTTGAGTGTAAAATTTTCGTCAATTGATTCGAAGATTAGTGAACCAGGGGTGTGGCGATATTTCACGGGAGTCACATAATTTCTTCGGGCCACATTTTTTCTTGATTTAGATTCCGACTTGCGCTAGACATGATTACATCCCGTTATAAATCAACCGTGCTTGTTTTCGCTTAAAGCCCCGAGCACATTGATTACGAAAAGGTCAGTAAATTGGGGAATTATTGTTTATAGCTAGGAAGTTGATGGTAGCCGCAGATTTGATAAGGTTGGTGTACTCAAATCATGGACAATTATGATGCATTTCCGTTACGGGTCTCTGATTAGGTACTTTTTTTAGTCGGAAGAAAGAACGACTTATCAAGAGGCTGAAAGTATAGAATTATACTAGCGTAGTTTCTTTTTATAATGGATTCCAGAAAGATAAAAAGCATGGTAACAAGACGAAACACCTACAAGAAGTCTACAGTCTCTTCTATCAAGTGACAGAGGACACCTTGACGTTCTATCGGAAATGATAGAGAGCACAGCCTTTGTCCATCTGCTGCATTTTACAGTCCCCCATTCGAGACTTTGTGCACGGGCAACCCAATCACCAATAGTGGCCCTAATGGTAGCAAAAGGTATGCGAAGAACAGGTTCCGTGCCAATAAAACTGATCTCAGATCCTTTATTCGCAAGTTTATATGTGACTTCATTCCCCATAATACCCATAAGTCCTGGAACCCATGTTAGCTTTAGAGCTAACATAATTTAGTCGGGATTTGCACAACAGCACCAACTTGGAAGTGACAAGGGAACTGAGTAAGGCCTTCACCGCAACCTGACTGTCACTGTAGAAACAAATACTTCTGTCATGCCATATACTTTCCACCACGTAGTCCATCGCCCTTAGGATCACATAAACTTGTCCCTGAAAGACAGAAGCAAGATGATCAAGGAGTAATGGAGCTGAAAACTATTGAGTTCCACAAAAACCTCAAATAAAATTGTCCTTGAAAGACAGAAGCATGATGATCAAGGCGTAATGGAGCTGAACACCGTTGAGTTCCACGAAAAACCCAGAAACTGATCCAATATCTATTTAGGAGCCATCAGTGAAAATACTACAGTACTGCTTATCGGGCTCAATCCTACGATCATACCATAAGTGACGCTCTGGAATTTGTATACAGTACCGCCTTTCAGTTATAGGATACGCGGCCATCGAATCAATGGGCATAAAAAGGGCACCAATATCCATCTTAGTACCAACAATATCCATCTTAGTACCAACAATATCCATCTTAGTACCAACAATATCCATCTTAGTACCAACAATATCCATCTTAGTACAAACAATATCCATCTTAGTACCAATAATATCCGTCTTAGTACCAACAATATCCATCTTAGTACCAACAATATCCATTTTAGTACCAACAATATCCATCTTGGTACCAGCAATATCCATCTTGGCACCAACAATATCCATCTTAGTACCAACAATATCCATTTTAGTACCAACAATATCCGTTTTAGTACCAACAATATCCATCTTGGTACCAACAATATCTTCAAGATACCAATAAGCACCCATCCACTGCCTATTGTGCTTTACCCTTCAAATGACCTTTAATGACCTCTCCTTGCATAAAACACATCTAGGGCGGGAAGACTCAACAGTGCATCAAGAGCAGGGCCAGACAGTTTCTAGCATTGCTCTTGATGCTCCACTACAACAAATAGCCACAGTTCTCTGTAGTCTAGATAGGGCATTGAGAGATAGGAGATTGAGAGACAATCTTTTCCCCGAGATCACCGATGCGTAGGATATTATGGACCTGATCATTACCTTATAGATCCAAAGGACTTTCGAGGGAGCCAGCCCCCAAGTCGTGTCAAAAAATGCTCTTACACTGCCAAAAAGCTGGCAGTGCTTTCGCTAGTTTTAGTTCAACATGGGTTCCACACAAGCTTACTGTCAAGGACCCCCCCGAGATATTTGACCTCCCTGGATAACTGAATAGTGACTCCCTTGAATGTTGGCTGAACAAAACCTTCAACTTCCTTCTTCTAGTAAAAATAACTATATCGATTTTAACTAAGTTCACCAAAAATCCATTTGCCTCACGCCATTTGCCAATCTTATTCGTGGTATTCTCTCCAGACCTCCATAAGAGAGATTCCTACCATTACCCAGGATGCAAGATTTGCAGCCACGACTTACTACATCAAAAGTTTCCTGATGGATGAAATGCTTCATAGAAATAAACAGATTTTCTTCAGAAGTGTCCATCAAACATGGTGTCACCGTTGTCTTCGCTTAACAACCGCGTATCACCAGTTCTAACTGCAATCACTGTATTTGTCTAGATCGGAACTCTTTTGGTTGTTGGGCTTGAGTCGAATTTGCCCGTCAATTAAGCAATTAAGAGAGCAAAAGTGCACGCCTTGCCGCCATAAATGCTCGTTTTTATCGCATCATAAAAGTGCAATTCTGCAGTCGGCTTGATTAGACGGCACAGTAAAACACTCGTAAACTTGATAAAAGTGGGTGGGAGATTAGACCATGTGCCTTGGAACATTAACAACAGCGTGGTGCATGAACCTTGGTAACAAGGCGCACTGCCAACGAAGTGTGTTCTTATTAATAGAACTGTTCTGCGTCTACGTGTCGAACGAGGTGACGGAGACTGATTGCATAGTGCGGGAGTGAGAATGCGCGAGCGACTCGTCTGCAGTTAATTGCGTCTGGAGTGCGTTAAATCCATTCTAAATTGTTTATTTGGGTCTTAGACTTGGACCGCAATCACTTAGTGCGACTTGTGTATGTTCAGTAGACTTAGACTGAGCACTCTGGGGGAAGTTTTATGTCCTACAATGGTGGTGGCCATATATTTAAGTCATCATGGCGCACTCTCTCTTCATGTGAGCCATGTATTCCAAACTATGATGCAACTAAAGGTGGACAAACAACCTCTCCATAGGCAGAGAAAAACGCACTCACTTAAGAGAAGTTTTAATTGGTTATTTCCCCATCACTCAAAGCCGATTCTAACAATATTTCACAGAGCATCTCGTTTGGCATGCCCCGATTTAATTTAGTTGTGGTTTCTCCACAAGAATCGACAATCGACAATTCCCCGCTGGGAACCACCTGCGCTGTTGGCACAGTTGGCACGATTCTTAACAAAACAGCAAATGAACTAATTTGCATTTAATTATCATTTAAATGCAAATGAGTTTCTGTTTATGGAGACTCACGTGCCGTGCCCTGCATACGAGTTTAGTGGGTGAACTGATGAGTTTATTTGGCAGAGGACTGGATCACGAACAACTCTTAAATTATAGCACCACATTTCTCTATACGGATGAAATAAGTCTTGGGTGACGGCGCTAGTCTCAATACCCATGATTCGTCAGTTGAAATCCCATACAAAGTAGGGTTTTCTTACAGAGCAACATTTGCTTGCATTTGTATGCAAATAAATACATCATTTTAGCCTACTTGAACGCTTGGCACACCCGCTGCGGTTCATTACCAACCTGTTGAAGAGGTTCAGTTATTGAGAGGAAATAATCAGGACAAAAATCTGTGCTTAGTCTACGAGTTCTTTTGAAAGACGCTTCTTGACAAGCAAAATATTGGATTTCAGCAGGCAACGCCATCTGTTGTGACTTAATGACCCACCCTGGTAGTAGGTAGGTAGGTAGGAGTGGCCGCCCAGTGGTAGTAGTTGACTATTAAAATGAATATTCAGAGATGTGTTCTATGACACAATACCCCAGTGAACCCCTCTAGAATGACAGTTGATCAAAGTGTAATTTATAGGTCCATCAGTTCCCCAACACATCTTTAGATCTCAGTGTCTCAATAGCCTCCGTCGGTCTAATAAAATATGAAAGCTTCTCATACCTCTCGCGTCCATTGAACACCTGTTAAGAACGTGTCCAGCGTTGTCCAGAAGGAGACGCACTTTCCTGGGCGACCGCTTTCTGGACTCTTTGGGAGATATTTCAAATAATAAGATTAGCTCCATCAATTGGTTCATTAAAAGCTCCAAATGGCTGGACCTTTTAGAGGGATGGGACCTGATGCCTCATGCAGTATCACAACGGGTCAATGATGGACTAAGCGCTCCCTTCCCTTCGATCAGCCGCTTTACCCTACCTGCATACCTCTCAACATTTATTAAACATTTGTATTTACCAGAAAGGTAGTCACTAAAATCGTCTCTACCCTCCGTAAGAGTCTATACCCTCCGGAAGAGTCTATACCCTCCGTAAGAGTCTATATCCTCCGTAAGTCTATACCCTCCGTAAGAGTCTATACCCTCCGTAAGCGTCCATACCCTCCATAAGAGTCTATACCCTCCGTAAGAGTCTATACCCTCCGTAAGAGTCTATATCCTCCGTAAGTCTATACCCTCCGTAAGAGTCTATACCCTCCGTAAGAGTCCATACCCTCCGTAAGAGTCTATACCCTCCGTAAGAGTCTATACCCTCCGTAAGAGTCTACACCTTCCGTAAGTGTCTATACCCTCCGTAAGAGTCCATACCCTCCGTAAGAGTCTATACCCTCCGTAAGAGTCTACACCCTCCGTAAGAGTCTACACCCTCCGTAAGAGTCTACACCCTCCGTAAGAGTCTACACCCTCCGTAAGAGTCTATACCCTCCGTAAGAGTCCATACCCTCCGTAAGAATCTATACCCTGCGTAAGAGTCTATACCCTCCGTAAGAGTCTATACCCTCCGTAAGAGTCTATACCCTCCGTAAGAGTCTACACCTTCCGTAAGAGTCTATACCCTCCGTAAGAGTGTATGCCCTCCGTAAGTCTATCATAATCTCAAGTCGTCGATATCAGTGTCCCAGCAAGACTCCGGGCCTAAAAAATTGTAACTATGAAGATGTAAGTCTCATCCTTAACCTGCTACCATCATACCAGATATTACTGTCTCAAGAAAGACTCGGGCCCTAAAAAATTTTAGTTTTGACTATGTAAGTCTCGTCCTTAACCTGATATACCCTCATATTTAAGGGAGCTACTCTATGGAGCATTTAGGTAGGGGACATAGTTACTGTTCCTTATAACTCTACAACTCAATAGACAGATCAGTATCATAGTTCGCAATATGGCCCAGTTCTCACATGTTTTGCATGTACGCCGGAACTTAAGGAACTAACACACCCATATCTAAGCTTGAGGAGACTATCGCTCAAAGCATAAACTGGGATCTCACAGATTCGCAGAGCTCAGATTAGAACTATCCAACAAAAACCCCACGAACCATTACGAATGTACTAACTTCAAAAGGGTCCTCCTGTGTCTCCAACAAACCGAGTCTCTCTCAGTCCAAATTGACCCATTTTTGGACATCTTTGTTGATTTTTTATTTCCTGTAAATTTCAAGTACGGGGAATTTGGCACAATTTCAATTTAAATCTCAGCGTCCGCGGCGCTTAAGTGCACGGGACTTTTCTGCCTTCTCGAGCACCAGTGCAAGTCTCAGTATAGATGTCACATTCGAGGACGTCGAGGAATGGGACATTATGGAATGATCCGATTGCACTTCAGGCAACAGAGCATCGGCGTCGTAGTACATGTATCGACTGCGTGCCAACTCGCGTTCCACGTACTTGAAATGCTCGTTGATCTGCGTCACAATGAACTGCAAATTGTTGCAGTGAAATAGCGACGCTGCAAATGAGTTCGGATTCTTTGGTTCCTTGTTGATCGCTTCGAGCAGAAGCACCCGTATAATGGCCCGTATCTCGGGATGGCAACACAAGTAGCTTCTGTTCGCATGCTTCATCTGACCTTGTATCTGCTGCACTGTTCCATAATTGTTTATGGAATTTGAGTCCCAGCGGGCCTCCTCAACCATTACGAAGGCAAAAATTGACAAATTTCGAGTATTTGGGAAAATTTCTCACATTAAATTTGATGAGACAATATTCGATTTCTTTTTTTTTATTTGTTAATTGAATTTTTCCAAAGTTTCAAATATTTTAAATGTAAACTTCAGTTGGAGTCAAATTTGTGCTTTCCGAAACTGAAAGTTTTGACTGTCTTAATTTATCCAAGGTGGTGGCCCTGGTCAATAAGCAAGTAAGTCTTTGGGTTAAAAATGTAAAAAATTTTATGAACTTGGGGTTAAGACAGAAAAATCTCTCTTGGGAATATCTTATGAATGCAACCCTAAAACCATCACTACTCTTCTCAGCAAAAAATATCAAACAAAAATTTAACGGTTATAAAGCGAAACAGTGACGTAATTTCTAAGAATTGTATTTGAAATTTTTTCATACGCATCGAACAGATCTAATGGAAAAACCTGAGCACCATAAACTAACTTTTCAACGCAGTGACCCTTACTACCCACTTGAGTTCCCCTTTCATGTTACCTCCCTCACAAACTCGAACCAACCAAAGAGGTGCGTTACCATCAGATGAAACTCTTCGACCCCCATCAATCTGCACAAATGAAATATGATACTGACGGGTGACAAGATAGCAATACTAATCACCTCAGTCACCTGGGACACCGAAGACAAATGTGCAGTCAATTTGAATATACTCGTATTGTATTGAAGGTACCCCGCTGACCTCAACCGAATCAATCCGTTGACTGTGTCAAGGTAACGGAGCGAAAGCGTTTCAAAAATATTTGAACATTGTGAGAAAAAGCGGTGGGAATATTATAAAGTGATATATAGTATATGGTTTATAAACTTTTCGATCAAGAAATGGTGGAAATACCCAACTATGGACGTCCTTCAAGGGTGTTCCTGGCGTTTACTTCTATTATGAACTTCTATTATCATAAAGAAAAGCTGATTTGTGTTCATATTTCTCACCAGTTACCAAAAATTGGTGCAGCTTTTACTTTTTATGTCGCTAATCTCCTTGCCATCAACTCCAGCGGAATGTCAAACAAATCCTGCGTTTTATAAGGGCTTCAAAATGGTGTCACGAGTAAAGTAGAGGTGCTGTGTTACGCGTTGGTCTGTAGACTGACTGCCACGAAAACCTAACCCAACATAACGCCATCTCCATCAGTTGCTGTCAGTTTTGTTTTAGGAAGCCTTATAAACGGCAGCAAAAGGACTCATCCCTGCGTTAACAATGTACCTAACTTCACTATTTCTGTTCCTTCAACTTCTATAATGATGTCCACGAACTCCATCTCAGTCAGTTTATCTCAGTTTTGTTTTAGGAAGCTTTATAAACTGCTTGAAAGTTATATAGAGTTTTAATAGAGGCTCCTTCACACTTGTTTCGCTCAATTCTGTATAAAAATCACTGTATTCCTATGGGGTAAGGTATATATATGCATACGTATCCTAGCCTTCTACTGTTCCTTGTCTCTCGTGACTTAATTCGAGTATTCTTAGTAACACTGGGAGGACTTCCAGGTGTCAGCCAACCTAGCAGTGTCTACAAAAAGCACCAAAATTAGGCCCATCCCTGAGTTAGCAATGTACCTAACTTCACTAGTTTTGTTCTTTCAACTTCTGTAATGGTGTCCACGAACTCCATCTCAGTCAGTTTCTCTCAGTTTTGTTTTAGGAAACTTTTAGAAAGTTTTATACAGTTTCAATAGAGGCTTCTTCACAGTTGTTTTGCTCAAATTTGTGTAAAAATCACTGTATTCCAGTATGCTAAGGTATTTATAAGCGTACTTATCCTAGCCTTCTACTGTTCCTTGTCATTCGTGACTTAATTCGAGTCTTCTTAGTAACACTGGGAGGACTTCCAGGTGTCAGCCAACCTAGCAGTGTCCACAAACAGCACCAAAATTAGCTCATCCCTCACTTAAAAATAATTTTAACCACACTGTTTCTGTTATTTCAACTTCTATAACGGTGTCGTATATAACCAAGAAGTCCCTCTGTTTGCCACCAGAACGCACTCAGTCTGAAGTAATTTTCGTCAACCGACTGACTGCACCATTCACTTTCGATGCCGTACAGAATGATGCACTTTTGCTAGTTTCCAGCCCGTCACTTTTACTATTTTTGGCCACAAAACGAACTTTTTCAGCTGAAATTACCAAACGAGTTCGGCTCGTTTTGTGTAGCAATAGTTCCGTATGTGTGTAAATTGAAAAACAACCATTCACACACGCACATATACACACACGCAGCACCCACACGTACACAGGCACAGCACAATATGTAAAAACTAGTTTCAAATAAATAAAGAATTATCGCACTTAGTTACAAAATGAAACTGCCGATGGTCAAGGCCAAATGGAAACGATCGAGCAGGAAAATATACGCACTAACACACACATACACTCACTCACACACACTCGCTGAAACAACACACTCACTGAAACACACTCATACATACGGCGCGTAGAGCAGACACCTCAGCGCCAGTGGGCAGTGCAAGTGTGTGTGTGTGCATTGCGATCGTGTGGCTGAAGGTTCATAACTGTTTCCACTGAGACCAATTCGCATCACATGCTCTCTGCTCACTCTGATCAGCAACTAACTACGTGTACCACTCATTTCACTAATTAATCAACGTTGTTGCTAATGACTAATGAAGTTATTGTAATATTCATTTTTATATATTGTTGTGCGATTCGTTCCGGTTGGTTACAAATCACTTTTCGAATCGGTCGCGTTGGTGGAGCGGTCAGCATTCTAGTCTTGCAAACGCTCAGCCAAAGCGCGGTATTATAATGCTTTTTTCTCTATGTTTTTTCCCTTGGAGTCTCAGGCCTTGGTTGCTAGTTCGAATTCACAAAAGGTCTGACACGCAAAGTGATTTGTTGTGCAAGGAATTTGTATTAATTGCTCGTAGAATAAACTTGTCCAAGAAAATGGAAATCGGGTGAAAGTGTTCTGCAAAGAGATTCTAGTACCATAAATACAAATAAAATATATATACGAGTACAATCGATCATGCCGACTACTACAAATGCACTACACTGCTGTGTATTCATGTCATTATGGATTTTATATCAACTTCATAAGAAGAAAAATGAGTCCAACTGTCAAAGAATTGGAGGCATTTATACTCTCACTGGGATGGATGGCACTCTCACTGGGGATGGCATATTATACTCTCACTGAGGATGGCATATTATACTCTCACTGGGATGGATGGCACTCTCACTGGGGATGGCATATTATTCTCTCACTGGGGATGGCATATTATACTCTCACTGAGGATGGCATATTATACTTTCACTGGGGATGGCTTATTATACTCTCACTGGGATGGATGGCACTCTCACTGGGGATGGCATATTATACTCTCACTGAGGATGGCATATTATACTCTCACTAGGATGGATGGCACTCTCACTGGGGATGGCATATTATTCTCTCACTGGGGATGGCATATTATACTCTCACTGAGGATAGCATATTATACTCTCACTGGGGATGGCATATTATACTTTCACTGGGGATGGCTTATTATACTCTCACTGGGATGGATGGCACTCTCACTGGGGATGGCATATTATACTCTCACTGAGGATAGCATATTATACTCTCACTGGGATGGATGGCACTCTCACTGGGGATGGCATATTATACTCTCATTGGGGATGGCATATTATACAGTGATGATGTTATGCAATTCTGTCCTTAAAATCCATTCAAACTTCCATTAAACCTATAAAAGCCAAGAACGCAATAATCTTCAACATATTTGTATCCAAACTAAAGTCATGTCGTGATGTTGAATAAAATGGAATAAGAACAATTTGTTGGAACAACGATAGGATCAGAACAATGGATATAGAACAAGGGTTCGGAACTCAACAATGACAATTACAAGAACATCATGAACCAGGGAGGTGGTAAAGGGAATCTTTTTGGATAAAAAAATCAGTGACGACAAACCGTAACCATAGTAAATCATTAACCGGGAGTGAATCTCACAGGGGATAGCAGATCAGGGCTACCAAACCAGAGACACAAATCAGGGGTACCCATCCAGGGATACTAAACCAAGGATATCAAATCAGAGGTACCAAACTAGAAATACCAAGCCAGGGATGCTAAACCAGAAATGCAAAATTATAGATACAAAACCAGGGATATCAAACTAGGGATAACAAATCATGGCTACAAAACCAGGAACTAAAGATCAGGGACAGAATACCTGAGATACTAAACCAAGGATAGGATAACAAACCATGGATATCAAACCAGGGATACAAAATTAGGAATGCAAAACCAGGGCTACCAAACCAGAGATACCAAACCAGAGATACCAAACCAGAGATACCAATAAAGAGATACCAAACCAAGATACAAAATCACGGATTCCAAACCAAGGATACCAAATCAGAGGTACCAAACTAGGAATACCAAGCCAGGGATATCAAACTAGCGATAATAAATCATGGTTACAACACCAGGGACTCAATATCAAGGACACAATACCTGAGATACTAAACCAAAGATAACAAACCATGGATATAAAACCAGGGATACGAAGTCAGGGATACAAAAACAGGAATACAAAACCAGGGATATAAAACCAAGGATACGAAATCAGGTATACCAGCTCAGGAATTCAAAATCAGGGATACTAAACCAGGAATACAAATCCAGGGATGCCAAACCAGGAATACAAAACCAGGGATACCAAAGCAAGAGTACTAAACCAGGGATACCAAAGCACGGATTCCAAACCAATGATACCAAATGTGGGGTACCAAACTAGGAATACCAAGCCAGATACCACACAGGAATACAAGTCAGGGATACAAAATCAAGAACACAAAACCAGGGATACCAAACTAGGGACACCAAATCGGGGATACCAAATCACGGATTCCAAACCAATGATACCAAATCAGGGGTACCAAACTAGGAATACCAAACCACGGATGCAAAGTCAGGAACACAAAATCATACATACAAAACCAGGGATATCAAACTAAGGGATGTCTAACTAGCGATAACAAATCATGGATACAATATTAGGGACTCAATAGCAGGGACACAATACCAGAGATATTAAACCAGAGATAACAAACCAGGGATAACAAAACAGGGATACAAAACCAGGAACTCAAAACCAGGAATACAAACCAGGAATACTTAACCAGAGATACCAAACCAGGGACACAATATCAGGGATACGTCATACAGAGGTACTAAACCAAGGATATGAAACAAGAACTATCTTTTCTAAAGAATGTGTTGCCTATTTCAGAGATTATAACTGAAAAGAACACTCTTTCGAGTTGAAAGGGAGAATTCAAATTACAAATTTGTGTCACCAGAGAAGCAGCTTCTCGGTGAAGGGAGCACACAACTGAGTAAACGGTAGAAATGTGTTTTGCATCTGAAGTTTTATGATTTATTTGGCGTTTGTTGTAAATATGACGGAGGGGCTGAAAGTGCCACCAAATGATCATTGCTGTCTACAATATATTAACTCGATTTATTCTGTTTACTATTTCACATGTCTTGAAGATGACTCTTCGAAAATTATTGTGAAGACGGGGGTTTACAAGTTTCTAATACTAGTTACAGGTCAATAAATCTTCCACTTCAAAAGGAAAATCCCAGAAAAACGGAAATCTTTCGAAGCTTGAGGAAAAGTGCCAAGATGCATCTAACTTGGCACTTTTCCTCAAGCTTCGAAAGATTTCCGTTTTTCTGGGATTTTCCTTTTGAAGCGGTTCTATAAATGTGGTGTGTCTCATTTACTACGAAACTGCATTTGGAGTACACTTTTTTCAAATTGTTTAATTAGTGCCACATTAGCTGCGGTGGCATTTCCATAATGACTTCTGTATTTTTAATTTTTTGTTTAGAATAGTGTGAAAAAAACCATGTGACACACCTTAATGAGCAAGTCAAATTATTAATAGTGACTCTACATACGAAATCGACGTATGCAGGAAATGCAGGGAGCTGGGAACGAAGGAGTATTCGAGCATATCTTAATGCATATGTCCTTTATATGTTTGGATCATGTCTTATGCATATCCCGGTGTTATCAAGAGCATGTTTAATATGCTTGGGAAGTTGCAAGACGTCTCAGGAATGTAACTTCAAGCTCTCCTTAGATTCGCTAAGAGCGCTGATATCCTACAGGATGCCTGCAACAAATTTACGTAGAGGTCTAGCTCCATCTGGTATTGCTTAGTATAGCTTACAGCCAGCTTTGTACAGCTTACAGCCAGTTATATTTAGCTTACAGCCTACCAGATCAACCTACGAAAAATGTAACAAAAGTACGTCCAGTTTTAATAGAAAACATCGATGTAGCAACTTCACCGAATCTGTCGTTTCAGCCATTCAATATTCACAAGATCGCACAATTTGAAAACAGTCCAGTTATCACCAACGTCAGAATCCATCACCATTGGAAATTGAACTTAGTAGTTAGGTAACTACTGAACTTAACAGTCTAGGTACGAGTATTTCAAAGATTCCAAACATTGTTGCATCATTTTGAACCTCGTAAAGTGTAAGGAGAGTTTTCTAGTAATTATGTTGGAAATATATATCAGATTATATATAGTTTAATAGTATAGTAGTTCGTTGGCAGTATTAGTCAACTCACCCACTTAGAACTCAGAGAGATCTCAACTTTGATAAACGACGATCGATAAGCAATCATCCGGATGTCTGGAGATTATGCTTTTGAGTGAATTATAAATTACAGTTTTTCGAGGTATTCCTGTGAAGGTGGTTGTTGTGTTCGCTCTCTACACCAAAAGAAATTTTGGTATATCAACGGACTGGTTTATAGTTGTGAAGATGAAGTTCGTCCACTGACAAATTTCACCCACACAAAATCTTTCTTATTAAAAAAATAATAAATCAAAGTAGGCGAAACAGATTTGGATTCGTTTGCTTCTTTCTTTTGCATGAAACCAATTCTCAATCACGTTAAACTTTCAGTGGGTTAAGTAGTGATTGAGAATCTTTCAAAAGCAGAATAACAAACGTCCAAAGCAGAGTAACAAACGTCCAAAGTAGAGTAACAAACGTCCAAAGTAGAGAAACAAACGTCCAAAGTGGAGTAACAAACGTCCAAAGTAGAGTAACAAACGTCAAAAGTGGAGTAGCAAACGTCCAAAGCAGAGTAACAAACGTCCAGAGTAGAGAAACAAACGTCTAAAGCAGAGTAACAAACGTCCAAAGTAGAGAAACAAACGTCTAAAGCAGAGTAACAAACGTCCACAGCAGAGTAACTAACGTCCAAATCAGAGTAACAAACGTCCAAGGCAGAGTAACAAACGTCCAAAGTGGAGTAACAAATCAGAGAACTACTGTGAACCAGGAAGTTTTTATTCTGTTGAACGAACCCTGGAATAGCTGAGCTTACCTCGGCTCCGAAAATGTTCGTTACATAGTTTACAATATTCTGGAAACCCATTATACGGTCTTCTTCTATAATCGAATAATTATTAATTACCAAATCAAATCTCAGAAGATGAATGGGAGAAAGCACGATGCAAGAGTTGGTGCTACAATTTGTTTATCTTCCACAATTCTTAAGAGTTATAATAATTAAGCTACGGTGGCTAATTCTCCAGAAGCTTTAGAGCAGCTTACTATGATGTAGTCCTACAACTTCCAAAATTTATGTTTTAATACGATGTCAGTTCTATTATCGAAACTTTACAATGATCCTGGAATGTCCTGCTAATATTATTATGAATATGTCCATAGCCCCCATCTTTGGTCTAGTGACGAATATGCTAGTCGAGGGATCGAGAGTGCGAATTCTGCCGAGGGCATCTTTCTCTCTATATCTATCTCTCTTCGAGTTGAATATTGTTTATACTCACTACCTAAAACCTAAGAGTAATCATTAGTGTAAGATATAATAAAAATAATAATAATAATTAAATTAAATTATATTAAGATTGCGTAAGGAACAGTTTAAGATTCTTGAAGTTCTCTTATTAACCAGAATCATTCTGTTTATTGGAGTAGAAGTGTAGTGACATATTGATTGATTGTATGATTGAGCAATATTCTGCATGTTGCAGTTATTTCCAAGGGAGCCCGAAACTAGGTAGGTAAAGTCTACCGAATATTTATCGTTCTTTAAGTTGTTAGTCCCACATACCACTAGAATAGGCATAATGATTATCTGGAATTTTATTAAAAGCAGATCGGAGAATATACTAAATGGAAAGGAAGGTTAGAAGCATCTCAACCGTTTTCATATAATATTATTCCTAGATCCCTGAATACTAGAACCGCTTTCATCTTTGAACCCTTTCTTATAGTACTGTTTCGATTTAGTTATAGGAATGTTTGCTTTATCATTGCTTGTTGGAATCAGGCAGATCTTCAATGTTTTCAGGGGAAAGTTATTCAAGACAAATTTTGGAATCAGGCAGATATCTTCAATATTTTCAGGGTGAAATCCTTCAAAGCAATGTTGGAATCAAGCAGACCTCCAATATTTTTATAGTGAAGTGTTTTCAAACAATGTTCAATCATTTTGGAAGTCATTTCATCACTTAGACTTAGGCAGTGGCTCCGTTAAAAGTTCTTACTACTGACATCAGAACTATCGGTAGTGTACTCCTACTATCGTCATGTCTGTCAAGTTCAGGGGACTTCAAAATTGTTGAAGAGTTGTGTTTCGAATCAACATTTGCAGTGCTTGAGTTATGAACATTGGAAGCGACACGTTTGCATGTGTGACTACAATAAGTAAACTTAATTTACGAATCTGTTGCACAGATTGACAGCTGCCAGATTAAAAATACATTCTAAATATCGCTCACAACTGCTCGTATAATTGTTAAGTGCAATAGTTGCACTTCCGCCCCCAGTTGCAACTCAATTTACAGTTGTAAATAAATTCTCGTCTAATTTTATGACTTTTAGTTTACAAAGTCAGAGTCGGATTTGCTGGAGCACTTTATTCAATCAGCCTGCAATTTTCACATTTGTTTGAAAGCGGTTTAAGAGATATTCACAAGTTTTACAATTACGGGTTTTTATGAGAAGCTTTCTAGGAGGGCGGTGGAAACATATACGCCAGTGATTAGGAGGGGAATGGTGAACATTTTTATGTGAGGACATGTTCAACTCTAATTTATACTTTACATGTTGTGGAGTGGTATAAATATCTCTGGCTGAAGGGTCTGCCTATGCTACGTGATCTTTGTAATAATTATAAGATTTACCTAAAGATAACTTATGCCTTCTAGATATTCCTGGCATACTCCTATTAGAGGTTTCTTCTTTACAGTACTTCAGTTCAATGCTGAACGGAACCAGTTGGGGTACAAAATGATCGAACACCCAATAAATTCAATAGATTCGATTTCATCAGACGTCTCCGAACAAACCTTTTTCTGACCGTGAATCGATATTGATCTCATAATAATTCCTGGCACACTCAGATCAGAGATAATTCGTTTCTTCACTACAATGCTGAACGAAAACAGGAATCAGTTGGGGTACCAAATGATCGAACTCCCACCATATTCAACAGATTCGCTTTCATCAGACGATCTCCGAACTAACCTTCTTCTGGTCGTGAATCGATATTGATCTCATAATAATTCCAATAATTCCACTCTTAGATCAGAGATGGTTCCTTTCTTCACTACAGTTCCTCAGTTCAAGGCTGAACGAAAAAAGGAATCAATTGAGGTACCAAATGATCGAACACCCACAAAATTCAACAGATTTCGCTCCAACTGTTTCCCAAGCTAACCTTTTTCTGGATATGATCGATATTGACTTTTTCTAAACGATATTGGTCTCATCAAAACATTATCAGTGAATACTTTGAAGATATCCAACATATCTAATTGCTAAAAACTAAGCTGGAGGAAAGCTGGGAAGAGTATATTGAACTTAATTGGAAGGGAATGGGACTTGTGCCTCTTGTAGTATCACAAAGGACCAATCCAGGTCTAGGTAAATCTGCTCTTTAGCAGTTATTCAAGCTGCCTACATACCTAATGGTAGAATATGTCGCAACATAAATGCCACATTCAAATTTATGTATTTATTCTGATACTTTCCAAACTTTCCAAGCCCACCCTCATAATACGAGGTAGTTGACATCAGGGTTCTTTAGAGATATTGTCTTTGATTTCAGGTTGAACAAAATATCACTCTTGACTCCTTATTATGATACGTACTACACTCGCACCTTTACCTCATCAAATAATGAACTCTTTCGATACACAAACTTCATGGAAATTTTATTGGGCCTGCGTATTCTGAGCCTCCTGCCTTCTGTTTGTCCCCAAGTACTCGTACGGTAATAAATTTCAATGAAATTAAAATGAAAGGGGCTTGATCAGTGTGTGGGTGCGGTACAACGTTCAAGTACATTTCACGTAACCATCGATCGTGGGCTGATTACAATACGTTTTTTTCTGCTTCAATTTGCGATTATTTCACTCTGTTATCACGAAAGTGGCTCGTAACGAAAGGCGAATGCCAGAATTTCAAGTGGCAGGTAATTGCGTCTCGAAGGTGAGCCCCAAAAAGTGTGTGTCTACATGAGGAGATGGAAGTCAATGCCTTTTAAGGACAGTCAGGTTGAAAGTGGCCTGTTTCTTTTTTGTTTTGAGTGACGAAACCCTCTCCAATCATTAGTAATTCTGCTACACGCTCCATCGTTTTTGCCCGTGATGAAGTACGCAAGGTTCAAAAGAAAAAAAAAGCCTCGCGGAACAGAAAGAAATTTATTTGAAAGTTGCTGGCTCACGAAAAAGGAGCGACAACTTGTTTTGCACAGAACCAGAACACGTGGGAAACGAGGTCATAAGGATAAGAGAAAAAAACATGAAATAAGAGAATGGTACACTCACTGAAGATGAAGGCAAGAAGCGAAATAATTGAAAACATTTTGAATAATACATTTTTTTACTTGAGAAACACGAAATGGAACTTGTTGAAAGCTGACCTGAAAAATAAATTGATATGTGGAAGAACCCTCTCCTTGTTTCATTAAGCACTGCTTTCTTATACCCTCTCCTTGTTTCATTAAGCACTGCCTTCTTATACCAAGTTGGAGATGGCTAAACAAACTTGAGTGAAAGCATGGTTTTTCAACGAGGTTTTCCAGTTCACCGGGGCCTTTTGAATGGTTTCTTCGTGCACGGAATGCTTTCCTTTCATCGGCAAACTAATTTTTCCGAAAAGGTAAAAGCCGGACGGTGCCAAATCAGGTGAATACGGGGGTGGTTGACAGTTAAAATGTGTGATTCTCCGTCAAAGAATCGTTCGCAAGTGTCGATCGATGAGATCGCGCATTATCGTGCCTTCCTTCTGCGCAATATTCCGGCCGAATACGATGAATATGATGCATAATGTGCTTAAGAATGTCAATATAGAGTTATGCATTAACGGCTTGTCCCAGTGGAACTCAGTCTTCGTAGATAATTCCATTGGAATCGTAAAAGTAAATCAATTGTCTTCACTGTTGACTTCTCGATAGGGGATTTTTTGGGTTCTGGCTCGTGTGGCGCCTTCCACTTGACACTTGGTGCTTAGTTTCTGGATCATGTTATGTTAATTACTGCAGACCATGATTCACGATTCATCACCAGTCACAATGTTGTGAAAGAAGATTTTGTTCTTTTTGGTCTCCTTGATGATGTCCTTCGAATGTTGAATTCGTAGCCACTTTTTGGTTGGATCTACTTATTCCATTGTTGTGATTTTACTTATTCCATTGTTGTGATATCAGAAAAACTGAGCTAGCACTCGGTGAGCCCGGGCGACTGTCAGTTTGGTCAAAATATTCAAAAATATTTTCCACACCTTTCAGAATACTTGGATTAATGAGTGAGGGAACTATCAAAATCTTCTCTATATTACTAAACCTTCAATCAGTTGACTTGAAAGATGGAAGAAATCGTATTAGTATGAAGTGTTACAGTGAACTACTTCAAATGAGCTGATCTTTTGTATACACTCTGGAGCATCATGGTGTGCAGTAAACAAGTGACTGTTAGTTTGCGACCCCTATCAATTGCTGTCCAGACCTTTCTTCCCACCAATCCTTTCTTCTCACCATTTTCCGAAGAGTCATTTTTGTACTCCTCTACTATGAGAGTGTCATTTTTATACTCCTCTACTATGAGAGTGTCATTTTTGTACTCCTTTACTATGAGGCAGGACATAGTACGATTCTTATACCCGCTGGGTCTGAGCTACTTACAATATACGAGTTACGTTTCTTTCCGGACATGCCCAGTAAACTTTCCCAAAGCTTCTTCAATGCTGGCAATTCTAAATTATTTTGTTTCTTACCTCAAATGTGAATGTTTGTTTTCGACCGATGGCGCAGTTGAATAATGAAAATCATGATTTCAACTCGCAAGTCGTGATATCTTTGCCGCAATGCCACCATTCCGACTTTGGTCGCTGCAGTCAGCGACTCTTCTTTACTTTTATTGCTAATTAAATATAATTTCGGTTTTGTGTGCAGTGCAGGCAAACACTGACAAGGCAAAAAGTGAAGTTACGAATTCAAATAAAGTGAATAGAAATACAAAAACAAATGCCCGTCCAAAGGCACTGCTGGGGTACTAGCAGCGCGTTCAAATTGCCAGCAAGTGTATCCGCGAGAACGTACAAACGGCATTTGAGTCAAGGTGGGCATAGGTAATCAATCGAAGCAGCTGAGTGACGCCGAAGAATTGCAGATTTACGAGTACTACGCTCGCATGAGTAGATTCGTATGCGCGGGTACGTGGGCAATTAGCCCGCAATTGTACTGCGGCAGGTGGCCCATGAAGTGGCGCAGAGGAACCCGCTGGTGCATGGTCGCTCTGGAGATATCGTGTGAATCTGTGCTGTAAAATATTATCACACTTTTGTTTGGTTACTTGTGAGTGATCAACAAAACTAGAATTCAAGTTTTCTTTAAGGGTTTTACATCCTGCCAGGAAGCTAGCTTTGAACTTAGTTTAAAGGAAGAAGTAGCTAAGGAGAGGGCTCATTAAGAGCAGGAAGTATTAGAGGAAGTAGTGAGCAATTAAGTAGATATGTACAGGGAGCAATGCTTAGTCTTTTCAGTTAGGTTATTATAACAACTCGTCGGTCCTCAGATAAAGGACGAAGTAGCTAAGGAGAGGCTCATTGAAAGCAGGAAGTATTAGAGGAAGTAGTGAGCAATTAAGTAGATATGTACAGGGAACAATGCTTAGTCTTTTCAGTTAGCAACTCGTCTGTCCTCAGATATACGAAGATCCATTGAGCACCTTTCTGAAAGGGACCCTAATTGTGTTTCAGTCATATACGAAACTATTCATAGTGTTCAACACCTTCATGAACGGAACCCGGAAACGGAATATATATATATATATATATATATATATATATATATATATATATATATATATATATATATATATATATATATATATATATATATATATATATATATATATATATATATATATATATATATATATATATATATATATATATATATATATATATATATATATATATATATATATATATATATATATATATATATATATATATATATATATATATATATATATATATATATATATATATATATATATATATATATATATATATATATATATATATATATATATATATATATATATATAATTTTTTTTTTTTTTTTTTTTTTTTTTTTTTTTCGACGTCCATTTGTAGACCACATCTGACACAGAAAAAATGTATCTTCCACCAGGACAACGCACCGCCTCTCAAATCCGCAGTCCTAAAGGCAAAAATTGCTTGAAGTAGGTTATGAATTGCTCCGCATCCAGCATATTCTCCATATTTATCCCCCTGCGACTAATTCTCGTTTCCAAATATGAAGAAATTGCTCGGCGGTAAGAGATTTTGGTGGAATGAAGAGGTCATCGGTGAAACAAGCGCCTATTTTGAGGGCCTCGAGATATCGTATTATTTGGAAGGTATCAAACAAATGGAGAAAGTTTGTATGAACTGTGTCGAGCTGAAAGAAGACTGTGTTGTAAACTAAATCGATTTTTGCCAAATAGAGTGTTCCAAATTTCAATTTCCAGGGACTTCTTGACCCACCCTGGTATATTGTACACTTGTGACTTGGAATGTTACGAGTGTTATATAAGTAAAATGGAACTTGTTAAAATGTTTTAAACCAAATCTTTTTAACTAGTTTATCTAGAAAAGGATTTTTGGTGTACTTGGCCCAATCCAGTGATGGAACTATTATCAAAACTATCAACATGGAAATGAACTGTTCGCAGTTGAAAGGCATGAAAAAGGCGATTTGACGAATTAAGTTAAAAACCGTCCGTAACAAATGAAGTAAGTATAAAACAAAGAACTACTTGCAGTTGAGGATCATTCAGATTATCTGGAATTGACTGGAGACAGAGCTCGGAGATCCTACGAATTATGCAAGTAATTAATTTGACTATTTTTATTATTATACGAAAAGTTAGTTCACAACTATAATTATGCATTTTCTATCATATTTTGTATACTGTTCCACCGCTCCCCCAACTGGAGATCAGCGCAGTACTCGAACGAATAATAAAGTAATAAAACGAATAAAAATGCTAAGCAGAAATTTTAGGTAAGCAGTTGCTACCATTTAAATTGCGTCAAAGCCACAGGAAAAACAACACAAATTTGCATGTTGTCATTAATGCTTGTTTTAGCTTCATTGTCTTCCTATCAAGTCGCAGAAATCGGGGCTTAATTAGCAAACCCATAAAATAATTGTGACATTCATTATTGGCGTATTCATTAGACTGCTTTTTTATCATCCTTTTGGAGGGCAGATAGCAGCAATCTGGTTAGCAATAAATGTCTGCAGTTTTTTCAGGAGGAGCCCCGCCTCCTCATCAGCGATCTCTCAACTTTAATTGTGTGATTTTTTTGTAATTTATTTCGCCATGCAATTAAAGCAGATACAATGGAATAAATTTCGCAAAGACCTCATTTAAAAGCAAAATTTTTTTGGCGCACCCAAAAGACAATCAAAGCGCCTCTTAAACGGGTGAAAATGTGTTATAAAAAACGTCGCCAAATGGTTCCAATTCAAATGTAAGGCACACTGCAACCTTTCCAATTATAGTTGGCAGGACAACAGAAGCAAAGGTCGGATGTAACTATGTGGAATCATGACCAAGCGTAGTGGCCCAGAGAAACAGTGAGTCTGGCAGTGACGATAAGGAAGCAATTGTTGGGGTCAGATGTTGTGGGAATGGACAACGTACATTCCTTATTCCTGGACATACTTCTGAGATTCATAAAGGAACCAAAGAAGTTTGAAAAGGTGTACTAACTTCCCTTTCACAGTCCTCTATCTCCCCCTGCCCCTAAATATTTCCAGGCTTATGGTTAGGTTAGGTTAGGTTGGAGTGGCAGCGAGAAGCACACTTAGGCACAAATAGTGACCCATTGTCATACCACGGATGGCGGTCAATGCCTGACTGACAATGGGAATCAATGCCTGACTGACAATGGGAATCAATGCCTGACTGACAATGGGAATCAATGCCTGACTGACAATGGGAATCAATGCCTTAGTGCTTGGAGACCTCCTTCTTCGACGGTTTTCCGACCTACCCCACTTCTATCTAGCTATCTATCTAAGCATTTATTAACCAGTTATAAAGGAAGATTGGAGATAGCCTTTAAAATTTGCCACACAGAGCAAAGCCGCTAACAACAAACAATTTGGGTTAGTTCATTTATATAACGACCAAATCTTGGGAGATGTTTCGCATATATTAAAAATGTGTTCGGACTCATTTAAAGAATTACAAACTAAAGGAAAACATGTGCAGAACATGAAAGAGATCCTTAGCCCTATGCTACACATGCTGGATTAACTGAATCATCCCATTATAGACCCAGATATTATGCTACAACATATTGATGATGATGATGTGAACAGGGTGTGAGCTGTTCTCATCCTCCAGCACTGCGACCAGATTATGGATCTTTTGTTGTTTATTATTTTGGCGAAGGCAATAATTCCCTTTAACGATAGAGTTTGGAAGTTCTCCTCTTCCAATGAGTTATTTAACAGTATACTCTGCGTCTTATTAGCGCTGGACAGTTGGCAAGTAGGTGTTCCATAGTTTGCTTCATCATTTTAATACATTGCAATCATTCCTTACTTCAGGCCCCACATAGTCTCCTCTTATATTATAATACAGTGCTACCTCGTACATTAGCATGCCACCCCACCCACCACCCTATACCAGATTTTTTAATTTCTATTATATTTACACCGATTTTATACACATATATATACGAGTATATATTTTTTTTCATCTCCATGGATTTCATTACAATCTGTCCAACTATGAAATCGCTTTATATAAACAAACTACTCTTTTGTCCCCCTCTGGACTTGTTTAACTCAAGATGCAAGAAGGTGAACGAGGCTTTCTCAGCGAACGTGTGAAAATCGTCCCATGCTCGACTATGATTTTCGACCGCTTCAGGAATCCACTCCTGGTGTTGTGTTCACCTTCACCCCTCAAGCTGTGATGCTTAACGACTTTTACTTGTTCCACCTTCTTCTCTTTCAGTTCTCTTTTCTGTGATTCATTTAAATTCCAATAAAACACACGAAAACAAAACAAATCTTTGGAATAATTCCATTCGGTTCGAATACTGGTTTCGTTCATTACGCAAATTGGAACGGGTTCGACGCAAGTGTCGCTGAGCTGAAGATAATTAATGCGATTGAAATTAGGTTTAAAGCGATCGGAATAATTATTTTTCAGCCCAAGTGAATGCGAGAATTCAAATCCGCAAACAGAGAAGTAAAAACAGAATGAATTCTAAGAAATATAAATAAATAAATAAGTTGTTTCTTTGAAAACAGGGTCGTCGGAATCAGAAGGGCACTGATAAACAGAATGTTCGATGGTATGAAGTCATTCAAGATTCTCACTAATTTTTGGAGTTGGTTTAGATTGAAGTTTCAACAAGTGGCTCTGAACTCCAAAGATATGCTCTCTGGAGGTGCCCTGATGTATAATATTATTATTATTAAGGAGGGATCTTGCACTCAGACCTTAGAGATCTATTGTGCCCCCTTTATGGATTCAGAGTATTTCGATTGGAGTTTCAACAAGTGGCTCTGAAGATATGCTCTCTGGAGGTGCCCTGATGTACGATATTATTATTATTAAGGGGGATCTTGCACTCATAGTTATCGATTTCTATCGTACCCCCTTCTTGGATTCAGAGTATTTCTCTGAGTCCAGTTTCCTTGATGAATTTTAGTAATAAGGCTATTTTTCTGAGTCTTATTTCTTCATCCGGCATTAGATGATTACCCAAATGCCTCTTTTGTTTGCACATTAGTGTTGAGCATGATCTCAGCACGTGTCTCGGGGTTTCATCCTCTTCCCTGCAAAAGCTAAAAACTCCATTCGAGTAAATTCGCAGTTTTGTTTGGTGATAATTCAACCTACATTTTCCTCTTGTCAGAATTCCTGTAATGATTCTTAGATTTTTCTTATTTAATTCCATACAATCTCGGAAAGGATTTAGGTCCCTATAAGCGATTTCGATTTGTGATAGCCCTGGTAAATTGTCCCTTTGTGATAGCCCCGGCAAATTGTCCCTTTGTGAATAGCCCCGGTAAATTGTCCCAGTATACTCTTTTTTGTTTGTCTTTTACAAGACAGTGGAATACCTCCTGTATGATTTGCTCTAGATGTGCATGACTCTATACAGAAACATTTTCTCCACTCTTCTATTCCCATTTCTTGACACCATTGAGGAGGTTTCCGGATGAAGCTAACGAAAGTGGCTACTTTTATCAAATCCACAAGATGGTTTAAGGAGGATCCAGAGGTATAGGGAAAAAGCTCTAGTGGCCACAATGGGCGTTGAACAGGCTTAAGTGATTCCTAGGACAGCCATCTAACCTACCTATCTACCTTGTCTTCTACTTCCTGAATGAATGAGGAGAAGTTGCCCTTTCCGAAGCCACAAAATGGTTCCCGTCGTACTTGCGGAGAGGCTGCTCCCTTTCTGGCAAGTTTGTCTGCTTTTTCGTTTACCAGAAATTCCCACGTGACCTGGAACCCATAGGATCCATACCTGATTGTTTAAATTATTAAGACACTCCATCAGCAGTTTTGATGTCACCTAGTGAGAGTTGAGTGCCATAATAGGTGCCTGGCTAACAGTTAGGATGGATATTCTTTTGTTCCGGTAGTTACGTTCAAGGTTGAAGTAAACGCACCTGTCTATCGCGCAAATTTTGTGTTCCTAGCCTAGCTCTTCTGAGTTTCTTTTCTCCGGCTCACAGACTCCAGCCTCGACTCCTTCATATGTGAGCTGTACCATGTATTTATATTCTAGTTTATCTTGTAAGTTTTAGATTTATCTTCCCAAATCTTTTTATTAGTAAGTTCAGTTTTGAATCGTTTTATAAAATTTAACTTTGGAAGCATCATGTCCAACGGGTTCGAAATTTCAGGAATTTGTTTAACAGGAATTTTAAACAAGAATATCAAACCTCTTGCGGATTAGTCAATTACCTGAGCCGTTGCTATTTTTGATCCTTAGAAAGCCCCTCCTCACTTTGAACTGGATATGAAAGGGAAGAAGTGTGAGTTCTAGAAGAATTTCAACTGATGCCGTGGGACACGTCCGCATGGCTCCTGTAATACGTACTCACGCTAGTCCTTGTAATCTGTTGAGTTAGCTGATAATAATTTGTTTAATAGCATAACTCTCCCAAACTGCTGCCCCGTAGGTAATCACAGGTCTGACAACTGCACTGTGAATCCACCGCAGTAATTTCGGAAACAATAACTCACTTTCTTTGCAAATGCCCAGCTCTGGCGGCCGCAAGAAATAGAGCCCTGGGAAACTGTTTTCTAGCAGAACTATCCGACCTCTCGGCTGTAAAACCAAAGAATCTTCTAAAATACCTAAATTCCACAAAGTGGATCTAGATAACAACCCATCTTTTTTCAGCGCTTAGCCACCTGAACCAACCAACCAACTAATTTCGGTGTACAGCCCAAGGTTTCCCTGCGATACATCTACTTGTCATAAATATTCAAATGGTCTTTTTCGTCATTTCCTCAAGTAATTTTTGGTCTAACATTTACCCAAGAATTTTGCTTGGTTCTGTCGATCTATTTCTATTCCGTCTAAGTATGTTAATTTATAGTCTCCAATTTTCGGAGTTTAGATTTGAGTTTAAGCAAGTGACTGCGGACTCCAAAGAGATTTCTCTGCGGCACCACCGCGATGTATGTCAATTTGTAGTCTCTAATTTTCGAAGTTAAGATTTGAGCTTCAACGCCGAACTCCAACCAGGTACTCTGGGGTGTCCCCGATTTGTAGTTCCTAAAGTACGAAGTTAAGATTTGAGCTTCAACACCGAACTCCATTGAGAAACTCTCAGCTGTGTCCCCGATGAACGCCAATTTGTAGTCCCTAATTTTCGTGGTTTAGATTTGAGTTTCAAGAAGTGACTCAAAACTTCAAAGATATTCTCTCTGGGGACTTCCACAATGAATATCAATTTCTAGTATCCAGTGTAATACATAATATATATAATAATATTTTAATTACATTAATATTTTATATTTAATAATATTTTATTTATATATTCATATTATTTATACACTATTATTAACATACTAAAAGATTTATACTGGATTTTTGGAGCTTTTGTATCAGCCAGTAGGAGCTCCACTGGTAAATAGTTTATTGGCCCAGTTTCCCACTCCAATTACCCCAATAACTGCGTTAGGAATTTTTACTTTTAAATTCCTGAAAAAAGAAACTTTTTATCACTCCAGTTTTATCAGCAAAACGAACTGAAACTACTGCGTTGGCGGATCGCCGCTGTCTTCGGAGCCAAACTACAACAATGCCGCAGATTGGTTTATGGCAGCCAGATAAGCCCAGCACAACCACCACGACACATCTGAAGGTATCTGAAGTGCAATTAACAAATTCGGTTGTAAACCGGTAATCGTCAATTGTTCACACACTCGCGGGCATAAATGCGAGCAGATAAAGCCCAAGAACAAAGTCAACAACAACAAACAAATTACAAATAAGCAAATAAAAACCCCCTCGAAGAGTGAAGGCGAAAAAGCTTCTTCCAACAGAGTGTCTCCGAATTGTTTACGCTCAATTAGTGAAGGCAACAATATGAAAGGTGAGGTGAGTGAGAAGTGGGGGAGGGGCAGCAAATATGCCTGCTTTGCTTGAATTGCTGCAACACTCGCGAAGTGGCTAAAGCAAAACCCCGACTGCAGCGATAATGCGGGCGACCATAAAAATTACCATACTGTAAAAATAGCACACTCCACAATGGCCACAACTGGAGTAGGTGGAAGGTAACTCAACTACCGTCACAAAGAAAACTACAAATTCCTCCACCCCCATCCACGAACAACCTTAGAAAAAGTGATAAAAACGTGAGCGAAATAAAAAAAGCGTGAATTGAACGAAATTGTTGCCTTGTACTTCAAATGTGAACGCTCAGAGGAAAAGGGCAGCTCACTATCGCAGTGTAAGAGAGAAAAAGAGAGCGAAGCAATGAGAGAGAGATGGAAAATTGACCAACAATTGCTGTGTGGCATTTGTTACGCATACGTCACGTCGCACGCAGCTGTATCTGGCGCAGTGGCTCCATGTTTGTGTGGAGCTTTAATTGGGGACTTTGTGCAACGCACGCGCGGCGATTGCCAAATGAGTCGCGGCGGACTATCTCTCGCATCTGCGGCGGCAACAGTAAATCAATGAGGCTACTTGACAAACTTGACAAATTGGCTTAAAGCCACCGTCGCTTGGGCCACCACACGCACTCGATCCCGGCGTGGTGACTTAATAATCGGTTAAAATATGCAAATCTATGCACAACATGTGTGAACATAAACAAAACAGGCCGAGTTTAATGTACGCAAGCAAACACGCATGCCTGGGTAGTGTATGTGAATGTGTGTGAGTGTGTTATGCATGTGTGTGTGTGTGTGTGGAACTGTATGGAAATGTATGTAAACAAACAAGTGTCAAAGCGAAAGAGTTTTCTTATTCGTTTGGCCAATTACCAGGAGAGCAGGCAGTCAAGCGCCAAGTGTCCAGCGTCAGGCGTTCGGTGATTACATTAAGATGGCGAGGTTACCAGCTGAGCCGAGAGGCTGCCCAGCACCAGCCACTGCGCAGACGCATATACGGGAAACGAGCTTTGTCGTTTGTGCTCAAAGGTAGGACAGGAGGGGGTAGGATACAGGATGGCATGAGTCAAGGTGGCTGTAACAACAGAATTGGAAGTAGCAGTGGCAGAGGCACTGGCAGAGTAAAGGCACTAGTAGAAATACTAGCAGCGGCAACTAGCAGAAGTACAGACAGAGGTACTAGCAGAAGTACAGACAGAGGTAGTAGAAGCACTAGCAGAGTCACAGACAGAGGCACTGACAGAGATACTAGCAGAGGCTTTAACAGAGGCACTGCAGAGGCACTGGCAGAGGCACTAGCAGAGGTACTAGCAGAGGTAATAACAAAGGCACTAGCAGAGGTACTAGCAGAGGTAATAACAAAGGTACTGGCAGAGGTACTAACAAAGGTACTAGCAGAGGTACTAGCAGAGATACTAACAGAGGCACTGACATAGGCACTGGTAGAGCAGATAGCGGCACCGACAAAGGCACTACCAAAGGTACTAACAGGTGTACTATCAGAGTCACAAACAGAGTCACAGACAGAGGCACTGGAAGAGGTACTAACAGAGGTACGAGCAGAGATACTAACAGAGGTACTAGCAGAGATACTAACAGAGCCACTGACAGAGACCCTACCAAGGTAGTAGTAGAAGCCCTAGCAGAGGCACTGGCAGAGGCACTAGCAGAGGTTCTGCAGAGGTACTAGCAGCGGTACTAGCAGCGGTACTAGCAGAGATACTAACAGAGTCACTGACAGAGACCCTACCAAGGTAGTAGTAGAGGCCCTAGCAGAGGCACTGGCAGAGGTTCTGCAGAGGTACTAGAAGAGATACCAACAGAGACCCTAGCAGAGGTACTAGCAGAGATACTAACAGAGGATACTAACAGAGGCACTGAGAGAGGCACTGGCAGAATCACTAACAGAGGCGCTAGCAGCTGACCAAGCCATTGACCAAGACCGTGTTACATACGCATCATTTCCTCCTTGAACCCTTCATTGTTGTGCTTATATTTTACTTCTTATTGCAGAGTATGTTACAGTGGATAATGAATCATGTTTGTTGTTGTTGACCAACAAAAAAGTTATGAGTAGAAGTGTGGGGTAGGCCGGAGAGCCACCGAAGAAGGAAGTCTTTTATTGATCTATGACATCATTTTGACTAATTATTTTGTCCATATATAAACATATCACATCTTATATTGCTCGTAGAACATAAATACCCACAAAATGCCTGAAGCTCACACAAAATTATGTATTTATTCACAATGTTTCAGTATGAATTATCTGCAAATACACTCAAGAATCTAGTTATGATTCATACTCAAAAACTTTGCATTCATAGCAATCACAGAACTGTCCCGACGTCCAAACCTGCAAGAGCTCACAGAGTAAACAATGTATGCGATTATTACAGAAGTGACATAATTCTGCTGAAGACTTCTTTGTGGCATTTTTGTGGGGAAGCAAGTAAGAAATGAAACGAGAATTCAATCTCAGTGTGCGAAGAGTAAACACGCTCGTATAATAATTTATCTGAATCATGGGGTGAACATAAAGTAATAAAAAGAAGAATTCTTCTTATGAAGATTCCACGAATCAGAACATTACCTTAAAAACCAACACTGACGGATGATCAAACGGACGGTTACTCCAACGCATCACAACCACTGTCGTACTGTGGGGGTATGGCTGTGATGAGGCTGAATCATAAAAAAATACCTTTCCTGAGAATAAAGGAACAAAAAAAGCTATGAATGTCAAAGTCCTTCGACCTTATCTCCTAACTACAGTCGAAGTTTTCAACACAAATGTGAAAGTCCTTCCAACTACAGTTGAATTTTCCATCACATATGTAAAGGTCTTTCTTACCGTTTCCTTCTAACTACAGTCGAATTTTTCATCACAAATGCGAAGGTCATTCTGACCATTCACCCGATATTCGCATATTTCATGAAGGTCCTTCTCACCGTTTCCTTGTAGCTACAGTCGAATTTTTCATCAGATATGTGAACGCTATTCTAAGCGGTTCCTTCTAACCACAGTTGAATTTTCCCTCGCAAATGTGAAGGTCCTTCTTACCGTTTCCTTCTAACCACAGCTGAATTTTCTATCACAAATGTGAAGGTCCTTCTTACCGTTTCGTTTTAACCACAGTTAAATTTTCCATCACAAATGTGAAGGTCCTTCTGACCATTCACCCGACTACATTCGCATATATCATGAAGGTCATTCTAAGCTTTTCCTTCTAAGTACAGTCCATTCTTTTTGCAGTAAATGTAAAGGTCCTTCTGATCGTTCACAGGCCTACAATCGAAATCATCATAAATTCCCCCCAGAATCACAATAAGTGTGAGGTAGCTCGGATAAAGTAAATTGAATTGTGGGGCGGAAACTCGTGGAGTTAGCACCACAAGAAAGCTCCATTGAACACCGCTTATCCAAGAGTCCTTAGCGACATGCAATACACGATGGTGTTGCTACTACAGAACTCTTTTCCGGACATGTTTCTCTGAGGCTTTTGTTATTTCCCCACATTCCAAAGGCCACTTAAGGGAAAATGTATTTCAACAATGGATGGGGTCATCTCAAGTCATTCAGGGTTCGATTTGAAACAACACCAACAAAATGTGTAAGTAATTAAATACTTAATGGGAGTTGGCAAACTCATTATAATTGATCCGATATTAATATAATTCGTTATCTGGATTTTCAGTTTCATCTGTGTTTGGTTATGAAGTGTGTACACGAATTTAATGGCTCCGACCATAGAAAGCAGAGTACAAAGTTCATTCACAATGTGAGATGAAGAGGGAACTTCAGATAAGAAAATATTATCACATCATTATTATTTTTTTATTTTAATATGAATAAATTGAATGAATTAGTACTCAAGGCACTTGGAAATGATTTCCACGGCCTCATGAAGTCGACGAACAACACTCCACTTGTATTAAACGAATTACATCTGCCACCTCCGTGTAAGGAGGTCCTTAATGGAACTACGAAGACGTTCAAGCTTTCCAATTTCAAGCCAGACCCAGAGCAATGCTTACTTCCCACACCGCCACTGGCATACGTAAAACATACACCACTGGAAATACCCAACGAATCTATAATCATATTTGAAGTAGATGCTGGTTAAGCAGCCTCTGAGCCCCCTCACTGTGTTCTAGCCAATTAAACTTCAAACAAAAAGCCCAAAAAGAACAAGGCAAATATATATAATTTTATAACACAAAATTAATTACACTAATCTGGGCTAAAAACCAATTCAACCATTTTTTCCTATGTGGCTTAACGCTCCGTAGCTCGGTCGCTCGGTGTGCTGAAAGGTTAAATGGCAAACCTCGTGCGGTTGGCCTCTTGGGACTGACTCACCTTTAACTTCGAACTCCGCTTGCTTAACTTCGCAGTTATAAATGGCACTATCGATATATATAAATTGACGCTGAGCGATCCAGTTGAAACCACTTTTAACCAACTAATTCGGGATCAGCTCACAACAGAAGTAAACAAAAGAGCGCCTCAATTCAAAGACATTCGCTGCAGTTAAAGATCTATAAAGTAATTGAGCCTTTTTGCGTGCCAGTCAGTTCGAGGGAAAAACTTATTGCGGAAAAGAGTTCGTTCTTCACAGCGCCACGAATTGCAATTGTTATAAACTTTTTATTTGCTAATTTTCGCTCGATTTTTATTGTGTTTTTTAATACTTTTCGTTTTCTATTTACAAATGCAGCGGCCGCGCACGATCACTTCACGCTTCAAATTCAAAAAACTCGACAATTTCAGTTGCGATTTCTTCACTTGTTTTCATTTCCGCTTGTCCCAGCACGCGTTTGAGACCCAACTGAGCTCCAGTTACTCGCTGCTGACGGTTATTATAGCCTCCGCGCGGGCCAGACTGGAGAGCGGCGCTTCTTGCCGGTTTACCAGTAGGTACGCTGGGCTTCACTGCTGGCGCTGCTAAAACAGCCAACACGAAAAAAACAACAATTAAAGTTAATAACGAACTTTATAGGAACCAGAGCGCAAGCAATATTGGCTTTAATGAGCGGCGGCCGCGAGAAGAGAGCAAGTGAGTGCCGTGTGTAACTGTTTTTCCCCATGATTCCAATAAATCGGTTCCAAGTTGAGATGCAAGTTGGGAGTAGGCAACACTGCCCGCAAGCGATATTTAAATTCAAAGCTCACGCAAGTCGAAGCTTTTAACGGTAGTTTAACTGCATTGATGTAAAGCTTAGCAACTGAGCTTTCAGAAGCATGACATAAAATAGGGGTAATATCGATAGGGTGCGCACGGTAATATACCTACAGCATGCTAATCGTTTTTCCACAGAGAATCAAGGAGCTTAAAGGTGCAGAGTGACATAAAGCAGAAACGGCAACAGAAACGGAATCCAATACATTTGCAACAGACACAGAATCCAGTACGTTTGCAACAGAAACAGAATCCAATACATTTGCAACAGAAACAGGTTTCACTACGTTTGCAACAGAAACAGTATCCAGTACGTTTGAAGCAGAAACAGAATCCAGTACGTTTGCAACAGAAACCAATACATTTGCAACAGAACAGAAACAACTCATTGAGTTTTTTCTGTGGCCGAAAGCGATCAAATATTAAAGTAATTGTTGGTGGTGGGCTCATAAATGATTATTAATGATTTAAAATTTATAGCTTATACTAAATAAGACTAAAATTTACAAAATATTTATTAATATTTTATTAATATGCAATTTCATAGACTTTGTTGCAAAACACAACTTCGTGGACAACAGAACTTCCCAACAACGAATGAAACATTTTTATTTAGGAACATTTTATATCAAATATTTATAGTTGGATATTAATAAAAAAATTGAATGAAAATTAGTTGTCGTCATATTGAAATTATCTTGTTTCTATTGTATTGCGTTTTTTAAAGTTGGGAAACTAAATGGTAGCTTATTTTCCTTCTAGCTTGTTCCTGGACAAAACGCTGCATACAATTCCTCTCCACTATACACTATTCCAATTCTTTTTCCTTGTCCACGCTGCAATTTATTTACCTTTTCTATAGATATAATGATAAAATTCTCTATCGTGCACGCTACAAAGGAAATCCCTCCACCCCCACTCGATTCATATTTGTATATTGTTTACAGAGACTTCACCATGATAGTTTCTCGGGATCACTTCTGTGCGGACGAACAAGGAGCCGGATAACCTCCCAACTGGAGTATGATGACTTCCGGCTACGCTTTTCTTCTCGCCTCGTTTATACTAATAAGGCATACAAAGTTAATAGATTAAAAAATTAACGAAAACACGGATATATTAAGTTGGGAGTATTTATTTTGATCTATATAGCTAGTATAAGTATTAAATTTAAGTCCAAATTCTCCTTAGGTTCTTGAAATATGTTAATTCTGTGAATTTAAAGAGAATCAATAATAAAAAATCATGTCAATAATATATGTTCATATCCTTATATATCATAATTTTATTTAATCTGGAAAATATAATTTAATATAAATATATATGAGAGAATTCGAGATTCATTTCACCCACTTCGGGTGGGAACTTGGTGATATCATCCTGCTTTCTTCATTGGTTCGGAAAGAAGCGTTTTTAAGAGAACTTGTGAAGAGCAAATTATTTTCCATTAGTTCAGTTTGCAGTTCAAGGCAGAAATACTTTTCCAAAATGTAGATACTTGTCGTGGTAGTACCAAGCGCTCAGAAAAGTCGTAGCTGTAGTCTATATAAGTAATGAAGAAAATTACACGTTAAATTTGTTAAAAATGGTTTGGAAGCTATGACATCAAATACTATGACATCAGATAATAGAAAATAGAGGCTTAGTTATACACGATTCCTGTTCACTAATATATCACACACCAACAATAACGATATAAACTTAAAACATATAGAAATGTTTCGCCCTGAATACACTGTTAATGCCTTGCGAAAGTCTCCGGTTCCAGGCGAAGTTTCTTTTTTTGGAATAAAATCAAAACGAAAACACGGATGCTTGTTCAGTTGATCTGGTTTTTTGGCACTCTTGACGAAGGTGTGATAAAGATTGCCACCATGAAGGCCGATATCTGTTTAATGTATCCTGACCACGGTATACATTTATGACCGCAAATTATTATGAGAAATTCACCTGGAATCCACCTCAGGGAACTTGAAGAATTTGCTGCTTCTTTGGCCGCACAAAATACAGTTTTCAGGCATTTTAATATGTTAGTGCCTAATGAGTAAAAACTGCATGTAATTAATACAGTAATGTAAAATAATATTTAATGCTTACCAATAAACTAATTCCAATTGTTTGGAATTAAATTAAAACCGTATGCTCTCTTATATTTTCCCCTTCAAGAGCCCGGTTAGCTCAGTCGGTAGAGCAAGAGACTCTTAATCTCGAGGTATTGGGTTCGGGCCCCATGTTGGGGCCTTATTCAGCCGATGGCCTGTGTTCCTAGTGCCGCTAGTTTTAAACTTTATATACTAACTTGTTATTATATGAAGCAAATAAATAGAAATAAAATAAACAATAATAAATTTAACCTTTTTGGCCTCTTTTTGGCAACTTTGCATTTAAGGTGTGGTGAGTATTTGATCTTGAACAGCGTTGCATTTTTAGTCGATGTATTTATTTTTAAATTGAAATTTTTGATTAAGTTTATTTTTAACTATGAATTTAATAAGTGCTTCTTACATGTATTAAATTATAAATATTCCATATTTATTAAAAGCAGTTCTAAAAGGCGAAATTATTATGATTACATATTTACAAATTTATTTGATCGTCACCGCACTTGAAAGAACATTCCAATTTCTTTTTGTTTCCTATTTATTACATCGAGATAACAAAATTATCACTCTTCAGAGATTATTTAATTATAAAACTGTTTATAATAGTTATCATATATTGTATTTAACATGTTGTTCATATCGAGTTCTAGGGGACTATTTTCATAGAACAGAGTATTGTTGTACATTTTCAAATGGGTTCAATTACAGTAATTGTGGCAAGCTAGGGTTGTGGAGTCGGAGTCGCGTAGTCTAATGCTGCGTACACACGAGGCAACCGTTGCTGCAACCAAGGCTGTTGCATCGACGGTTGCCTCGTGTGTAACTTAGTTGCTCGTTGAAATTCGTGATGCAGCAACCGTTGCCTGAAATATCAAAATATTTTGATATTTTTTGATGGTTGCTGCAACGGTTGCCTCGTGTGTATTGCTGTTTACTGCTTTTACTTGCTAAGTTTCGCTGTAAACAAGCGTGCTGAGAAGTTGTTTTTGCTCTTCGCGGAGTGAAGCAAAATATGAAAACAGTGAATTTTGAAGCAAACATAAATGGCAACTGAAATCAAATTAAAATTGGTTAAATTTTATCATGGCCTGCTATGTTTCGAATGTTTCTTCGTCCATCATCATATAATTTCATAAGTCTTTTAGGTCAGTTTCTTGTAATTCCTTCAACAATATATAATTTGAAGATTCTTCTTTCTTTAAAAGCCATTTTTTTAACTACACTTTTTACACAACTTCTTCTTTTCTTTTTTGGTTACAACTCCTCTCCCTCATATTTATACAGCACTTTGTCAAAAACAATAATTGAATAATAATTCCCTTAGTACGTCACTCATTTCGAAAATTTGCCTATCTTCCGCGTAGGTCCGTTTGTCTACACAATACACACAGTAATGAAGTTGCTGCAACGGTTGCCCCGTGCATATTGAATAAGAAAAACAGGTTGCATCAACACGCAGCTTCGTCGGTTGCCTCGTGTGTATGCAGCATTAGAATTGTTGATATTTAGGTGTAATCTAATTCGGAATATTTTTAACGTCTTCGACTCCATAAAATTATGCATGCAATATGAGTTGTCTAAAAATGAACATGGGAAATATCACTGTGCACTCGTAATTGTATACCTGCATACATAATTAGTTAGTTTGTTATAAGGTGAATTTACTTACATGGTGGCTGGAAGGTAAATTTAGTACCTCCGGAAATGTCAAACATAACCCTACGTCTCCACGGGCAATTTTTGATGGCATAACATCTGTCAAAATCGATTGCAATGGTTGGCAATATTTTAATGGTGGGCATTGCGATGTTATGCCATTGTCATTTTGAAAACGCCGTCAAGCAATCTAGTTCGCTGTACCCACGCTTGAAACAATTTTTTATTTATACGATGAAGAGGAAAAAAGAAGGAAACTGAAATTCTGGGTGAATCCTTTATTACAAAGAATGCAAATGCACAGTCTCCATTCATTTTAGCGTTTTTATTAATTTAATAGATGCGGTAAAACGAAAATGTCCGACGATGCTTCCACTGTGAGCGTCACGAAAAAATGAAAAAAGGCTGTCAAACAAACAAAATGACAACTGATTGCAACACAGCAGGTTGGCAATTTATGTCATAAAATATTTCATAACATAAATTGCCAACTTGAAGCAATTTGGAGTCTCCATTGGCAATTTGATTGAAATTGCCAATGGCATGCCATCAAAAATTGCCCGTGGAGACGTAGGGTAAGCAATGTGCGATTCAAATAAACGAAATTGAGAGGAATTGAGGAATATATAAGACCTGATTCAAGTGCCACACCATTTATATAAAATATATTTAATAGTTAAATAGACTCATAATTTCTTCATAATGTTGAAACTATACAAAAATAACAATTAAAAAACTCTTAATCACTCAAATTTAAACTCTATTTGCAATTGTTTGCATATTTGTTTTCATCGCATATTTCTATAATTTCAACTTTGACAGCTACTGAGGGAAATTTGGTTCAAAAAAATTTGTTCTTGCAGCCACCATGTAAGTAAATTCACCTTGAATTTTTTACGATTATTCTTGCTTTTACATATTAAATTATAATTTAAATTAGATTCAGAGTCGGAATCCGAGTTGAATTTGTGTTACGAAAGTTTTAGTGGTGACAGTCGGAGTCATCCTTTGACGAGTCGCGTCCTCAAACACATTTTCAGTCTTCACTTTTTTCTGGCGTTAAAATTGAATTTTGAGCTTTGATGTATTCAGAGACCTAAAGTAGAAATTTATTACAAATATTTTTGTAGGACCTCTTAACCCGTTATATTACTGTTTTATGGGTATCATACATTGAAGATTTAGATGGTTAAAATCTTCAACAAAAATGTTCCTCGTAGAATTTGACATAAATCTGCTAAACACATCATTAACCTAAAATGTAAGGGTCACATGGTTTCCTAAGCTACCATTCACCATATATTCACTATAAGATTATGCACAAGGGGGGTAACTTTAACCACCACTAGAGTAATAATCAGATATAAACTTTCAAAACGTCGATACCGGTATTTTCTTTTTATCCCCTCTACCAGAATCCTTTGTCGAAACCTTGTTATTTTGGAAAATGTCTGATTTTGTTGCACAGTGTAATAATAAAAATAATAGGTTGAATAGAGAGGAAACTACTGTAAAGTTTATAAAAAAATAGTAAGCTGAAATCTAGTAGTTAGTTTGTTTAATTGTATAACATTGAATAGAGAGGAAACTACTGTAAAGTTTATAAAAAAAAAAATAGGCTGATATATAGTATTTAATTCGTTTAAAGATATAATATTCAATTGGCTAATTTTTAACTTTTCTTTTATTTATTTGCACTTCATTAATCCACCAAATACAATAAAATTGTGTGCTTCAATAACACTCTTTCGCAAAAAGGAGTGAGAGTGGTGTAAAAGAGGGTTTTTCACCAGAGACGGTAAGAAACAGCTGTCTAATTAGCCAATTCCCTTTACATTGATTTTGTTGTTGGCTTCCCAGAGCAGAGAGTATCTATACTAGTTCTCAGTTCAGTCGATTTGTTAACAGTTACTGCTTGTTGGTGTTATTGCCATGTAAGATTCCGGTTTTTATTTTGGAAGTGCAAAGCAATTTAATTTTAATTTTGTTCGTTTTCGAATTGGTTTACTTTATGTCGTAGTGTTTTGTAGTGATAATTTGTGTATTTGTTTATAGTTTACGTTTTATTTGTTAAAATTGCAAAAAGTATAACAGTATTTTGTCGTATTATGCTCAACACAAATAACCTTGATTCAATTTAGTAACATTACATATAAACGCTGTACATATTTCTATAAATATACATGCATATATGTATGCACAAATGTACGCCGCGTCATATGTCAGTATTTTTTTACTCACATAACTACATAAATAACCATTTCACATGATGGGATGTGACTGACGGCTAGAAACAGAATATCAGAAATAAATCAAACGGTACATAATATATATGAATATTGGAAATAATAAACGCAAAGCCTCGACGCCGCTTTTCCGCTGCTCTTTAATGTTTAGTAAACAATTTTTCATTTTGTTGTTCTTGCTACAGTGCTGCCATTTTTTTCATTTTTTTTTATCGTGTTGTAATCGTGAATAAATCAATCTCGAAATATTGATAACTTTAAATGATTTCTGTGTCCAGTATTTGAATAAACCTATATTTGGATATCCATCTGAGTGCTTGGAGACTATGCCATTTAGTGGATTGGAACCATATTTTAAACTTACGGTTTTTATGATATCTATAACAAAGGTTTATTTTTATTTTCGAAAGAATGAGTGCTGATAACATAAAATAGAAAACTATCCGCCAATTAATTCATTTTCACCCATCGTATACTCATTTATACCATTTTGAAACCTCAAAAAACTCAATTGTTTATAATTTGTCCATAAAAACAGTGTTGGAAAATTGCCCAAAAAACACCATCTTCAGGGGCTCATAAAAAAGAAATGCAAGTTAATATAGTAATACTCTTTTAGGGTTTTAATTAGCTAGTGATTTTCTTGCACTTCGCTTTGGCATCATATGGGCTGGAATGAATCACGCATATTTGATGGAATACAATATATGACCATTAAAGCGCCGCCCATAGTGCATTAGTAGTGAATATGAAACCATTGTGAACTGTTTGCATGTGCAAGCATTCATTTTGTGATTCTGTTCTACTGAAGAAATACTTTCATTCTGATTTCAGCTTCGAGTAGAACTATAAGGAATTCTCGTTGGATATGTCTCCATAAAAACCACACTTTAATCTTAATTTTTTTACAAAAAATTATTCCTCTGCAGTTGAAAAGAAACAGATATTTATAATTTTAGTTAATAATGACATAAATATCTTTCTTGAATTTATAATTATATTATTATATGTATTCTACCATTCTTGGTATCAACACCATTTCCAAAAGTTGGTTTTTAAATTTATTATTATTATTATATCTTGACATAATTCATAATTAATTATGTCTGCTAGGGATTGGGGATATAGATTTGCTAAATAACGATTGTTTAAAAAAATTTACTGAACTACAATTGATCAATAATATTAAAAAACTGAAGCAATATTACTATTTTTTTCGTCTATTTATATAGTTATTGTAAGAATATCGGTATTAGAAATAACAGATGCTTGATTGAGGTATTGCAGTACATCGGATAAGTTACTGCAAAGTAATATAGTTTTTAAATCATAGGATTGGGACAGGGGACCCCCGTAGTAAGTTCTTGTAATTGTAGCACTTTTGCTCCCTCACAGAACCGTAGGAATTTATTATTATTATAATTGTAAGTTCTTGGTAGTTTCTGTTTCAAATCCAATTGCATTTCATTGGCTATTTAAATTTAGAAAATATTTTATGTGGCAACCCCAATTTCTCACCAAATGACATGCGCTTGACAGTCGTTAGTTTATTTGATTAGTGCTTGTGTACTAAGTTTTGTTAACAAGTGGCCTACTCCGGTTGCCCCGTAGTGGAATTCCTCTTTAAAACATTTCTAAGTGTGTATACTATTTCAGCGACTTAATTGTTACGCTGAAATTGTGTCTTAGCCCAACATTTCCAGTGACTTTCTGAATCGTTTACTGGTTTGGTTTTCATTTCACTGCGTTCGTGCTCTGGAAAAATGAAAACTCAATTATTACAAGTTTGTCAAGAGCGTATTTGCCCGTTGGTGGCGGTGTTAAGTATTGTGCTGCAGTTTCCAGCGGTGGTGTCGTAGTGCCTAGGCTTTTTTCTATACAGACTTGCGCTCTGTAGATCTGGCAGATACAACACCTCGTAAGTATTATTAGTTTTTATTAATGGTTGAGGCAGATCAAGTATTTTCGCTAATGGCGCTATTAGCACCTGCATATAACTTGATGCAAGCCGATTCTGCAGCATAAAGTGGATGTGGCACACGCATTGCAGCCACTATGAGCACAGTTGTATTTGTACAATATGGTCTGGTGAACAATATTGGTGCACCTGACCAACGTCAACAGGATTTATGTTACTTTTATTTTAAAAATTGTATATATTTGCCAATGTTGTGTCAAGTGTTCATGGCTGTTTTATAAACACTTTTTGGAACAGATCTGTGTTAACGAAACTCACCACACCTGAACCATTCCTGTTTATTTGCATTTGGCACACTTCCTCATCCTGACATCAGCTTGTGGAGTATGTTCATTATAGATTTGTTTCATCCTCGAATAAATATGTAGGTAGTGGTGCATTATGATTATCTGCCTTCATTTTAATTTCAGCTCTTGCTTCTAAATAGGGAGCGCTAATAAAGTCACCGCAAGGCTACAGCAAGAATAATTTCATTAAATTTAATTTTGAGTTGAATTGTCAATTAGGTGAAAAAAGCTGACTATGTGCTAAAAGATCGTAGAAACATTACTGAACGTAAAAACGAGGAAGAAGAAGAGGAATTTTCTCTTGCGACCACCTATAATTGCGTCCTTTTCACACACACGTGGCATCTCGTTCTACTTCCATATATGTATGTACTCCACAATTCTCACTGGGTAAAATCCTAAGGTAGCATGTGTGTGAATCGTCAGAAATATTTTGTACGTGTAAGAAATCCAATCAGATCCGATTCATATCCAATTGCTGTTTTTCCAATTACATTCTTTTGTTTAATGTGTTTCTGGAAATTTTATACTAGCACTCACCATGTATCTCTTAGCGTCGCAGTCGCAGGAGTTTACCAGGTAATGATTTTATCAGCCTTTTTAAGTTTTTCACAGCACAGATATCATGATTCTCAATCTGATATTTGCATCACCTGGTAGAATACTTCCTCTTATGTGTCAGTTCGAATTGTAAATTGAGTCTTCTCAACTTGCTTTGGATATCCTATATGTACATACTTTAATTTAGCTTTACCTGATAAGTGTCTCTGATTATCATATGCCCTTCTTCTCCTATAATAACCGGGTTCCATTCGCTATCCGAAAGCCTAGGTCAAGTATTCTAGAAAGTTTCCAACAGTGGTATTAATTGTTCTGTCTATATTGATATTTTTATATGAAAAATTTTTTATTCTATGCACAAAGCAAAACAAAAAATTACCTCGTTAGTATAGTTCCAAGCCGTTAGGTCATGTAAACGAACCAATCCTACTTCCCTAAAACTACCACTCTTTATGAGTAAACGAATAATGTTAATTTATTGTTAACTCAGTCAGGTCAAATTAGTGTTTATCACATTCTGACAACAATAATATGTATAATTATGTTATCGGTTATCATTAACAATTTGTTGATCATCTATGTTCCAGTCGTAGTGCTTGAAATTATTAGTGTAGTCAAGGACATAGACATGTTTTAATAATGATATCCGCTCACCAAGCGCAAAATTGTTTTAACGTACGAATCGCATCCAAAAAGCCATTGATCTCTTTGCGAAACCGTCTAAAAGGCATACAAGGCATTTGCTAACAAGGATATAGACAAGCATTCAGCATTTTGGGAATCTGTTTTATGGAGACAAAATTCTCCATTGTTGCTATAAAGGAAAAACAGATGGTCTGGAGAATGCCCTGTTCATCGTTAGATATAAAGAACCTCTCACCAACAGTAAAGCTTGGCGGTGGTCGAGTACAATATGGTGGGTTGAATGTCTGATTGTGGAGCAGGAAGTATAGAATTTATTGATTGAAAAACTGAATAGATTTGATTATTATTATTATTATTATTATATTCCTCACACCATAATTAATTATGAGTGCAAGGTGTTAGGGGAATGAGTACTAGCTACAGAGGCTGTCGACTCGAAGAGAAAAAGATTTTATAGACTTTGGAGACCAAACCCGTGGCAGGATTTGAACCTACGACCCTCGGGGTGTGAGTTATAGATTTGATTACTTAAATATTTTAATTAGAAATATGCAAAGTGCTGAAAAATTAGGGTTGCCAAGTCAATGTTACTTTCAACCAGAAAACGACCCGAAGCACATTTCAGAAATTCTACGGCTTTGACCACTATACTATGCCCAAAAACAATACATTCACTTCCTCAATCGCCCGATCTTACCCTAACCCTGAGCATTTTTGGTCTCTCTTAGAGCAAAGAATTCGCACAAACATAAATTACTAGGAAGGAAATGTTGAAAAAGATAATCCTCCAGGAGCGAAAAAATTTCACTTGAGGATACCCGAAAACTATGCCTAGAAGGCTTGCAGAAGTTTTGAAACGCCGCGTCTACCCAACTAGATATTAGATATATTACGTATTTATTATATTAAACTATTTTTCGTTATTTTTTTGAATTTTTTGTTGATGAGCGGAGACTTTTTCTGTTTCTAAATCGTACCTTTGAAATAAAAAAATAGTAATATTTAATTTATTTGATGAAATATTTAATTAAAATTTGCATTTTATATTTAGAATAAGATGCATTATTTATAATTAATAACATTTTTGAACAATTTGGTTTTTCTTCTTTAAACAATTTTGCGTTTGGTGAGTGGAGACTTTTTCTGGCTACTGTGCATTCGCGTAGAAAAATCTTCACTTTATAATATAGCACCAAGTACATTAATTGGCTTTTTGATGTGGTCGACTAATGTACATGTATACTATGTACGTAGTACACCTGTGGTTATATGAGGCACACAAAGTGGGCTAAAAAGAAATCCTATCCAACTTTCAACCAGAGAATGTTCTCTCCTTTCAACATTGCGCTTAGATGAATGTGAATTCCGGAGAACTTTTACATAACACAGAAAAACGGAAGGGGGAGGAGGAGACATCAAATTATCTTACTGCTTGCTCAACCTGCCTTTTTATAAGAATATAAGTACATGTGTATATTTTCAGTATAGAAGCTGGTGGATGACAACAGACTAGGTAACGTGGAAAGTGGAAAGTGGAGTATTAAAAGAGGCTACTAAAGAAAATGGTCACAAAGAAGATAATATAGGTTAGTAACAGAGTTGCCACAATGATACAATCACATCCACAATGTTATTCTTTTGAACACTGAGTTAAATTTGTTTTTGTATTTCATGAATTTTTAATTTTTCTTCATAATATGTACTCAATCCAATTTTTTATTGGTATTACTAAATTACGGGTACCCTCAATTATCCATACTTTCTTAGTTAGTGTAATATTGTCTACAGAGCTCCTTGTTTTAAATAGATAGATAATATTATATTATACCCCACATCATTAAGGGGTCGGGGGAATGAGTGCTAGCAACTAAGGCTTTCGACTCGAGGAGAAACATTTATAAAGAAGCACTTTTGACACCATCGACAGGAATCGAACCCGTGACCCACCCGAGTGTGAGATGCTCAGAGCTGTTTAGGTAGACAATAGAATAAAAGCGACAACATAATATTTCCTCAAAATAAAGTAAAAAGTATATTCATGTTTAATTTACTTTACAATTTATTTGAATATTTCAATAATTACTTGTGATATTGATTAAACAAATATTATTATTGTTATTATTATTATACCTTACACCATTATTAATTATGACTACAAGGGGTTGGGGAATAAGTACTAGCAATTAAGGGCTTCAACTCCTAAAGAACAAGATAAATAATGCAATTGTAATGTTTCGTTAGAATATGCAACAAAACTTTTGATAAATGCGTCAGAGTAGTTTTTATTAATTAAGTGTTGTGTAAATCGGAATTGTAATTTACTTGCAATTATCTTCGAGACTTTAAAACTCAATTTAATGCACCAAATTAGCTTTCATGCTAATTTGAAATATACAGTTTTCCTTACCACTTCACATTATTAAATGTAAATGATGCTTTTATATGAATTTTGGTACTATCAAAGCACTCTTATTCCAAAGTACTCCTGATATAAAATAAGTGGCAATACTGGATAGCAAAAGATAGCCGAGAAAAACAACAACACTGAGAGTAAAAGCTACAGCAAAAAAGAAAAGCTAGCAGGCCGATAGACACCTAAATAGAAAGAGACCGCTAAAATGAGTAAACAATGACGATCGAGTACTCTACTAGTGCAATGAGCTGCTATAGTCGGATATAAAATTTTTCCATGATATGAATATTATTACGGAACGCATACGAATATTAAGATTTGTCAACAAAATGATTGAGGAGAGGGAGATAAAGGCAATGCATAGGTTGAACAGACACTAATCGTGACTAATTACGCCCAACAGACAAGCACCTGAAACTTACATTCGCAGTGCTATTAAGTAATTAACCCGATTCGGACTACTTAGGAGAAGTGCAGTGGAACAAAGAAGATAAAGTACAACGTTGGAAACACGATTCGTTAAAATACTAATTAGCCAGTTGATAGGAGGAAAATTAAATCTAGACGCAGACGCAGGTGTCACAGTTGGGTATCCAAGAAGTGTGAGAAGCGGGCAAAACAAGGGGGACGATAAGATAATTGTTTCTCAACTTTAAAATTTCCATCTTTATTTAGATACACTATACAGAGATTCGTTTTTAGTGCTCGTTTTATAATGTGAATTTGTTTTTTTGATTTATTTGTAACACGAAAAGTTTATTGGGAGTTTTCTGCAGCCTTGATGGAATATTTAAAATTACTCTGCTTGGCTGTGTAGTGGCAGGGAAAGCTGACTTACGGGGGCTTACGAGTAAATCTTTTAAAATATTTAAGAAATCATAAAATTTTCCAACCATTTCAAATATTAAAATACCAACCACACTTCCATGATAGAGGTTCAACGTTGATGACATTGAAGGTGGTGATGGACGTGCAGCTCAAGGTGAATTTACTTACTTATAAGTAAATTCTCCTCTTGCCCCAACAACAGAGATCGACATAAGAATGCTAGTGAGGTAGGAGAACAAATGGCGGCGAACATTTCTTTATGCGGCAACAGAGAATCTCACCATGCTGTTGATCACAGTGGGTGGGTGGGCGTTCTCTTTATAGTGTACGTTGATGTCGTTGAAGGTGGTTATGAATGTGTCGCTCAAGGTGAATTTACTTACTTGTAAGTAAATTCACCTTGGTGCAGCTACAAATGCAATTTCGCCGCATATTTAATGAAAAAACCAAGTTGAGAAGAGTGGCTTTGGTAGGGGAAAAGTGGAAATTGGCAATATTTTTGTAAATAATTAGTTTTAGAACAATCGATCTTTCTATTTAGTTGTTATAGAGCTTACTTATTACTGCACAGAATCACGTAGGGGTATACATAATCTAAGAAGAGGTGGGCGGTTTTTTCTGTATTTGTAATTTGACTTGCAAGTTGAGTAACAAAATTGAAAATTGAGCGCGGCCCACTTAGCAAAAGCAACAAAATTTATAAAAGCATTCAAATGAAAGTAAAAAGTTAACGGAAACACTTTTGAAAAGTACATTTTACAAGACTTAAAAGAAGCAAGCACTAACGTTGTTTAAATTATTGCGTTAACAAGGCTCCAGCTTAGAACGAGACGTGAAGACTGCTGTCCATAGGATACACGGAACTCTTCCCGCTGCAATCAAAAACTGTTTCGATAAGAACAAAGTGAAACCGTTAAATTGAATCAAATTATTTTATTATTTTTGTATAATACACACACATTCACAAAGAAGTCTGCGCACGCGCACACAAACCCAGACTTAAATTATGATTAAATTAAAATCATTGTTCCGCAGAGGACAAGGACCCTCGGGTTCATCCAAACATTCTAACAGTAGTCGCAACAAATCACAATCGACCACATCTCTAAACTCGAGCATAGAAAACGAACAGACGCAACAGCAGCAGCACCAGCAACATAGGCAACAACACGGCCTAACGAACCAATACTATACTGAGATAGATGCTGGTTCTGAGCGGGCGGTTGATGTGGGTGATGAGAACTTTGATAACGCGCATTCAACAGCAGTAGCAAACTTGCGCTCTACCACGCCGGATTCATTGCAGAGCGTGAATGCCAGCACTTTGCCGCACAAAAAGGCCAAAAAGACAACTGCAAAGGGTCAAAAGCAACCGAAACAACTGCCCCTACCGGCCACAGAGAACAAAGCAGGAGTATTGCTGCCGCCGTCGGGTCATGTAATGACGTCAGTTGCCGTTGCTCCGGGAAAAGCACGTTCCGCGGTTGCCAATAACAATTATCCTGGCATAGACGAGGCAGCAGCTCCTATGCACGCTTACAATGACATGTACACATTGAATTCAGCCAACTATCAATTAATAAAAAACGAACAGCAACCACACCATTCAGAGGTATGGATTTTTATATGTTTATCGTTCATTGATTTCTTTAAATTAATCCTTTTTTGTTTATTCCTAGGCTAGCCACAAAATGCCTGAACTGCAAATACAACTGGAACGATTGGCACATGACAAGCTAGTGCTGGAGTCCCGCATTGCGGAACTGTTGCCCTACCAAAATGAAGTACTCAAACTAAAGGCTGAACTATTAAAAGCGCAGGTGAGTGGGAGGGCTTCCAAAATATTCTCATAAATTGTAAATTTTTTCCATTTCTTTTGGTTTCTCTGATTCTAACTATTATTCTATTAGACATATTTTCTGAGACATAATGCATACTTGGGGAAAAATTGTCTTTCATTGAAAGATCTCTGATGAGGACAAGTGGCGTGCCCTAAATAGCTATAAGATCTGCGAAAATGTTTTCAATAACTCTACTATTCTGACTATTATTATGGTGGCTTAACCACATTTGAGTCCACAGTGTGTGCCTTGCAGTCAACAGGGAGGTATAGTCTCATATAGAAAAGCTTCTTGTATTACAATGAACGCCAATGACACTTTTACAATCTGTGGTCAAGCTTCTGACTCCCTTTCAGGATGTTATCATCTGGTTGGTACTCAAAAAATTCATTTACATTGTTTATAATGGGTATCATATCCCTTCCCGACCCAGATATTGTGAAGTTTTGAAAACTGTTGAAAGTCTACACAGCTAAATCTGAATTTGGAAGCTCAACTGGTGAAGTTGTTGAACTACCAAAGCATTTTAATGAGTGGTTGCAGTGTCTTGGTGGAGCAAAATATACCTGGGGAGTTATTTTGTAATCTTTCCCTCAGTTAGTCCAGAAACAGTGATTGATTTGACATCGACAGGTGACGAGTACTAAACATACTCGTCTCCTGACGATATCAACAAATCAATCACTGTAAAATACCTGGTGCGATTCTTGTCCTACTTTCAAAATATTTGATGTAAGTCTCCACACAGATTCTCAGGATGTACACATATATCCCCAAAGTATCCAAAGGGGCCTCCACATGACCATAGTGTCTTCTGAGCGATTATCTGTGCCTTGAACACAGCCTCTTAACCATAGTAGAGATCTCAATTTATGTGCGTCACTTCGTTATGTGTTTGTGGTCTAATATTCTTTGACTTATATTCACTTGCATGGGCAGAAAATGTTTACTATGCTTGATGTTGCTCCTATGTTGATCCTAGTTATGACAAAATGCTGCCTTCCACTGCACTGAAACTAACGAGTTTGTTCAAACTGTGTTATAAATTTTCGTTTTATAAAATTAAAATGCCCCAAATACACTAAAATGTCAAAATTTTTATATATATATAAAACAGAAATTGAAACAGAAGCCAATTTATATACACAAAAAATATATATTATATATAAACTTAATTCTTATTTGTCTCATTTGTATTTTGTTGAAATTCGTTTCCAGAGCTTGCAGGAGAAAAGTCAAATGGAGATTACAAATTTAAAGTATGAAAATGAGTCGCTGCGGAACCACTTACGCGACGTTGTCAATTCACCATTGTCAGACGCAGAAAAACATCAAATAATACAGGATTCGCAGCGACTGCATAGTTCGGCGCCGGCATCGATCGCTCTACCCAGTGTGAGTATGGTAGCAGGCAAGCTTAAATTTTCATTAAATACTTTCCTCGATTTTGCAGACAACAGACGGCGATGCTGTTGGAACGCCCTGCCTCACACCCGACTGGGATAAGCACTCATCGTCGAGTGAAGTGTCAGTGGCGTGCCTGCAGGACAAAATCATCCAAATGGAGGAGACGCACTATTCCACCAATGAAGAGTTGCAGGCCACACTACAGGAATTGGCCGACTTGCAGTCACAACTCAGCGACTCCCAGGCCGAAAATGAGCGTCTCGCCGAGGAGAAAGACGTGCTGTTCCAATCGTTGTGCCGCCAAACCGAAAAATTGAATGAGTCGCGCACTCAAATTAGCACCTTGCAGGAGCTGCTGTTGCGCGATGCTAAGCAAGCTGAAATCGGTACCTCAGAGCGAGAAAAAAAACTGTTGGATTTGATCAAGAACTCTCAGGAGGAACGCGAAACGATACTTGTCAAACAGGAGGAACTCAACGGAGAACTGACGGAACTGCGGCAATCAGTTGAGTCGGCTGGCCAGGAGAATAGCCGATCCCGCGAGCGCATAGCGCTGCTCGATTCCACTATTGATGCCGCCAATGCGGAACGCAAGCAAATGGAGTCGCAATTATTGCAAGCCAAAGAGGATATATCGCAGCGTGACATTGAGAACAATCACTTAAGCACGCTGCTGGAGAATGCCCGCTCGAAAATCGAGGAACTCGAGCAGGATTTAGCACGTGGCGAGAAAACCGACATTAGTGAATTGTTGGATGCGGCGCGCAAAGAGAAGGACACTCTAGAGGAGCTGGTCGCCGAGCTGCAAGATCAGTGTTCCCGCAGTCGTGCGGAAATACGTCGTCTGCAGGATCAGCTGTCGGGGGTGGCGGAAGAATGTAAAGTAGCTAAAAATAATGCCAAATGCGCGGTGTCACACTTGGAGTATCGTCTCGAGCAGTTGCAGCAGGAAAAGGATAAGTTGGGTGGGGACTACCAGCAGCTCGTAGAGAACACAGCCGAACTGCAGGTGATTTGGACACAAAATTTTGCTCTATATAAAAGTTGTTTATGATTTTTTCTCCATATTTTTTTATAGGTGCAATGCAAGTGTCACTTGGAGGATAAGACGCAGTTGCAAAATCTGCTAAGCGAGACTCAAAAGCATTTGGGTGATGTGGAGAGCAAGTTGAACGAAAATGAAGAGCAGCTGGAAAAGGAAATCAAACTGCGGAAACAAGAGGTAGATAAATGTTCTTTGATTGCCCTCCAAAAGATTGCTAAACTCTTTGGTATTCCTCCACATCACAGGCTGAAGAATGGCAACAATTCCAATCGGATCTGTTGATGACCGTGCGTGTTGCAAACGATTTTAAGACTGAAGCGTTAACCGCACGTGAGCAGTTGGTGCTCGACAACAAAACACAAAAGGAGAAAATACGTCTGCTGGAGCAGCAAATAGAGAAACTCACCAAGCAGCGTAAGGATCATCATACTCTTCCTCTTTGGTATCACGATAATCAATCTTCTCCGTCCGTATTTTATTCATAGAACTTCAACAAAATGAGACTCAACAGTCGGTGTTATCCACTGTGCAACAGGAGATGGCGTCACGGCGAAACAAAATTGGCAGCTTGAATCGACAGGACTCACGTTTATCGGTCAAGACTCTAATCGAAAGCATCGAAAATAACAAACAGTCGAAATCCGAAGAAACTGAATCGCACCACAGCTCTACATCCAGTTTGAATAGCGGAACGCCCGAGACGCCGTCTATTCTGCCGACAGTGGTGACCAGCAATCTAACCAATGAATGGACGACTGAAAATGTAAGACAATAATCCTAGTGAACTAATAATTAAGGGTGGAGTATCACTTGTGGTTGGGGTAACTCTTGAGCAAGTATAACGATGCAGGTAGAAAAGCACCTTTGTTGTTGCCAGACAGACTTGGACTAGCAGGGACAAGAGGCGAGCTGGCAAGCTGCTCAACCTCAGCAGGAACTCTGTCAGCACTGCTTGATTGGTAGATATGCTAAAAGACTAGTATTGGCACTCAATATCTTCTGCCACAGCTCCGACTCTGAAGAAGAGGAAGATTTCGCCCATCAGTACCCCTCGCTAGCTTGAAGACATACATTTCTAGACTTTCCCTTCCTTAAGAGTTTGCATCGAATTTGTAAAACCCGACTGAGGAGCAACATTTAATAATAGTTTTGAATTTTAAAAATGTATATTCTTGGTTGTTATCTTCTTTTCCCATCAAGGTACGCCTACCAATTGTGAGCAACTTGCCAGCGTTGAATTCGAAAGGACCGCTACGTGAGCAGCAGCAGCAACAGACAACATCATTAGTATCCAACATACACATAGGCAGCCTTCATAATGTGTCGAAGTCATTGCTTAGTGGTGAGTGCATTTAACTATTCTTTTATTAATATTTTATTGCTAATATACCAGGCTTCATTTTCCATTCTATATCGCAGGCGAACGGAAGGATCCATTGAATATGCTGGCCAAAAATGGCGGCTCGAAGCGTAATGCCCTTTTGAAATGGTGTCAAAATAAAACTGTCGGCTATCGCAACATTGATATTACGAATTTCAGCTCCTCCTGGAATGACGGTTTAGCATTCTGTGCAATATTACATTCCTACCTACCCGATCGCATTCCATACGATACCCTGAGTCCAGCGAACAAGCGTCGAAATTTCTCATTGGCATTTGCCGCCGCCGAATCCGTGAGCATATCAACCACTTTGGTAAGTTATTGAAAGAGGTGACGAGTGAAGAGGGGGGTTGATACTCTACGAGAATGTTCGTCCTTCATACCAAATGAACTAATATGAATTCTGTGAACGGTTTTAAAGCTTTTCTCAATATGTTCCTTTAAAACTATATGCAGTTTTCTGTTCTGTGGAACTAGTCATTGAAGTAAGGGATTAGTTCATCCTCAGGGCCAGGCAGTACATAGGCAGTACATAGGCCTTTGACGCCACCGCGGTGTTGAAATTGGGCATTTGACACAAGGAAATACGAAGTAGGCGCAGTATGCTTGGACGAGACTGTATGGCGGATCTATCTTAAGTACCGCACTGGATACGTGACGGTTTGTGCTGTAAATGCCGCAGATTCATTCTCATGATGGTGAATAACAGGCTGTTTAGGAAGCTTGGCTATATTTTCTTGCTGACACTATTCCTGCGTGACATTTCTGTCGGCTTTTCCTCACTTGAGTACATTTAGTATATCATTTATGGTTTAATTTTGGCCTCTGAGCAGTACGTTCGTTGTTACCATGTCGATTACGATGTCGATTCGTAACAACTCAACATTCCTTTGCATTAATCAGCACGTGACGTATCAAAAAGGCGCTACAGCGCTAATTGTGAGACGTGTCGGGCAGATGCCCCAACCACTTAACCAACCAACCAATCAATCAGCACTTGAAATTGTGGGAGATCCAACGAGAGCATGCCTTTCTGAGACCCAAATCATTGTAAAGGTTTTTTACTCATGTCAATGACCACTTTATTAATGCCAACACTCAAGGGTGGTTCTTGTCAATACCCAAATATGGCAGAATAGGCTGGTATATGGCTATGTATTGCCTCTGCAATCCTTATCTTTTCTTTTGAAGGTTTTCAGATTTCATTACTCTTAATAATTATAATATTTGACCTTTGGTACTGATCGGAGACTGTTGAATATCAAGTGGGTGGGCGTTTCAGTTGGAAGCTGGTTAAGAGCATATAATTCCCTGATGCTACGATAGCTACATTGTCAGCTTATGCCACTACCTTACACCATAATTTTCATCGTTGGATCGTTCAAGGCCAGGTTACAGAAAATCGGAGATATTAATAAGAGGATATTGCGAAGACTGTTGGCTTCTGGGTTGCTCTACATGTTTTGGCAGAAAAGCCTCCATGAGGCACGTTTCGCCGTTCTCATCGCTTTTTTAAAGAGTTTCTGGCTAGTTTTATAGGCAGGCCAATCATTTGGATTCAAATGAAACTTACATAAAAAGTCTGAGGGGAATACCCCGCTTGTTAAGTTCATTATGTGACTTGAGTGGTAGTGAAACTATTTCAGTTCAGTTCTTTAAATTATTAATTAAATATACATACATTTATTTTTATAGAACATAAACGATATGTGCCAGCTGGAGCGGCCCGATTGGACACAGGTGATGACTTATGTAACAGCAATTTACAAACATTTCGAAACTTAAATTAGGCGAAAAGACTATTGTCAGTAAAGATAAGAAAGACTCGCAACTGTTGTTTTTAAATATTAATAATAAAAGAGAAATATTTTAATTCGATTGCATTTTTCTTTTATTTATTGCGTAAATCATATTTATTAAATTATTTTTATATAAAAATTAAATTATTATCATGTTTGTGTCTTTAGTGTATTTCGTCAATATTTAAACTCTGTTAAATAAATATAATTTAAAACTGTTTATTCTCTTTGCAATCGTTATATATCGTTATATCTAATTCTGAGCTCAAAGCAAAACATTAAAGCAATATCCTTTTGAATGGAAATATACGCAAAATGAAGAATGATTCACTTCATCATATGCCAAAGTTTGAGAGGGATGAAATATGCAATATTCCGTACATCCGACAATTGCCTTTAAACTACCGACATATTTCAAAAACGTGGATAAGTCCCTAGACAAGAGGAGTTACGTGGAACAAATGGATGAAGGGCGAACTGATGAGACCGATTTGGGATGTAATTGCGTATTCGATACCCAACTTTAGTTGCGGTGAGAGCAACATAATAATGTCGGTTCGATTGAGGTTTTTTGCTTCACGGAATCGAACGAACGAGTATCGCTTTACCAGCTGACAAAAGCAGACTCTCTAATGTTAAGTAGCGAGTAACGATAGTTCCATTATTTTGAATGATGTATCGAATTTTTCGTTCCTTGTCGAATTACACTAGGCACGAATACAGTGAAGTTGCTCAGTATTATTGTGGCTCCTGAAAATATGCCACACTTTTTTTCAACAATTACTACCAAGGGAATATTTAAGTGCACAGCTTATTGTTCAGTATCTCAAGAATACTCTTTGCATATCTCTGAAACAAAATGATTTGAAGATGGAAGTTTCAGGAGCACTTCAAGAGCAATGGTGAGGACAGCTTTGGCCCACAAATAGTGTTAATAGACATGAAAATGAGTAGAGTCAGTAAAGTGAGTACGAATTTCTGAGGTTCGATTGATTGTATAAACCAAATCAACGATTTAAGTTCAGTTTTCCACTGCCTGAATCAAAATATGTCTGGATGCAAACTGTTAATAAAATATTTTATAATTTTATTGTAAAATAACTTAAAGCAAATAAATATAATACAAATATATTAAGATCAAAAAATAATTTATGAACTTCATTATAAAGAAGTTCTCATCTTATGTTAAACCTATTTATTAAGGATCTTATTTGGCATTTAGAATGTGTGCTTAAACGGTACTGAAATCTTAGACATACAACACGAACATGGCCGACAATGCTGCAAGGAACGCCAAAACTGAGGAGGCATATAAAATGGCGCAAGTGGTCTCTAACCAGGCCACCAAAGGACCTATGCTAAGCGATACAATGAGTTGTGCTACGAAGACCATGCTGCTGATGATGGCCACATCTGTGCCTAGACCGCGAGACTGCTTCAACGGCACCGTTTCACCGTTGCGAATGCGGAACTGCAAGAAATCAGTTTAAAATATTTACAATCTCAGGGTTCTATTTACAAATAAACTAACGCAATTCTTGGTATGATAATTGGCCACAAGAATGTAGGGCATTGTGAATAGTGTACCGTACAGCACGCCGGCCGAGGTGCTGAAGACGAGCGAACCCCATTTGGTGGGCCAAATGCCGAGAACTAGCATGCCCACGCCATAGTACAAAATGCTGGTGATGTACACGGCCTTGGTACTGCATGCAAGTAGTGATAGAAATGTCTGCATTAAAAACTGTTCCTCATGGAATTCATGCTTTAGCGATCTTACCCAAACCACTTCATTAGCTTGGTCACTGATATGCAGTAAACCGAACAGGAGAAGGCATAAATGGACATCCCCCAGCAGCCGAAACGCACACCAGCCTCATATAAATCAGCTTCCACTGTATGCGGAGGGGCCTACAGCGGTGAGATCAAAACTGATACAAAGTTCCTTTCATGAGAGCAATCGAAATATTTACCGTTGGGTCACCGTTGAACACCGCCTCGCCCACAAAGTCGGTAAAGTACAAGCAATACGTCACGTGGCCCATCCAACAGAAGAGGTTCGTCAACAGAAGCATTCGCATGGAATGCGGCATGACGAAAATGCTCCTGAGGTATTGAGCCAGCGAGATGGGTCGATCTTCCGCGTCGGCCAGTTCCCCGGCCTTGCCCGTTTCTCCTTGTTCCACTTGAGTGCCAGACTCTCGTGTGTAGCCATTTTGGTAACTATCCGTTGTATTCATGGGCATGGCAGGACTTTTTAGTATCTCCGTCTGCTCCGACATTTGCAGGTCGAGCGCTGTGATCTGAAAAGAGAAGGTGCCAAAGTTAAATTAATATTTATCAAGTGTTAACATAGAATAGAATAAAAGTGGAATAGGCCGGAGAACCGCCGAAGAAGGAGGTCTGCAAGCACTCAGGTATCTATGCCCATTATGCTATAAGCCTAGAAATATTTGGGGAAGGTGGATATAGAGGATTTTGGAAAGGAAGTTACACCTTTTCAATCTCAGAAGTCTGTCCAGGGATGAGTGTTAATATGGTCATTATTAAATATCAATCATTAACATATTCAATATCTTCCACTTAATAATTCCCTCGTACTCTAAGAACTAAGAACATATAATTTTCTTGAACTTCTTCGGCAGTTTCCCCCCAGATTATTGACCATTAATTTTATGGGTATTCACGATATGTCTACTAATTTACTACCCATCAATGCTTGGTAACCAGGCTAGAATACGCAACGCTCTCCTATGATTGTACTTTTCTATGATATTCAATGTATCTGCTTCCGTCTCGGGAAAGTTCCTGTATAAGAAATTATGAGGTCCCCCCATAGATTTTTACGTGAGAATAATCAAGGGGAACCACCCTATCTTAGAACCGCTTCTATATGTTTTCCTTGGGCTTATTAAAATGAGACATCCTCCGTATTTTTAGCAGTCCTCGTCCACCGTACCAGATAACTTTATTATGTCAACTTACTTGATCTTGCATTGTTCTACAACTATCTTACTTGATCCTGCATTGTTCTACGACTATCTTACTTGATCCGGCATTGTTCTACCACCATCTTACTTGATCTTGCTTTGTTCTACGATTATCTTACTTGATCTTGCTTTGTTCTGCGACTATCTTACTTGATCCGGCATTGTTCTACCACCATCTTACTTGATCTTGCTTTGTTCTACGACTATCTTACTTGATCTTGCTTTGTTCTGCGACTATCTTACTTGATCCGGCATTGTTCTACCACCATCTTACTTGGTCTTGCTTTGTTCTACGACTATCTTACTTGATATTGCATTGTTCTACGACTAATTTACTTGATCCTGCATGTTCTACGACTATCTTAGTTGATCCTGCATTGTTCTACGACTATCTTACTTGATCCTGCATTGTTCTACGACTATCTTACTTGATCCGGCATTGTTCTACCACCATCTTACTTGATCTTGCTTTGTTCTACGACTATCTTACTTGATCCGGCATTGTTCCAACACCATCTTACTTGATCTTGCTTTGTTCTGCGACTATCTTACTTGATCCGGCATTGTTCTACCACCATCTTACTTGATCTTGCTTTGTTCTACGACTATCTTACTTGATCTTGCTTTGTTCTGCGACTATCTTACTTGATCCGGCATTGTTCTACCACCATCTTACTTGAGCTTGCTTTGTTCTACGACTATCTTACTTGATATTGCATTGTTCTACGACTATCTTAGTTGATCCTGCATTGTTGTACGACTATCTTACTTGATCCTGCATTGTTCTACGACTATCTTACTTGATCCGGCATTGTTCTACCACCATCTTACTTGATCTTGCTTTGTTCTACGACTATCTTACTTGATCCGGTATTGTTCTACCACCATCTTACTTGATCTTGCTTTGTTCTACGACTATCTTACTTGATCCTGCATTGTTCTACGACTATCTTACTTGATCCGGCATTGTTCCAACACCATCTTACTTGAGCTTGCTTTGTTCTACGACTATCTTACTTGATCCGGCATTGTTCTACCACCATCTTACTTGAGCTTGCTTTGTTCTACGACTATCTTACTTGATATTGCATTGTTCTACGACTATCTTAGTTGATCCTGCATTGTTGTACGACTATCTTACTTGATCCTGCATTGTTCTACGACTATCTTACTTGATCCGGCATTGTTCTACCACCATCTTACTTGAGCTTGCTTTGTTCTACGACTATCTTACTTGATATTGCATTGTTCTACGACTATCTTAGTTGATCCTGCGTTGTTCTACGACTATCTTACTTGATCCTGCATTGTTATACGACTATCTTACTTGATCCGGCATTGTTCTACCACCATCTTACTTGATATTGCATTGTTCTACGACTAATTTACTTGATCCTGCATGTTCTACGACTATCTTAGTTGATCCTGCATTGTTCTACGACTATCTTACTTGATCTTGCATTGTTCTACGACTATCTTACTTGATCCGGCATTGTTCTACCACCATCTTACTTGATCTTGCTTTGTTCTACGACTATCTTACTTCTCATTATGTTGTCTTCCAATAATTCACCTAATCCTTTCCCATTCCTTATCAACTCACCTGATGAACATAGTAAGCGGTGTTGTGGTTCTTGCTCTGCTCCTTTTTGATCTCGGCTGATGTCAATGGCTTCAGCAAATCATCCCGTTCAATAAGTTTCAGTGGTATCTCCCGGAAAGCGGTGATTGTGACAATGTAGCATAGAATGAATATGATGGTCACCAGACCGAATACTGTGGGTATATTTCCACCAAGGAAAGAGCCTTGAAAATTGTATGAGAACATGGCTACAAATAACTGTCCGAAAATGTTTGTTCTCCCCAAAATAAACTCACCAATTCTCGTGGTTTCCCAGTCAATTCCGCCAAGCGCGTACCCGATGGTACCGCCTACTCCCGCAAACAGTGTGATGGTGGTCAAACCGCGCGTGTGATCATCGGCCGTACACATATCGAGCATATAGGTGCGCGCAGGTGTCTGGCATGTGTCCGCATCGAAGTCCAACAGAACCAGACCGATTATGGTCAAAATGGCTCCATACTTGAAATTCGACGCCTTGGGCCCGTCCTCCACAGGTCCCAATAGAGCGGCCACACTACCCTCGCTACTGTTGTAGTTGAATGTGTTGTACGCCGTGTAATTGTAGCCGACATCACCCAACAGGAAACCGAAATCCCGGCCGTAAGGCACCAGAACCAAACCTATCAATACGCCAAACGAGAGCAATGTAATAATTGGTCTGCGTCTGCCCCAGTCCAGTTTGCAGCGATCGCTCAGTGAGCCGAGCAGCGGCGACAGAAAGAACCCGATAAGTGGTGAGAGACCCCAGGTCATGGTCATCAGCTTGTGGTCGATGCCCAGCTGCAGGAGTATCGGGGACACAAATGCCGTTTCGGCGGCATAAGCGAACTCGATGGCCATGGCAATTGTCGACATGCGCATGAGCTCGTAGTATGTTTTCTTGCGGAAGACGTGCGAGTAGTCGTGCTGCTGGGCACGCGCATGGTTCTCCCGCACTTTCAGCATGTACTGGACCATGGGATTCTTGGGCGATGAGACCGCATCTTCGCTTGAATTGGCAGCTACGCCGACCATTTTAGTGATTTCAAGAACTTCGAGGTCAACTGTAAAGAAAGAGATTGAAAAGAGTTGAAAATGAAATATATTTATTTGTGAACAACTTGGAGAAATTTTTCTGTAAGTTGGATTCAAGTGATGGTGGATGATTTGGGAGTAGGAATCGAGGAATCGTAAAGCCATTTAGTGAACTGAAATTTCTTGGTCTTTGGAGCGTTATCGTCATCCAATATTATCTATTCTTTTAAAACTTACAAGATAACCCAGATCTGATCCCTTAGACTCCATGTTATGAAAACCCAAGTATAAATTTGGGTTGATGAAGTACAAATGATTAATAACCATGTTGAAGATTGCAGGACAATAGTGGCTCAGTGGTACTCAGTAAACCAAATGTGGTACTCAGCAAACCAAATGTGGTACTCAGTAAACCAAACATATACTGGCACTCCCGAGAAAGGATTCCAGAATGATTGTAGGCTGCCTAACGGCGGTACACGCTAAAAGAATGGGACTGGCGAACAACAACGATTGTAGGCAATGTGGGGAGTAGAGCAAAAGGAAAACTTGGGAGCATCACCTGTGTCTATGCCCCGCAATCTGAAAAGCACGCCTGGCATACCTGGGAGCCCCCTGGTTTCAGGGACTGCGAGAGGTCTCACTATTAAAGTTCGTTAAGGGCGTGTCTCTTTTTACAGCTCCATATTACCACACTTAAATGGATATTCATCTGGCATCACGGTTAGCCAGGGTAACCTTACCTAATCTAAGTTGATCTATAATAATAACACCAACAAATTCCTGACGTCCTCAGCTTCCTGAGGCCTGATATAATTGCCGTGTCGGATTCGCCACCCAAAAATAACGAAGACTCTAAGTCGATACTTTTTATAAAGTTGGCAGCACTGGCAACAAATATTCGTTGAATATTGACATGAAACTTTTTATTCTGTCCACAAACCAATTGAATTGGCAGCACTGTTTCAGGTTGCCAAGTCGTATCGTATTAGCGAACCAATTCCACCTCGTTAACATAAGCGACATCGTTAAGTTTTATTGCCATGTCATAGCGATTGAGTTGAGAATAATGATGAACCGAACTGTGGGTCTACAGTGGTTTGTTTTCATTAGTGAAAATGTGGAAACATACCAGACGCACACTTGGTTGGCAGTCCGTAAATAACTCTTAAAGATAGCTTCATACAGTGATTTGACTTCATCCCACAATTTGCACAAAGCATTCCCTTGTTCTCCATAACTCGAGAGTAGTTCAACGACATCTGTTTCCCCTCGCACAGGGACGTTTCAATACCATTCGCTGCCAGAAGTGCGTCAGAATTCTGAGAAACGTTGATAAATTTGCACATACGCGAATACTCACATGTGCCTCATGTGTGCGCCTCATGTGTGCGCCTCATCTGTTGCACATTTGATGTTTAATTAAATAATATTTTTCCTTATTTGGAATGCTCACATGCGAAACAATTAAACATCATCAGCCGATAAATTGAGTTGATGAATTTAATTCAGTGGCCGCAGACGTCAACTGGAGGAGGTTGCTAGTCATGCGGTTATGTTGGCCACACATGCATTTATTTAAATATAATTTCTTAGTAGAATTGATAGGGATAGTTTAGAATTGTTGTGATGGTGACAAAATTGGTCTCAAACGCATTTGATATTTTCTATCTATGACTTTTTCCAAAGTGAAGAGCCAGCCAGAAACCGGCTGAGATATTCCTAATTAACGCCATAGACTCTTCATTTGCTGAACTAATTATCTCAGATCCATTTAGTTTCCCCAGAAGGGTACACACATATGCCAGAGTAGACCCACTGTGATACCAAGGGGGATCCTCCCTTCTCTTCTCAGTGGTGTGGTATTGAAAACAATAACTACTCTGCTACAAAAATATCACAGATATCATTGAACTGACTTAATCTCACAGATGTATTCCGGTTTTTTTTATGGTAATTTATGAGGAAATCTTCAGCAACTTGATCTGAAAGCTTAAGAAGATTGATAGGACGAGAGGTCAAGAAAGATTAACCACTGAGGGACCAAACTTATATGTGGGAATTTTGACTCCTTGACTCCTGCCTTCGCGAACAAAAAGGTGTATCCAACAACACTCAACAACACAAGCTTCTCAGTAGTATTCTGTCATCCAGCCACTAATTATCATTTTTTTCGTTTGAAGGTGACAATTATTCAGAAAATTTTAAAATTTTTTGTTAAGTAGTGATCTTCCCATTTAGAAGATTGCTCAGCTTTCGAATGGCCTGCCAGCAAGATATTTAGAACAGTGCCCAGCATTCAAATACTCAGAGAGTAACTAAAGTGGAGCTGTTTTGTTGACGAATAATGTGGTTAAGGAATCAGAACCAATGTGCTACGACACAAAATGAAGTGTCAGCTCAGTTTTCGATTCCAAACTGATTCAGTAAAGAAATGTGCCGAAAACAAACTACCGAAGAAGAGACAAATAGTACCAATCTCACAGAGCCAATTGCATTGAACAGATCTTAGAATTAATGATTCCAACAAAACAGTGATCAATCCGGCCCACTGAAATGAGCCCCTAAAGTGAAGCTTCATATTCCCATACACCAATTGCATTATCGTGAAAGCTTTAGTTAGCTTCATACGTCAAAAGCTCCATACGTCAAAAGCTCCAACGAAGTCATGCTCTATCCTGTGTAATTGTGGTGTGCTGTAGAATAACACTAAAGCCCTAAACACTCATGACTTTTAACTTAAACTTTGCCTTAACCTGAGCCATAAACACTCCTCACTTTCAACTTAAACTTTGCCTTAACTTGAGTCCTAAACACTTCTGAGTTTCAACTTGAACTTTGCCTTAACCTGAGTACTAAACACTCTAGACTTTTAACTTGAACTTTGCCTTAACCTGAGTCCTAAACACTCCTGACTTTTAACTTGAATTTGGCCTTAACCTGAGTCCTAAACACTCCTGACTTTTAACTTAAACTTTGCTTTAACCTGAGTCCTAAACACTCCTCACTTTCAGCTTGAACTTTGCCTTAACCTGAGTCCTAAACACTCATGACTTTTAACTTGAACTTTGCTTTAACCTGAGTCCTAAACACTCCTGACTTCTAACGTGAACTTTGCCTTAACCTGAGTCCTAAACACTCGTGACTTTTAACTTAAATTTTCCTTAACCTGAGTCCTAAACACTCCTGCTGATAACTTGAACTTTGTTTGCCTTAACCTGAATCCTAAACACTCCTCACTTTCAACTTAAATTTTGCCTTAACTTGAGTCCTAAACACTTCTGAGTTTCAACTTGAACTTTGCCTTAACCTGAGTCCTAAACACTCTTGACTTTTAACTTGAACTTTGCCTTAACCTGAGTCCTAAACACTCCTGACTTTTAACTTGAATTTGGCATTAACCTGAGTCCTAAACACTCTTGACTTTTAACTTAAACTCTGCCTTAACCTGAGCCCTAAACACTCCTGACTTTTAACTTGAACTTTGCCTTAACCTGGGTCCTAAACACTCATGACTTTTAACTTGAACTTTTGTTTGCCCGTGTACTCATGACTTCGATTTCTTGAACATATTAATCAGCTGTTTTTCAGTTTTCATTGAGTTTCCGTAGCGAATCTAATTTCAATAGGTTGGCAAGTCACCAAAGTTTACGTAAAGTCATGCATACTCACAAACACTCCTCTTCATATGTTTGGTCGTAGCAGCTGATTGATGAAAGTCAAAGTTTTAAGTCGAAAGTCATGAGTGCTTAGAACATTCATTCAATCATACATTCTTATGTTTATTTCTTCTGTGTACTTATGACCAGTAATAATGAAGACCGATAGAACTCAGCGATACTGAAGCTCATCGTATGCAATATATTCGTGAACTTTGTGAAGATGAAATTTGTCCACTGACAAACTTTACCTAACGCTTCTAACAAGAAAGTTGCTTTGTTTTTGGTATCTATTTATGTAATCTAATCATCGAGCAATTAAATAGTTCATACTCTCTTCCAGATCACTTGAAAGATACCTCGTATAATTGTTGCAAGTTGTTAACCCTTACAACCCTAACAAAAGTCCTTCAGTTAATGCCTTGACCAGGCTTTTCAGTTCTTTCTTTTATCAAGATTATGATGATGCCTTAGGTAACTTCAGAAGTTTTTGGGGTCTTTCATCAATTGTTTTCAGTGTATCAATCGCTTGAACTAACTCCTCTAGTAGTCTCTTTACTTAACCCACTTATTTGATCACCTCAACTGCAGACTTAGTTTCAAGACAATGGAATTTAGGATGGAAAGTAATTTAAGATTAAATGTGGAGTGATTGTGACCTTGTGTAGTCTATGAGATATGGGGTCTTAAGCATTACCCTCTCTCAACCTGAGACTATCCACATCCTGATCATAAACGATCGAACCGATATGTCTGTAACCGGCGGTTACAGGAGGAATAGGTCGTGAAACTAAAAACCTGGGTCGTGAAACTAAAAACATGGGTCGTGAAACTAAAAACATGGGTTGTGAAACTAAAAACATGGGTCGTGAAACTAACAACATGGATCGTGAGACTAAAAACATGGGTCGTGAAACTAACAACATGGATCGTGAGACTACAAACATGGGTTGTGAAACTAAAAACATGGGTCGTGAAACTAACAACATGGATCGTGAGACTAAAAACATGGGTCGTGAAACTAACAACATGGCTCGTGAAACTAAAAACATGGATCGTGAGACTAAAAACATGGGTTGTGAAACTAAAAACATGGGTCGTGAAACTAAAAACATGGGTCGTGAAACTAAAAACATGGGTTGTGAAACTAAAAACATGGGTCGTGAAACTAAAAACATGGGTTGTGAAACTAAAAACATGGGTCGTGAAACTAACAACATGGATCGTGAGACTAAAAACATGGGTCTTGAGACTAAAAACATGGGTCGAGAAACTAAAAACATGGGTCGTGAAACTAAAAACATGGATCGTGAAACTAAAAACATGGGCCGTGAAACTAAAAACTTGGATCGTGAAACTAAAAACTTGGATCGTGAAACTAACAACATGGGTTGTGAAACTAAAAACATGGGTCGTGAAACTAACAACATGGATCGTGAGACTAAAAACATGGGTCGTGAAACTAAAAACATGGGTCGTGAAACTAACAACATGGATCGTGAGACTAAAAACATGGGTCGTGAAACTAACAACATGGGTCGTGAAACTAACAACATGGGTCGTGAGACTAACAACATGGATCGTGAGACTACAAACATGGGTTGTGAAACTAAAAACATGGGTCGTGAAACTAACAACATGGATCGTGAGACTAAAAACATGGGTCGTGAAACTAACAACATGGCTCGTGAAACTAAAAACATGGATCGTGAGACTAAAAACATGGGTTGTGAAACTAAAAACATGGGTCGTGAAACTAAAAACATGGGTCGTGAAACTAAAAACATGGGTTGTGAAACTAAAAACATGGGTCGTGAAACTAACAACATGGATCGTGAGACTAAAAACATGGGTCTTGAGACTAAAAACATGGGTCGAGAAACTAAAAACATGGGTCGTGAAACTAAAAACATGGATCGTGAAACTAAAAACATGGGCCGTGAAACTAAAAACTTGGATCGTGAAACTAAAAACTTGGATCGTGAAACTAACAACATGGGTTGTGAAACTAAAAACATGGGTCGTGAAACTAACAACATGGATCGTGAGACTAAAAACATGGGTCGTGAAACTAAAAACATGGGTCGTGAAACTAACAACATGGATCGTGAGACTAAAAACATGGGTCGTGAAACTAACAACATGGGTCGTGAAACTAAAAACATGGATCGTGAGACTAAAAACATGGGTCGTGAAACTAACAACATGGATCGTGAGACTACAAACATGGGTTGTGAAACTAAAAACATGGGTCGAGAAACTAAAAACATGGGTCGTGAAACTAACAACATGGGTCGTGAAACTAAAAACATGGATCGTGAGACTAAAAACATGGGTTGTGAAACTAAAAACATGGGTCGTGAAACTAAAAACATGGGTTGTGAAACTAAAAACATGGGTCGTGAAACTAACAACATGGATCGTGAGACTAAAAACATGGGTTGTGAAACTAAAAACATGGGTCGTGAAACTAAAAACATGGGTCGTGAAACTAACAACATGGATCGTGAGACTAAAAACATGGGTCGTGAAACTAAAAACATGGATCGTGAGACTAAAAACATGGGTTGTGAAACTAACAACATGGGTCGTGAAACTAACAACATGGATCGTGAGACTACAAACATGGGTTGTGAAACTAAAAACATGGGTCGTGAAACTAACAACATGGATCGTGAGACTAAAAACATGGGTCGTGAAACTAACAACATGGATCGTGAGACTAAAAACATGGGTTGTGAAACTAACAACATGGGTCGTGAAACTAACAACATGGATCGTGAGACTACAAACATGGGTTGTGAAACTAAAAACATGGGTCGTGAAACTAACAACATGGATCGTGAGACTAAAAACATGGGTCGTGAAACTAACAACATGGCTCGTGAAACTAAAAACATGGATCGTGAGACTAAAAACATGGGTTGTGAAACTAAAAACATGGGTCGTGAAATTAAAAACATGGGTCGTGAAACTAAAAACATGGGTTGTGAAACTAAAAACATGGGTCGTGAAATTAAAAACATGGGTCGTGAAACTAAAAACATGGGTTGTGAAACTAAAAACATGGATCGTGAGACTAAAAACATGGGTTGTGAAACTAAAAACATGGGTCGTGAAACTAAAAACATGGGTCGTGAAACTAAAAACACAGGAAGATTGTTACTATGAAATCGAGTTTAAGCATTGGAGATCATTCAATCAGTTGAAGATTTGCATCGGATTTGATATAGCAAGTTCAGTTGGCTAGGGAACGGTTTGTTCTGTGACGTTCTGAATGGTGACTACATCCCATTGATATCCCTTTTGGTATATAAATCTTCGATTGTCATTAGAATATTCAATATTCATACTCTTTTTGCTTCCATATTCTACTTTCCCACTCACTTTTTTAGTATCAGAGAAACAAACACCCACTTTCAGTGAAACCATTTGCCTTTTAGGGTCCATTTATCTGCATGTTCTTATATTCCATGATGCCAGAACTTGCACAACAGGTTAAAATTCGATTTCATAAAGACTTATAACCGGCATAAACTGGAATGGCAATAAGTGGAACAATTGTATGGTTTAATTGGGTGATTTAATAGAATTGGAAGAGGGGGCAGCACAAGCAAATTTGTGAAATATGGAATGGGTTAAAATGGCTTTGGAAATATATACAGACACCCTAAAAACTGTTTCCAAGAAACTGTGATTCCCCTCACATGGTTCTTACTATAAAATTATTTAGCCATTATTTGGGAAATGTCATTCAGCAATCGAATTATTAATCTAGTTTCTGGGGTCTTCGGCGATATGCACTTGGAAGAATTGTAAGAATTGTTTTGATTATTATGATCATGATTGTTATATTGATATATATCGACTCAATGGAAATTATCTTACCCCACTTGAGTACAAAATGCCATAAATAAATCATTAAGTGCAGCAAATAAAAGTAAATACAATATTTAAAAATAAATATAAATAAATTATTAGATTAGAAAAAAGCAAAAACTGAAACACCACTTAGATTGGAACTTATCAGCAGTTCAGCTCTTCAAAGGTCCCACTGGCAGGTAGGTCAGTGTGGGTGCAGTGCAATCCAATAAGCAATTATATAATATATGATAATGATGGTAAAACAAACAGAATGACTTGTGAGGGTACTTCAATGAGATTGTCATAATCCGAGTCAATTGGCTCAAAAACAAAACGCAGTGGAAAGTTTTTTTTTCTTTTCGTAGCTTTTGAAGTGACAAAATCCGTTTTTGGGTCAAGGTCACAGCTTTGCGACTGAGAAGGGGCGCTTAGCTAAAATTGATGTATCGGTAACACCTTTAAAGGAAGGGTTTTGAAGATTACAATTAGTTTTTAAGGTGCAGTTTTTTAATGGATCGTTTCTTTTTGAAAAGTGACAATAAATTGGCAAATCTTAAACTGTATACCAATATATACAACTAAACTATATACAAATCTTAAAAATATACCATACATGAGGAGACCAAGTATTCTTGGAGAACTCTTGTTCCTGAACAATTTCTGATTAGTACTCGTAGAAGAGGAATCATCGTCAGCTCAGAAATGGAGTCAATTGTAGTACAAACATTTTTCTAGGCGAAAAGACCTATCAGGAGATATACATATATGCTTTTAAAACCGTCTACAACTGACGATTGGACCTATCAGATTTGTAACGGAAAAAATAGTCGAGGAAGTCAAATTATTCTAGGGGAGTTTGCTGAAGAATTTTGAGGTCCATATTTATACTAACTCATTGTATTGTGCACTACAACACACCTGTAAATATGTTTAACATAATGTTGGTGACGCCTAAAAAGAGGGGAGCGGAGGACGCCCAATAGTAGAAGTCACCACTAAGAAACCTCCAAGCTATATAGGGTTCTCCAAAAAGTGAAAGTATAAAAACCGGGAACAAATTAAGTGAATGAAACACCACACTACTGCGGAAATGAAATTCGAATCGCATTGGTGAGGTTCGAAAATATAGCCAAGATATCGAAGATATCCAAGGTTCGAAAAAAGATATATAAGGTACGAAAAAAGACATCTTAGAACCGAAAAGAAGAAATCTAAGGGTCAAAAAAGGGGATATCTAAGGTTCGAAAAGAAAATATCTAAGGTTCGAAAAGACGATATCTAGGTTCAAAAAAGGGGATATCGAAGGTTCAAAAAGAAGATATATAAGGTTCCAAAAGGGGGATATCGAAGGTTCGAAAAGAGGATATTGAAAGTTTGAATAGAAGATATCTAACGTTCGAAAGGAGGATATCCAAGGTTCGAAAGGAGGATATCCAAGGTTCGGAAGGAGGATATCGAAGGTTCGAGAAGAAGAAATCAAGGGTTAAAAAGGGGATATCTAAGATTCGAAAAGAGGATATCCAAGGTTCGAAAGGAGTATATCCAAGGTTCGAAAGGAGTATATCCAAGGTTCGGAAGGAGAATATCTAAGGTTCGAGAAGAAGAAATCTAAGGTTAAAAAGGGGATATCTAAGGTTCGAATAGAGGATATCCAAGGTTCGAGAAGGAGAAATCTAAGGTTAAAAAAGGGGATATCTAAGGTTCGAAAAAGAAGATAACTAAGGTTCGAAAAGAAAATATCTAAGGTTCGAAAAGACGATATCTAGGTTCAAAAAAGGGGATATCGAAGGTTCAAAAAGAAGATATATAAGGTTCCAAAAGGGGGATATCGAAGGTTCGAAAAGAGGATATTGAAAGTTTGAATAGAAGATATCTAACGTTCGAAAGGAGGATATCCAAGGTTCGAAAGGAGGATATCCAAGGTTCGGAAGGAGGATATCGAAGGTTCGAGAAGAAGAAATCAAGGGTTAAAAAGGGGATATCTAAGATTCGAAAAGAGGATATCCAAGGTTCGAAAGGAGTATATCCAAGGTTCGAAAGGAGTATATCCAAGGTTCGGAAGGAGAATATCTAAGGTTCGAGAAGAAGAAATCTAAGGTTAAAAAGGGGATATCTAAGGTTCGAATAGAGGATATCCAAGGTTCGAGAAGGAGAAATCTAAGGTTAAAAAAGGGGATATCTAAGGTTCGAAAAAGAAGATAACTAAGGTTCGAAAAGATTATATCTAAGATTCGAAAAGAGGATATCTAAGGTTTGAATAGAGGATATCCAAGGTTCGAAAGGAGGATATCCAAGGTTCAAAAGGAGGATATCCAAGGTTCGAAAGGAAGATATCTAAGGTTCGAGAAGAAGAAATCTAAGGTTAAAAAGGGGATATCTAAGGTTCGAAAAAGAAGATAACTAAGGTTCGAAAACATGATATCTAAGGTTCGGAAAGCAGATATCTAAGGTTCAAAAAAGGGAATATCTAAGGGTTCGAAAAGAAGATATTTGCAGAATCACCAAATAGCCGGAAAGAGTTTATGAGGTCGGCTCATTCAACTAACTAGAAAGAAGCATTATTAGTTATTAAATGCCTAGCACGTGACGGTCGGCCGAAGGGCGTACTTATGCCTTCATTGACCCCTTGTAAAACCGCATGAGACACAGGTCCAATCCCTTTCAAAGGTCTAGCCATTTGGAGCTTTAAATGAAGGAGTTGATGGAGCTTATGGTTTTTTTATGTCTCTCAAAGAGCCCAGAAAGTGGTCAACCAGGAAAGTGCGCTTTCTTCTGGACAACGCTGGATACGTGAATAACAGGTGTTCAATGGACTTTTGCTCCTTCTCGTCCACACAACTCCTGCAGAAGTCGTCAGAGGCAACCTCCAGCCTACTACCGTGAGTACCCAAGTTCCAGTGTCCTGTTAGGACACTAACTATGGAACCTATACTTAGAACCTCAGTAAGTGATCCTTAATTGCCATTGGGAGTAGTCCAAAGTAATTAATAGTTATAGCTCCACCTCTGCCACAAACTAAACAAACTGACTGAGCTACCAGTAGCGTATATGAAAAAGAACAAGTCAATTAACTTAGCAACCCGTAATCGCAATCGTATTTGGTTTTCTTCCATTCACATCTCTCTGCATATGCATAAGTTTGGGTTCACTAGGTCAATAAATTAACACCTTTTGTTTTCATTTCTATTTATTTTTATTACGTGGCGTTTGAGATCCAAATTATCTTCATTTTTTCCATGTTGTGTCATAACGGAAGCTTTACGATTTTTAATTGATAAGCAAACCAGTTCTTCGGCTAACAAAACTCCCACTTTAAGGGAGGTCAGTACTTGTTTTACAAACAATTTCTAAAGAATGCGGTAATTTTAAGCGAAATAGCTGTCTTAAAATAGCGACAAATTGTCAAATACAGACCCGAAAGTCCTTGGCGCGGGCGTCACTGGTAGAGGCGGTTTTGAGTTCATCGTACAAATCGAGCAAAGCAAATTAGTATGCATGCGATTTGGAAACCTTGTTTACTCCACAGTTGACTGTTTAACCGAAAATTAATTTAAAAACAATTAAAAAAACGGTCAATAACTTCTCGATTTCATAGAAATCGTTCCGAACGAAACTGCCACAGCTGTAGCAACAAATTCGCTTTACTACGCAAGCGTTTAAAATTAATTCACTTTTAATTAAACAAACTAAAATAAAAGAATTTTGTTATTTTTGTTTGTAGGTCTTTCGTTCTGCAAATGTTTGCCTCCAGAACTGGAATATTGCTCTGTATATGTATATCCAGATAATCGTTTCGTTACATCATGTGATGATTTTTACTTCCACGAAGATCATTTTGATTGATGAGGATGTTTTACTTCTAGTCTTCAGAGATATCAATCACATTTTAAGTGGCTCATTGGGTCAGTTTTGGAAGGAATCATTGATTCTCGAAAGGGTTCGCACCATATAGAAATCGCAAACTCGACCACAACAATACATAAACTAATTAAAGCAGTGTCATAGTTCTCTTCACCACCACCGCACCCACGCGATAGTAGACTATTAACTATCGCGTGGGTGCGGTGGTGGTGAAGGGAACTATGACACTGCTTTAATTCATTTTGTTTATACTTCTAAATACCTTTAAAACAAGTCCACACTCTCTTTCCCTTTCTCTATCTTTAAAGGCTGATCCGTTCAGTGAATTGTTTCAGATATGAAGAAGATTGTAATATTTCCCTGATTCTTGACTACCTTTTCATACATACTCGTACACCCTGCTCATCTTAAGTGATTGAAGGACTTCCCAAGGGAAGTTTGTCAACTCGTACCTTCTCCACCATAGGTTAGGTTAGGTTTTCGTGGCAATCAGTCTATAGACCAACTCACTCAGACCACCAAGAGTCCATTGTGATTCCACCCCATATCAACGCACCTCAACTTTACTCGTGAAACCGTTTCGAAGCCCACTAATAAAGCGCAGGATTTGTTTGACCTTAGCGCCGGACACTTCCGTAAGAGTGCTCAAAGCGTATTCGCCTAAAGAGCCCGCTCTGCTTCTGGCTAGAGCCGGGCTCCTACAGAAGAGATGTTCCACAGACTCCTCCTCATCTTCATCCCTACAGCTTCTGCAGTATTTATGAGAGAATACTCCCGGCCTGAGAGCAAGCCTGCCGAATAGCCAAAGACCAGTTATACAAGCCACGACCTTAGAGATATCTTCTCTTGACAGGCCAAGCAAGTCTCTAGATTTTTTCCTGTCAACTTCCGGCCACATTAGCCAAGTCGTTAAGCAAGTGTCTTCGTCTGCCCAAAACCTATTGGCCTTATGCACGACACTATCCTTCAACATTAGTTTGCAGGTGACAATTAGTATTCCAACCTCGCATTTGTCCGTACACAGAGGAATGTTGGTACCACGATTGGATACCCCATCAGCCTTACAGTTCTATTCAATATCCCTATGTCCTGGAACCCATATTAGGCGTGGCCTGAAAACGGTGCTGATATCATTTAGGGCTGCCAGGCAGTCCTGGGCAACCTTAGATTTCTGTGCCACCGAGTTCATTGACGTTGATGGAAGCCTGGCTATCCAAGAAGATACTTATAATGGTTCTTGTTACGGCGTGTCTACTTAAGTAGACGGATACCTCCTTTACGGCTACCTCCTTTACGGCTACCTCCTTTACGGCTACCTCCTTTATGGCTAGGACCTCTGTTTAATAAACACTGCATTGGTCGGGAAGACGGAACGAAATTTCCAGTCCCAGTTCTATTGAGAAAACTCCAAAGTCGACTCTATCGTCCTCAATCCGTCGGTGTAGAAATTTAGTTGCCCCCTTCTCCATCGCATGGGTGTGTGCCACTCCCTTCTGGACGGAATATGTGTCTGGAAGTGCCTATCAAAGTTGAGTTTAGGTATAGAGTGGTCAATGTGTTGGATACAATTCCTCCAGGTATGCTCGATAGTAGAGTAGTCAGTACCGATCATGCCATAACACCGTGCATTTCAGCTTTAGCATTGATGCTGCGGCCACTTGTTTCCCTACCAGATCCAGTGCAGTTAGGTTGAGTATCACCGCACCACAAATGCACAGAAAAGTTGTTCTTTGGACCTTGCTCAGCAGCTTCAAATAGCTTTGCTTCTGAATAGCTAACCACCATTCAATCACCATCCTCACCCACGATCTTCTCTGTATTCTGACTTCCAATTGTTTCATTCGCCTGACAGGTTCCCAAATTTCACTTGCTAATTGCCTTATCTCACATCCGGGGGCACTAAAAATTTTATGGTCCATCCCATAGTCAAATATATATCTAAATTCTTCCCAGCCTTCACTGCGACTGAGTTGTGTGCACATTTGGGTACCCAGATTTATTGCGTTTGCATGTGCGGAGCGAGAGAACGGATGCTTCGCATATTAATGCTAATTACCAATGCTGCTTATTTGGAGCTAGAAGGGAGTAGGGGAAGGTTGATATTGAAAAGAGTACTCATCATAAATCAAACTCATCTTATTAGCACACTTGTTCACACGTTGTTGCATTGGGGCCCTGGAGCAGAGCTAATTGCAACTTGCAAATAATTGAGCCAAAATCGTTCTAATTACGTCGGAAATTTCCAGAGAAATTTGTAAATCAAACTTAATTTTGAAATTATAGAGAAATCTCCCAGATTGATCGAAGCTGCACATGCACGAGAGTGCCATGCCTGGGACTCACATAAAACCATATAATTATAATTGAATTCTCCTACTCAAGTCGTGCGTGATATTAAAAAAGAACGAAGTATCCAAAGATTTGCGGTGAGAGATTTCAAGATACACGTGCGAATATTATATGACAGCAACTGACTATGTTGATAGTCAGTTATGACAATTGCATTTGGATACTGTAGAGATATTGGACTCCTGGTGGTCTGAGTGAGCTGGTCCTTAGACAGACAGCTACGTAAACCTAACCTAACCTAACCTATTGGACACCTGCTGAATTATTCTTTGAGTAGACTGATCCTTTGTATACACAACGATCCAATCTTTTTTTATTTGTTTTTTTCGACGTATCACACGGGCCCACTTACCCACGCAACCGACCGAGGGGGACGTCCCCATAATGTACGGAACCGGTGACCGATCAGCAACAGTCCGGACTGTCCTGAACCACGAGAATTTGGATGTGAATCATAAAACAGCTACAGATTAACTAATCAACAGCTGCGTGGATGGATCAAGCAATCAACTATTCAAATATGACATTACACAGTCTGAAGTAAACGTCCTTTAGCTGCCACCCTAACATATTTGATTCCTTGGACTTTGGTGTCAAACTATAATTTGAAGTATGATCTGTACGAACTTTCAGCTTATCCAGATATTAGAGATGTCAGGCGGTATTTCCGATACGACCTATCTACAGAGGTTACATAAGGAAAGGTCCTCTGCATCAACAGATGTTTATAGTAAGCTACAAAGAAGTGCATAGAACCAAACTTCATGTGTAGAGGCAGGGAACATGACGGAATTAGGAAAATGTGGATAAATCTGTGACACTTCAACCTTTTTAGTCAGATGCCTGTCATGTAGTTGCATGGACTTAGACGACTTATTATAGCGAAACAAACTTTCAAATGTTCTGTAGGAAAGCTGAAGTGGTGTTCCAGTGCAAACTCCCAAATAGGAATAGGAAATAGGTTATAGGAAAGTTGAAATGGTCTTCCAGTTCATGAGAATTACACATAATACAATACATAATTACAAATATCGTTCAGAGATATCATGGAAACCAGTAACCTTGCTTCGGTGTTGAATGCATAATAATTTTGATTAGTCAAATATTTCAGTCTCTGAACCCTTCTGAGCTTTTATAAGGTTCTTTAGCCGGATGTTTCTTAGAGAAAATGATGAAAGTCGAAGGACGCTTAAGATGGTGTATGATATTCTCATACCAAAAACACAAGAAAATCGATGAAGAGTTTTTAATAACTGAGAAGGAAACTGAGTAGAATTTCTGAGACCAGATTTTTATAGACTAGAAACCACACTATGAAGCGACTCAACACTAAACGAGTTGTATCTTTTGTTTTCCTTGGTCTCTTATGGCCAATATGCGCTCCCGATATTCTCATATCAAACACAAGAGAATGGATTAAGAGTTTTTAATAACTAAGAAGGAAACTGAGTAGAATTTCTGAGATCAGATTTATGAGACCAGATTTTGATAGACCAGAAACCAGACAACGAAGCGAATCGACTCAACACTAAGCGAGTTGAAGCTGTGTCTTTTGGTTTTCTTGGTCTCTTGTGGCTAATATGCATTCCCGACTCCCACACCAAGTGACACCTGACGCTTTACTTGAGTATCCTAAGAAATGCTGGAATATATTGTAAAGAAACACCTCTCCAATTCTTCTTATCTACAGATTTCATGCGGTTCAATTGCTGTGTAACAAAGCTTAAAAGGAAAGTTGCCTTCATCTGAGACAATGATACCGATTAGCAAGTGTATGGAAAGGACAAAGAATTCCCCAAGAATTTTTTTAAAGAATTGAAGGAATTACCAAGGGAACTCGCACCCTCTCCACCATAGGTTAGGTTAGGTTTTCGTGGCAGTCAGTCTACAGACCAACTCACTCAGACCACCATCGGTCCAATGCGATACCACCGCGTAACAACGCACCTCTACTTTTAGTCGTGAAACCATTTCGAAGCCCTAATAAAGCGCAGGATTTGTTTGACCTTCGCGTCGGACACTTCCGTAAGAGAGCTCAAAGCGTATTCGCCTAAAGAGCCCGCTCTGCTTCTGGCTAGAGCCGGGCTCCTACAGAAGAGACTCCTCCTCATCTTCATCCCTACAGCTTCTGCAGTATTTATGAGAGAATACTCCCAGCCTGAGAGTATGGCTGGCGAATAGCCAAAGACCAGTTATACAAGCCACGACCTTAGAGATATCTTCTCTTGACAGGCCAAGCAAGTCTCTAGATTTTTTCCTGTCAACTTCCGGCCACATTAGCCAAGTCGTTAAGCAAGTGTCTTCGTCTGCCCAAGACCTATTGGTCTCAGGCACGACGCTATCCTTCAACATTAGCTTGCAGGTGGAAATTGGTATTCCAACCTCGCATCTGTCCGTACACAGAGGAAACAGATTTAAACTTATACTGTCTAAATGAGGAGTTCCTTATTAATCTGAGGTTCCTAATTTTTGTATATCGAGTCTTCTGTTTATATGACTCTTATATGACTCTAAAGTCCGCAGTCGTATCTTGGCCTACTCTCGTTCACTATTTTGAATCGGAATGGAAATAATTTGCACCAACTCCTCCTACTCTTATGTGGTTTTTATTTGCACCAACTACAACTCCTTCTCTTGATGATAAAAATGCCCTTTTCTACCAGTTCAAATCCATCTATGACCCCACCATAAACACCATGTAGTTTGCACCATAAACCAACCCCCACGGCTCCCACCCCTGCACACTTTTTACACTTCCGAACAACCAAAATTGTTGCGAGTCATCTTCAATTTCACTTTTACACAGAAAGAAAATTCATTCATAAGCAGAATATTATAATTAAATTTTACACACCTTCGACAATTGGAATGCTTCCAACTTTTTAGAGATCGCAGCTACTGTGCCCTCGACTGCCGGGGCGACGCCACTGAGTGATGCTCGGCAGTAATGCAAGAATAGACAAATTTGCAAAATTGACTTCCAACACACACACACACACTCAGGATTTGTTTCACTTTCTGGTGTTGTACACAAAGGAACACGTAGGCTCCTGGAACTGGCCACTCAATTTACTTAAATGTCCAAGTCAAAGTCTGAGATCTGATCCTGCAAAAGTTGCTGCACATAAAAATCCGTTGGAATTTGTGCAACACCAATTCGAGACTTCGCTCAATGTTCGGGCGTTGCTTTTGTGGGCGCACGGCGAAGGAGGCGTATTTGTGGTGTCCCGCGCAGAATTTCAATTTCATAACTTTACTTTTTGAATTTTCTCAACTATTTCGGATGATTTTGCTAAATTATTTTTAGACTTGAACTTGACGGGAGCGCGCGGCAACTGGACTCTTGCTTCTGCAATTGATGAACAATTCTTGTTAATGTATTTTTAAATTTGTCTCTTTGGCTATTTTTCACACATGTCCATGATGAGCATTTGCACGAGAAAGTTGCGTTTGCGAATTTATTTGATTTGTGATTTTTTTGGCAGTGGGTCAAAAATTGTACGTCATTGACGAAGATGTGAAGCAAGTGTGAATTATGTTAATTAATTTATGTCACTTAGGCTCTGGAAAATTCGCCCCACTGTGCTCTTCAGAGCTTGATCGATTTGCCCGCCGTTCTGTGCGTATTGGTGCCGTAGCGCTCGTGCGAATTGTTTCTCAATCACTGAAGTCCACGCCGCCTCGCTGGCGATTTTATACCGTACGCTGCGCTTCACTGCCGCGCCTCACCGTCGCTCGCACTCGGCCGCTGCTTGCGAGGGGCTGCTTTGTGCTCTGACGTCAATGCTTTGCACTTGCGTTAGCGTGTGTGCAGTGCTGTTCCACGCCCACCCGCTGGCTGGTGCTCTCTGCCCGGCTTATCTGTCAGCTGGATAATTCTCAAAGGCTGGAGAATTTCCCTCGCTCTCACTTTTGATGATTAGTTTGCTTTCATAATTGACATTATGAGTTAATGCAAGGATGTAGAGTAACAAAGCATACAATGCTGCTTATAGGGATCGCTAAAAAGCCAACAAAAATCACATATATCAGAGCATGTTTCCAATATACTTGTACAATTAGGATATAAATGTAAGAAACCGTGTTTTCGGTGTAAAAGCGTCTAAAGCCGGAATCAGTGTGAGACTCTAACCCGCTAAATACCTCCTCAAACGTACGGGTGGATCCTCCCGGAGCCCACCGTCAGGTATTTCGTCGGGAGGCCGTCAGAGCATCATTGCTCAACCGTCAGTCGTTGGTCTTGGTCAACCATCCGTCCTAGCAGCAGCGGATTCCCTGCTGAAGAAATCGTATATGTCCCAATATATATGTTGATATACATGTAAAAAATCGTAAGGATATATATTATGCAGCCCCTCTTCTGCAGTTGGATATTTCCAATTCTGGAATCATAGATCCAGACGTACTCGCACTCTTACTGGTGTATTTGATGCTTTGTTAAGAGCATCATCTCCAAATTTACCGGTACAGTTTTGCTCTCTATTCTAATATTCCTCCACTTTTAGAAACTTGTTTGCAGGCATACCCGAATAGGACCTTTGTTGATGTTTCGTTATCTATGCTAACGAAACTATCCATCTATAATATAGATATAGATATATAGATAGATTCTGTAGATATATAGATTCTATATGCTACTTCAGTTGTGTTCTATATACAACTATAAAACCAATACTAGAAGCATGGATCCAAACATAACTAAGCACTTTTTTAGTGTCTTGGAATCTTTGTTAATGATATTACCTCACAATAGGCTAATTTAGATATATTCTTGTATGTAACTATATCTCCAACTTTCGAAACATGTACCCAGGCACAGCTAAACATGCCGTTTGTTCGTATCTCGGCATGTATGTTAAAGACATAATCCATCGATTTGCTGGTTCAGTTGTGTTCTATATGCAATAATAACACCAATACTAGAAACATGAATCGAGACAACAGAAATCATCCACTTTCTTAGCGACTTGGAACTTTTGTTAAAGATATTATCTCACAATAGGTCATTTCCATTATGTATATATCTCCAACTTTAGAAACATGTACCCAGGTATATCAGAATATGCCCTCTGTTGGTGTGTCGGAATCTATGGTAAATATCGTATACCTCAAAATGCCAATCCAGTTGTATCTACTATATATCAAATATTAGAATAATGGATCCAAATATACCTATCTCTGTTAGTGGCTTGGAAGTTATGTAAATAGATCATCTTTCAAGGTTCTGTCATGTTTTGTATGGAGTTATTGGTGTCTCGGAACTTATGGAAAATATCCCATCCCTCAGAATGCCAATCCAGTTGTATCTACTATATATCCAATATTAGAATCACGGATCCAAATATACCTATCTTTGTTAGGGTGTTGAAACTTATGTTAAATGGATCATCTTTCAAGGTTCTGTTATGTTTTGTACGGAGTTATTGGTATCTTGGAATCTATGGAAAAAATTCCATCCCTCGAAATCCCGATCCAGTTATATTTACTATATATCCAATATTGGAATCACGGATCCAAATATACCTATCTTTGTTACTGGCTTGGAACTTATGTTAAAGAGGTCATTCTTCAAGGTTCCGTTATGTTATTGGTATCTCCGAACCTATGGAAAATATTTCATCTCTCGAAACGCCGATTCAGTTGTATTTACTACGCCTCTAACACTAGAATCATGGATCCAGATAAATCTATAAACTTTGTTAGTGTCTTGGAACCCATGTTAAAGAGATCATCCCACACTATGGCAAATATTCCATCCCTTGAAATTCCTATGCAGTTCGATCTACTATGTCTCCTATACTAGAAGCTTGGATCCAGATATATCTGTAAACTTTGTTAGTGTTTCGGAACCTATATTAAAGAGATCATCCCTCAAAGTTCCGTTATGTTCTGTATGGAGTTATTGCTATCTAGGAATAGAAAAAATTCCATCCCTCGAAATCCGAATCCAGTTGGATGTACTATGTCTCCTATACTAGAAGCTCTCCTATAAACGAAGCTTGGATCCAGATATATCTGAAAACTTTGTTAGTATCTTGGAACTTGTGTTAGAGAGATCATCCCTCAATATGCTGGTGACGTTATGTTGTATAAATAACTACTCACATTCAACTTTCCATTGTACTGGATTAATAAAGGTTGTGATTGGAGCGCTAATACTGAAACACCCATACAGCTTTGCTAGTAACTCGGGTAGAATTCTTGAGTGCCCACAGATATCATATATATTTATTAGATTATTATACATGAAGTATGTTTTAATATTGTGTTCATATACAGTTACTTGTATTCAATTGGATATCTCCAATGCTGGAAACATTGATCCAGACTTATTGTCACACTTTCGACTTCCTGAAATCCCAAGTGCTTCTTTGTTTCATTTAACAATACTCCTTTTCACAACCTGATTATTGGTTCATTGCACTCTCTCACTCTCATTTTCTCTGTCACTCTCATTTCCTCTCTCTCTCTCTCTCTCTCTTTCTATCTCCCTCTCTCTATCTCACTCTCTCTCACTCTCACTCTCTCTCTCTATCTCTCTCTCCCTCTCTGTCTGGCTTATGTAATCTTTTTAGGCCTGTCTTTGTGACAGTGTTATCCAAACCTGTCACTTACTATTCTCAACATGCACTACCGTGCAATATCAGTTTACAGCTTCGTCATGGTCGGGAGATAAGCGTTTGTTGGTCGGTGTAACAATGCACTGACAACAATGTGTGTAAACTGAAATATTTACTTACTAAATATTTGTGGGATTTGTGGAAAGCAGTGATATAAAACGGAAAACTTTCCAGTTCGAGCATTTCATAAAATGTGGGCCAAATGTTAGTATGGTAAGTAGGAAAGTTTCAATCAATTGGCGTAAGTAAAGCAAAATTGAGGACCTGAGTGCTGGACAATGGCATAATTTCTAAATAAATTCCACTCTGTATTTTGATTGGGTTTCTACCTAAAATGATTGATTACAAATTTTTCCACAGTGATAGTCTTCGTACAATGTTTATAGTTTATACAATGGAAGGAAGTGTTTTCTTAGAGGCCAAGAAGCAATGCAACCAAAGGAGATCTATTGTGCGAAAGGGAGTGTTTTACTCCAGTTATCAGAGAAATAAGCATTACATGCCTGAAGACAAGAGTACCGACTATACTATAGAAACTATGGAGCCCATCTTTGTATAAAAGATTGGTCTATGGAAAGGGGTTTCTCTGCCTTTATGTGGCAATAATAATAAATAATAAAAAAATAACTATTACTATGATTATCATTATCCTTTTAATAATTATTTTAATTATCATTGCAACTACCAGTATCTGTTTTATCATATGATTATTATTGTATACTATTCTTGTCATTATCTTCTATCGTTATCATTATATTTATTACTATGATTGTCATTACAATTGTTGCCATTATTACTATGATTTCCATTATAATCATTATTCATTATTATTTATATATATCATTCATTATTATCATATCATTCATTATTATTATCATATCATTCATTATTGTCACTATCATCTTCATTACAATTGTTACCACCGTTACGAGTATTGTTGAATTGACTATAATTGTATTCAACAAATATTTGGTCGAATTCCGGCAAATGTTAATGCCGGAATTCGTCCGACCTCCAGCAAGATGAAACTTCTGATGACGACAACTCACTCCATTCTGGTGTATAGTAGCAAATTGTGGGCCGACAACCTGAAGGTGCACGCTCGAAGAAAAGTAGTATCCTCCGTGCAATGAACCGCAGCTTTGCAGGTGGCTTCAGTGTACCGTACTGTATCGGAGCCGTCAATACTGGTAATTAGCGACTTAACCCTCATCGATCTCTTGACTCTCGAACACAAGCACCTACGAGAAGTCAAGATGGGTAAAAACACCAGAGTAATCACGCAGAGTATAAAGCAGCAAACCGTGTAGAATTGGCCAGAACGATGGGCCGCCGAAAGACGCTATAGATGGATAGCAAGACTCATTCCCCACATAGCGAAGCCGGATAAGAAGAACAGCCGAAACCGTCAATTTCTACTTCACGCAGCTACTGTCTGGCCACCGATACTTCGGCAGGTATTTACACCGAAAGGGAACAATTGAAGGGCCTGAGTGCATTTACGGAGATAACACTGCGGATGATGCAGAGTAGTCCTTTTTCAAATGCATAAGGCGGCAAACAGAGTGCACCACGCTTGAAATGGATATCGGGGAAACTCTAGCTACCGGACACATTATGGACATCATGCTAAGCAGTAAAGAAAACTGGGACCATGGACCATAAATATGTGGAACATGTGCTTCGGCGGAGAAATCGGGACCTGGATGCAAGAATAATATTGAGAGTCCAATAAGGGCAAAATGAGAATCTCCACCTTTAAGGAAGTACAACAAGGGTTCCAGGGCGGATATATGTTCTCAGTGAGGGAGGGGGATATTTTAGTGAGTGCAATCCTCACATACCAAATCTGTGACGACAGTTTTGATGATGCGATTGACATTTATACCCTTTCTAACCGAAAAAAAATTACAATTAACATTGTCATTATTACTATTATTATTAGACGCCATCTGTGGTCTAGGGTCGCAGGTTCAAATCCTGACACGGGCTTGGTCTCCAAAAATGCTTCTTTCTTAAAAATCATTTTCTCTTTGAATCGAAGGCCTCTCTAGCTAGTACTCATTCCCCCAATACCTTGCACTCATAATTAATTATGGTCTAAGATGTAACTCACAACGGACCCAAATGGTGGTCTAAGTGGCATCACTGGTTTATTGGTGATGCGGTTGCCCTACCTACCTACCTAAGATACAATAATAATAAATACTATAATTATTATATTCCATTGTGATTATTGTTATCATTCCTACTATTATTACTATTATTATTATTTTTATTATATTCCATTATCATTATTGTAAACATTCGAACTATCACAATTATTATTATTACAATTGTTACTATCATTACAATTATCACTATCGTTATTACTTTTATTTTTATTATATTCATTGCCCATCATAAAGATATCATTATTATTATTTATACAATTGTCGCTATCATTTGTATGATCAGTTTCATTATCAGAATTATAATTCTGATTATATACATTGCCATTATTATTGTCAATACTACTATCTCCATAATTGTCGCTTTCTTCATTTCAGGAGACTGAAATATTGCCTCTTGCTTCTTGCATCAACATTCTATTGCCTCTTATATTTTGTCTCAGATTTATTCTTATTGTATCCTTCCCCACAAGAACAATGACTCATCACTCTTTCTTTGTACTCCCATCCCAACTGAGTTCTGCAATTACCACCACGTTTTCTATATCTCGAAATTTCTTCCCAATGCATTTCGATCATTCGCACGTACGCAAACTTAAACTTCATCCGCTTTAACTTTAAGTCAATCATCATTGACAATGATCGCTTCAAATTTCAGTGTAAGTGTCAATTGTATCACTAAAACATTTAATTGCGGTTCAATTGTAAACCGAGATGACGAGTGTGGTTGAGCAACGCATTGAAGTGATTGTTCTTACAACATAATTGATAGTGTACACAAGGCTGGGAAGTTGGGAAGTACTAGAAACGGAAGCATTCATTTAGAAGAGAGAGAGAAGCATCATTACCTATCCTGGATTCGACTCCGCGACCCCAATACTAACTTGACTAACACTAATTCACCATCCAGACAGAGGAAGATTCCTACAAATAACTTGAGTATTATATATTTTCAACTTCACAATTTTGGTACACTATTCATCTTCTGATTTGTTTGACTATATGATATTCAATGTAGTGGACTCTCAGATCTCTGTTCTGTGGAACTTCCATAAACAAATGACACAGAGATTGCTCTGTACCTCGAAATATGGTATAAATTTGTATGCGCATAATAAACTTTTACAATATTGTTCTATTAATGCTTCGAATACTCGCCCTCTTCACAGAACATTTTGGTTTCCTTACTTTTTTTTGTCGGAACAACTTGTTAGAACTATCACTCAGATCATAAGATATCCATTGTACTTATTCGACTTTTTTTTAAATTCTTGGAATCTCCCTGTTCGGTGAACAAACCTCGGTAGATCCAGTGTCCTTAAGGAGTCAAGGTTTGCGCCACTTGGATTATCACTCCCAAATACCTCGAATGGTCGATAAAGCATTAAGCTTCGCTTGGTTCTCTGGGTTAATATCTTATATCATTATAGAGAAGTGAAGAAATACTTGGACACATGGACAAAGGGTCACCATAAGCATGTTCATTATAATTCAAAATACTTTATATCATTATAGATAAGTGAAGATATACTTGGTCATATGGAGAAAGGCTCACCACAAGGAAGTTCATTATTATTCAAAAAATCATCCCACCTAAAATTATTTACTTCATTTGGAATATTTATTATTTATTATTTTACCTCTAATCTTATTTTCGACCTACTCTGAATGAGTCCCTCGCTTACTAACCATAGATACTGACAATTTATGGTCGTGGCAATTGAAATTATGATTCGTGATTGTAGATAGACCCACTATTATTGAAAATTGGAAGTGCAAACGCAATAAGTATAGGGATGATTCAGTAAAGTCATCTTCTATTTGCTCAGTGAACGGGAATAGCTGAGAACATGTCAGCACTTTTATGCCGACAACATTTTATAGGAGTTGCCATATATATATGATCTGGTAGTATATATAGAGAATTTATTGATAGTGTTTGCTGGGAGTGGTATCTTGGGTGTATGCCACATGTTCACTGAGACTCTTTAATTCCAGCTATGATGAGTTTATTGCATGCATGAAAGTTATTGGTGAGTGGTAAATCACTATAAAGAATGTGGTAGAAAAATAGGGTGGACTTAGCAACTGATTTCTCACGTTGTTCTATAAACTAAAATGAAGTGTGGGGTGTTCTCTTTTTGATAACTGAATATTAAGAATTCAGAATCTTTGGACGCAATAAGGAATGCTCAGAAATGGTTTCGAAACAGAGCATAGTTCATGGAAATTCACAGTCACAGTTCATAGTTCATGGAAATTCACAGTCACAGTTCATAGTTCATGGAACTACACAGTCACAGTTCATAGTTCATGGAACTTCACAGTCACAGTTCATAGTTCATGGAACTTCACAGTCACAGCTGCAAGTTGGAAAACATCCCAATTGGCTGTCGAACAAATCTTTAACTGAAATCTTAAACCAGTGAGGAGAGTGAAATATTCGTACAAAACAATACGTGAACTGCAAACCTTGGATCTGTTTGTGAAGAGATGACCTGGAAGCATTGATCAAATCTTCTAGTCGGCTGGTAAATGAAATTGGATTGATAATATCCAAAGAAAGCGTAATAAAGATAATAAAGAATACTAGAATCAGTTGAACACTCCCAGAAATATCTACAGTTGCCCCCATTTAGAGAAATTACCGAAAATATACCGCTTTTTTTGTTCCTTATATAAATAGCTCCAAATATTCCTACTAAAGAGCTAGTAATACGAGTATGTGCTTTATGTAAGCCTGGACCAGAACTGATTACATTGAAGACGGGCTATAAACAGAGAAGGTGGAAAAGGTCGACATTTGAATCAAAACAACACTCATAATTTTTTGGCCCTGAACCCTTCTGTGGACTATCATCCAATACCATTGGAGGTCTGCTGAAGAAGTGTACAGATGCAAAACGAAGTCAAACCTGGAAAACTCTTCCGGGATTAAGACAGTCCAAAGCTCTTCTGGGAGATTTTAATCCAAAAAGAGCTAAGGACTTAATAAATATGCCTCGGAGTAAATTAAGAATCATCACAGGCATTTTAAGCGGACACTGTAGACTCAACTACCATTTGAACAAGTTGGGTATATCTTCAGATGCCATCTGTCGATTTTGTGGAGAAAGTGACGAATCATCACAGCACCTGATCACAAACTGCGGACCTTTGGCACATAAAAGGCACAGGTGTTTTGGAGAATATATCTTAGATATGAGCAAAATATATGAATTCCTGTCGGAAATTAACCTGACAGAAGATTTATAGATGAGACTATCCTCATCTTGCAAATAAATAGGGGCATCAAAATAGATATTTCAGGTCGCAGTGTATAACACCCTTAAATATATCTATCTATCTATCTACTCACAATTTCACAGTTGTAAAGGGTGGTCAACACTGGAGAAGAATACAGAACAGTACAGATTAAATATCTGATTCTTTAGAATGCTGAAGAAATCGACTTTCTTCTCAGGTTCTTACAACTGGAGAAGAATATAAAACAGTTGTATTAATGTGTATTAATAAGGGTTGACTTATTTGATTCTTGAGAATAAGGATTGTGTTCTTAGCTTATTAGAACTGGAGAGGAATACAGAACAGCCGGATCAGCGAGTGTCAAAAATGGTACTAATATTTGCACGCTTGGGAATGTGATTTTATTCTAAGCTTCTGAGAATTGGAGAGGAATATAGATCAGTTGGATCAATGTGAGTTAATAAAGGTTGAATTTTTTGAATCTTGAGAATACTACTGAGAATAATACTTTAATAATAGCTTCTTAGAACTGGAAAGGAATATAGAACGAAGAATCAATGTATACCAATAATGGTACAAATATTTGATCCTTTAGAACACTTGGGAATTCGATTTCATTCTTCTGTGCTGCTTCTGTGCAACCAATTTGAATGTACTTAAGAAGCCCGCCTTCATATCTACTGCTCCAATCTGGAAATTAGTACACGCGTTATCGCACTCGAAATGCACACACACCGATTCTGCCACTTCGGGCGCTTGTTTTATGAACCTTATCAGTTGTTTTATTTCATTATTGTTTAAACTTTTATTATTTTTCCATCACACTTCATTCGCTTCTGGGCGCCGCTGAAGCACTGCTGAGAAGTTGAAACACAAAGAAGTTTTATTTTATTTTATTTGATTTACTTTTGTTTATATTTAAATAATCTACTTTGTAGCTACTTGAAGAGTGCAGCTAATTTTAGCGCTGTTTTTAGCAATATTATTTATTATTATTATAATTTTGTGTGCGTTTTGTTCTGCTGATTCCGTGACGATTTCGGTGCAGGCAATAAATCCGTGCAAATAACTCTGATGTCGTCATCGTTTAACAATATTATAAATTAGCAGATAATCTTGTTCTATGTGAATCATTCTGCACAGTGGGGCAATAGTTATTTATTTGTTGTAAATTTCCATTTCTTAATTTTAGGAAATGAATCCAATTTATTCGGTGGTATATGTCGAATAATGAATTTTATTCTACCACAACTTTATGATAAATTCAAACAACACTCCCCAACGTATAATTTAGCAGGGTAGATTAAAGGAAACAACAAACCTCACATACCACAAACCAACCCACTTGATACAAGACTTATCTTTAAACTCCGTCTTCCACCACAAATTGCCACACAATGATACACAATTGCCATTATTTATAGCACTGTTGATCAACTAGTAAAAATGATGGAGCAGGAGACAGAATGATCATGGTGTACATTGGGGTGTTTACCAATCAGACTCTTCCTTCAGACTCTTACTTCAAACTGTTGAGTTCAGACTCTCTCCTTCTGATTCTTTCTTCAAACTCATCACTTCAGACCCTTCACTTCTGATGCTTACTTCAAACTCTTCACTTCAGACGCTTCACTTCAGACTCTTTACTTCTGACTCTTACTTCCAAATCTTCCTTCAGATTGTTCACTTCAGACTCTCCACTTCTGATTCTTACTTTAAACTTTTCACTTGAGACTCTCCACATCTGATTCTTACTTCAAACTCTTTACTTCAGACTCCTACTTCAGATTCTTCACTTCAGACTCTTAACTTCAGACTCTTTACTTCAGACTCTTACTTCCAATTCTTCCTTCAGATTCTTCACTTCAGACTCTCCACATCTGATTCTTACTTCAAACTCTTTACTTCAGACTCCTACTTCAAACTCTTCACTTCAGACTCTTTACTTCAGACTCTTACTTCCAAATCTTCCTTCAGATTCTTCACTTCAGACTCTCCACTTCTGATTCTTACTTTAAACTTTTCACTTGAGACTCTCCACATCTGATTCTTACTTCAAACTCTTTACTTCAGACTCCTACTTCAGATTCTTCACTTCAGACTCTTAACTTCAGACTCCTACTTCAGACTCTCCACTTCAAACTCTTCACATGAGACTCTTTACTTCAGACTCTTACTTTCAATTCTTCCTTCAGATTCAATTCAATTCTTCCTTCAGATTCTTCACTTCAGACTCTCCACTTCTGATTCTTACTTCAAGCTCTTCACTTCAAACTCTTCAGACTCTTTACTTCCGACTCTTACTTCCAAATCTTCCTTCAGATTCTTCACTTCAGACTCTCCACTTCTGATTCTTACTTTAAACTTTTCACTTGAGACTCTCCACATCTGATTCTTACTTCAAACTCTTTACTTCAGACTCCTGCTTCAGACTCTTCACTTTAGACTCTTTACTTCAGACTTTTCATTTCACTCTCTCCCTTCCATTGACATCTGCAGTCAGAAGAGCTCTTTTGGAACAGGCTTTATTGAATACAATAATCCTACTCCAAACACCTTTTCACATTATCAGGTCTCTTGAATTTTTACAAGTATAGGAATCAAACGATGGAACTACGTACAGTTTCACTAAAAGCAAACTTCTATAACCGATCAGTTTTGAAAACTTCCAGAATTACTCAGTTCGTACTCACGTTGGTCCCAACAAACGAAACAAAAATGAATGAGGAACTTCCCCGCACAAGAACCCCTTGAAATACTTGTATAGTTAAAGATTTTTATGTTTGAAAACGGACTCCAATCACTTTGAATACTCGTATTACCTTTCAAGATCTTCTCACTAAAACGTTCTTACCGCCGAGGAATGCCGATTCAAACTGAACAATGGGTATACAAGCATTTTGTTGTTTGCACAACACTTTATCGATTCTCTGGCATACTTTTATTGGTTTTATTAAACTTATTCGTAATCTTCATGCCTTGATTCGGTTACGATTAGATCGGAGAGATTAAATAATCCCCCAAAAATTTAATAATTGGCGGGTACCGGTACTATGACCATATTCCGAAATATAATAAACAGTGTTGTAGACACTTGAATGTTTCCTAAGAGCATATTTTTCAGAGATTGTACAATTGTTTCTTGGTTAGGTTCAATGTGTGTTCCTGTACTCAGTAAGAACCCATTTTGATATCCGACCCACGAAAGCTGTCTATGTAGCTGGTGTTAAAGAAGCCATAAACCCATTGGAATTATTTAGAAAACGTTTTGATTCTCAAATGATATTGAGAACTAAGTTCCCTAGACTACTGTATGGAGACTATACCTGACTCTGGCTGATGTCAAGTGATTCAGAACCCTTTTTGATTCTCAAATGTTATTGAGAACTAAGTACTCTAGACTACTGTATGGAGACTATATCTGACTCTGGCTGATGTCAAGTGATTCAGAACCCTTTTTGAGTCTCAAATGTTATTGAGAACTAAGTACCCTAGACTACTGTATGGAGACTATACATGACTCTGGCTGATGTCAAGTGATTCAGAGCCCTTTTTGAGTCTCAAATGTTATTGAGAACTAAGTTCCCTAGACTACTGTATGGAGACTATACCTGACTCTGGCTGATTTTAAGTGATTCAGAACCCTTTTTGAGTCTCAAATGTTATTGAGAACTAAGTTCCCTAGACTACTGTATGGAGACTATATCTGACTCTGGCTGATGTCAAGTGATTCAGAACCCTGTTTGATACTTAAATGTTCTTGGGAACTAAGTACCCTAGACTACTGTATGGAGACTATACATGACTCTGGCTGATTTTAAGTGATTCAGAACCCTTTTTGATTTTCAAATGTTATTGAGAACTAAGTACTCTAGACTACTGTATGGATACTATATCTGACTCTGGCTGATGTCAAGTGATTCAGAACCCTGTTTGATACTTAAATGTTCTTGGGAACTAAGTACCCTAGACTACTGTATGGAGACTATACATGACTCTGGCTGATTTTAAGTGATTCAGAACCCTTTTTGATTTTCAAATGTTATTGAGAACTAAGTACCCTAGACTACTGTATGGAGACTATATCTGACTCTGGCTGATGTCAAGTGATTCAGAACCCTGTTTGATACTTAAATGTTCTTGGGAACTAAGTACCCTAGACTACTGTATGGAGACTATACATGACTCTGGCTGATATCAAGTGATTCAGAACCCTTTTTGATTTTCAAATGTTATTGAGAACTAAGCACCCTAGACTACTGTATGGAGACTATATCTGACTCTGGCTGATGTCAAGTGATTCAGAACCCTGTTTGATACTTAAATGTTCTTGGGAACTAAGTACCCTAGACTACTGTATGGAGACTATACATGACTCTGGCTGATATCAAGTGATTCAGAACCCTTTTTGATTCTCAAATGTTATTGAGAACTAAGTACCCTAGACTACTGTATGGAGACTATATCTGACTCTGGCTGATGTCAAGTGATTCAGAACCCTGTTTGATACTTAAATGTTCTTGGGAACTAAGTACCCTAGACTACTGTATGGAGACTATACATGACTCTGGCTGATATCAAGTGATTCAGAACCCTTTTTGATTCTCAAATGTTATTGAGAACTAAGTACCCTAGACTACTGTATGGAGACTATACATGACTCTGGCTGATATCAAGTGATTCAGAACCCTTTTTGATTTTCAAATGTTATTGAGAACTAAGTACTCTAGACTACTGTATGAATACTATACCTGACTCTGGCTGATATCAAGTGATTCAGAACCCTTTTTGATTCTCAAATGTTATTGAGAACTAAGTACCCTAGACTACTGTATGGAGACTATACATGACTCTGGCTGATGTCAAGTGATTCAGAACCCTTTTTGATTTTCAAATGTTATTGAGAACTAAGTACTCTAGACTACTGTATGGATACTATACCTGACTCTGGCTGATATCAAGTGATTCAGAAAACTTTTTGATTCTCAAATGTTATTGAGAACTAAGTACCCTAGACTACTGTATGGAGACTATACATGACTCTGGCTGATGTCAAGTGATTCAGAACCCTTTTTGATTTTCAAATGTTATTGAGAACTAAGTACCCTAGACTACTGTATGGAGACTATATCTGACTCTGGCTGATGTCAAGTGATTCAGAACCCTGTTTGATACTTAAATGTTCTTGGGAACTAAGTACCCTAGACTACTGTATGGAGACTATACATGACTCTGGCTGATATCAAGTGATTCAGAACCCTTTTTGATTCTCAAATGTTATTGAGAACTAAGTACCCTAGACTACTGTATGGAGACTATATCTGACTCTGGCTGATGTCAAGTGATTCAGAACCCTGTTTGATACTTAAATGTTCTTGGGAACTAAGTACCCTAGACTACTGTATGGAGACTATACATGACTCTGGCTGATGTCAAGTGATTCAGAACCCTGTTTGATACTTAAATGTTCTTGGGAACTAAGTACCCTAGACTACTGTATGGAGACTATACATGACTCTGGCTGATATCAAGTGATTCAGAACCCTTTTTGATTTTCAAATGTTATTGAGAACTAAGCACCCTAGACTACTGTATGGAGACTATATCTGACTCTGGCTGATGTCAAGTGATTCAGAACCCTGTTTGATACTTAAATGTTCTTGGGAACTAAGTACCCTAGACTACTGTATGGAGACTATACATGACTCTGGCTGATATCAAGTGATTCAGAACCCTTTTTGATTCTCAAATGTTATTGAGAACTAAGTACCCTAGACTACTGTATGGAGACTATATCTGACTCTGGCTGATGTCAAGTGATTCAGAACCCTGTTTGATACTTAAATGTTCTTGGGAACTAAGTACCCTAGACTACTGTATGGAGACTATACATGACTCTGGCTGATTTTAAGTGATTCAGAACCCTTTTTGATTTTCAAATGTAATTGAGATCTAAGTACCCTAGACTACTGTATGGAGACTATATCTGACTCTGGCTGATGTCAAGTGATTCAGAACCCTGTTTGATACTTAAATGTTCTTGGGAACTAAGTACCCTAGACTACTGTATGGAGACTATACATGACTCTGGCTGATATCAAGTGATTCAGAACCCTTTTTGATTCTCAAATGTTATTGAGAACTAAGTACCCTAGACTACTGTATGGAGACTATATCTGACTCTGGCTGATGTCAAGTGATTCAGAACCCTGTTTGATACTTAAATGTTCTTGGGAACTAAGTACCCTAGACTACTGTATGGAGACTATACATGACTCTGGCTGATATCAAGTGATTCAGAACCCTTTTTGATTTTCAAATGTTATTGAGAACTAAGCACCCTAGACTACTGTATGGAGACTATATCTGACTCTGGCTGATGTCAAGTGATTCAGAACCCTGTTTGATACTTAAATGTTCTTGGGAACTAAGTACCCTAGACTACTGTATGGAGACTATACATGACTCTGGCTGATATCAAGTGATTCAGAACCCTTTTTGATTTTCAAATGTTATTGAGAACTAAGCACCCTAGACTACTGTATGGAGACTATATCTGACTCTGGCTGATGTCAAGTGATTCAGAACCCTGTTTGATTTTCAAATGTTATTGAGAACTAAGCACCCTAGACTACTGTATGGAGACTATATCTGACTCTGGCTGATGTCAAGTGATTCAGAACCCTGTTTGATACTTAAATGTTCTTGGGAACTAAGTACCCTAGACTACTGTATGGAGACTATACATGACTCTGGCTGATTTTAAGTGATTCAGAACCCTTTTTGATTTTCAAATGTTATTGAGAACTAAGTACCCTAGACTACTGTATGGAGACTATATCTGACTCTGGCTGATGTCAAGTGATTCAGAACCCTGTTTGATACTTAAATGTTCTTGGGAACTAAGTACCCTAGACTACTGTATGGAGACTATACATGACTCTGGCTGATATCAAGTGATTCAGAACCCTTTTTGATTCTCAAATGTTATTGAGAACTAAGTACCCTAGACTACTGTATGGAGACTATATCTGACTCTGGCTGATGTCAAGTGATTCAGAACCCTGTTTGATACTTAAATGTTCTTGGGAACTAAGTACCCTAGACTACTGTATGGAGACTATACATGACTCTGGCTGATATCAAGTGATTCAGAACCCTTTTTGATTTTCAAATGTTATTGAGAACTAAGCACCCTAGACTACTGTATGGAGACTATATCTGACTCTGGCTGATGTCAAGTGATTCAGAACCCTGTTTGATACTTAAATGTTCTTGGGAACTAAGTACCCTAGACTACTGTATGGAGACTATACATGACTCTGGCTGATATCAAGTGATTCAGAACCCTTTTTGATTTTCAAATGTTATTGAGAACTAAGCACCCTAGACTACTGTATGGAGACTATATCTGACTCTGGCTGATGTCAAGTGATTCAGAACCCTGTTTGATTTTCAAATGTTATTGAGAACTAAGCACCCTAGACTACTGTATGGAGACTATATCTGACTCTGGCTGATGTCAAGTGATTCAGAACCCTGTTTGATACTTAAATGTTCTTGGGAACTAAGTACCCTAGACTACTGTATGGAGACTATACATGACTCTGGCTGATTTTAAGTGATTCAGAACCCTTTTTGATTTTCAAATGTTATTGAGAACTAAGTACCCTAGACTACTGTATGGAGACTATATCTGACTCTGGCTGATGTCAAGTGATTCAGAACCCTGTTTGATACTTAAATGTTCTTGGGAACTAAGTACCCTAGACTACTGTATGGAGACTATACATGACTCTGGCTGATATCAAGTGATTCAGAACCCTTTTTGATTTTCAAATGTTATTGAGAACTAAGCACACTAGACTACTGTATGGAGACTATATCTGGCTCTGGCTGATGTCAAGTGATTCAGAACCCTGTTTGATACTTAAATGTTCTTGGGAACTAAGTACCCTAGACTACTGTATGGAGACTATACATGACTCTGGCTGATATCAAGTGATTCAGAACCCTTTTTGATTTTCAAATGTTATTGAGAACTAAGCACCCTAGACTACTGTATGGAGACTATATCTGACTCTGGCTGATGTCAAGTGATTCAGAACCCTGTTTGATAGTTAAATGTTCTTGGGAACTAAGTACCCTAGACTACTGTATGGAGACTATACATGACTCTGGCTGATATCAAGTGATTCAGAACCCTTTTTGATTTTCAAATGTTATTGAGAACTAAGCACCCTAGACTACTGTATGGAGACTATATCTGGCTCTGGCTGATGTCAAGTGATTCAGAACCCTGTTTGATACTTAAATGTTCTTGGGAACTAAGTACCCTAGACTACTGTATGGAGACTATACATGACTCTGGCTGATATCAAGTGATTCAGAACCCTTTTTGATTTTCAAATGTTATTGAGAACTAAGTACCCTAGACTACTGTATGGAGACTATACATGACTCTGGCTGATATCAAGTGATTCAGAACCCTTTTTGATTTTCAAATGTTATTGAGAACTAAGCACCCTAGACTACTGTATGGAGACTATATCTGACTCTGGCTGATGTCAAGTGATTCAGAACCCTGTTTGATACTTAAATGTTCTTGGGAACTAAGTACCCTAGACTACTGTATGGAGACTATACATGACTCTGGCTGATATCAAGTGATTCAGAACCCTTTTTGATTCTCAAATGTTATTGAGAACTAAGTACCCTAGACTACTGTATGGAGACTATACCTGACTCTGGCTGATATCAAGTGATTCAGAACCCTTTTTGATTCTCAAATGTTATTGAGAACTAAGTACCCTAGACTACTGTATGGAGACTATACATGACTATGGCTAATGTCAAGTGATTCAGAACCCTTTTTGATTTTCAAATGTTATTGAGAACTAAGTACTCTAGACTACTGTATGGATACTATACCTGACTCTGGCTGATATCAAGTGATTCAGAACCCTTTTTGATTCTCAAATGTTATTGAGAACTAAGTACCCTAGACTACTGTATGGAGACTATACATGACTCTGGCTGATGTCAAGTGATTCAGAACCCTTTTTGATTTTCAAATGTTATTGAGAACTAAGTACCCTAGACTACTGTATGGAGACTATATCTGACTCTGGCTGATGTCAAGTGATTCAGAACCCTGTTTGATACTTAAATGTTCTTGGGAACTAAGTACCCTAGACTACTGTATGGAGACTATACATGACTCTGGCTGATATCAAGTGATTCAGAACCCTTTTTGATTCTCAAATGTTATTGAGAACTAAGTACCCTAGACTACTGTATGGAGACTATATCTGACTCTGGCTGATGTCAAGTGATTCAGAACCCTGTTTGATACTTAAATGTTCTTGGGAACTAAGTACCCTAGACTACTGTATGGAGACTATACATGACTCTGGCTGATGTCAAGTGATTCAGAACCCTGTTTGATACTTAAATGTTCTTGGGAACTAAGTACCCTAGACTACTGTATGGAGACTATACATGACTCTGGCTGATATCAAGTGATTCAGAACCCTTTTTGATTTTCAAATGTTATTGAGAACTAAGTACCCTAGACTACTGTATGGAGACTATATCTGACTCTGGCTGATGTCAAGTGATTCAGAACCCTGTTTGATACTTAAATGTTCTTGGGAACTAAGTACCCTAGACTACTGTATGGAGACTATACATGACTCTGGCTGATATCAAGTGATTCAGAACCCTTTTTGATTCTCAAATGTTATTGAGAACTAAGTACCCTAGACTACTGTATGGAGACTATACATGACTCTGGCTGATATCAAGTGATTCAGAACCCTTTTTGAGTCTCAAATGTTATTGAGAACTAAGTTCCCTAGACAACTGGATAGAGACTATACATGACTCTGGCTGATATCAAGTGATTCAGAACCCTTTTTGATTTTCAAATGTTATTGAGAACTAAGTTCCCTAGACTACAGTATGGAGACTATATCTGACTCTGGCTGATGTCAAGTGATTCAGAACCCTTTTTGATACTTAAATGTTCTTGGGAACTAAGTACCCTAGACTACTGTATGGAGACTATACATGACTCTGGTTTAAGCCAAGTGATTCAGAACCATTTCTTTGATTCTTCAGCTTCAATAAGACTAGTTTAAATTAACATTAATACATCCATAATATGTGTGTATAGTTCACAATAATCATATAATGTTAGTTTCCACTATTCACCGAATTGTGATTATTAACGATTAAGACTCGAGAAGAACTGTCCTATTACTTAGAGTATTTATCCTTATATGAATAGGGAAGCCACAACATTCTATTTTGTGACGCATTAGAAGATCTTATATAGACAGATAATTCGGTCATATATTTTTATAATGTCATATAATAGTTATTATCGATATCCTTATCATATCTCGAACCAGAGAACCAGACAAATAGCAAATAGAAGTCAGTATTACTCATAATTATGATTGGGTGGTTTATGATTCTCCAGTCGAGTCGTTCAATCAATCAATGTCGTTTATAATTTCCGCTCAAACTCACAGGCAAGTTCGTGACAGCTTTCTTGAGGGTATTCAATTAGCCACTAATGCGATATGGGATAATTATGGGAATACCTTTCATAGCGCAGTTGAAGGCGTTGAGAAACGACAAATTTAATTGATTTATTTCTTTTAATAATGCGAATAATCACCAGTTTTTTTCTTTATGGCATAGAAATTTTATCGCTTTTAATCGAGAATAATTAACGTTAATGATCGAGGCGATTACTCTTGTTACTAGGTTTGTAGAATAACAAATGATAAATCCACTTGGAGTAGTAATTCGGTTGTAGATGGAGTGTTGTTCCAGTTGTAGATGGAGTGTTGTTCCAGTTCTACATGAAGTATTGTCCCAGTTGTAGATGGAGTGTTGTTCTAATTGTATATGAAGTATTGTATATAGGGTGTTGTTAACGTTTTAGATGGAGTATTACTTCAGTTGTATATGGAGGGGTGCTTCAGTTGTGTAGGCAGTGCTCCTCCAGTTGTAGATGGAGTGTTGTTCCAGCTGTAGATGAAGTATTGCTGCAGTTGTATATGGAGTGTTGTTCCAGTTGTAGATAGATCATTATTGTGACCTTGAAAGTGTGATCATACATTTTATTATTATTTTTCTTTTACTGGTTTCTAATCCTTTTCATTATTATTATTATTATTCTTATTATTATTATCTTACACCATCATTAATTATGACTGCAAGGTATTGGGGGAATGAGGCTTTCGACTCGAAGAGAAAAGGATTTTATAGAAAGAAGCACTTTGGAGACCAAGCCCAGGGCTGGACAAATACGAGATATCATTATTTATTACTCATTGTTTTGACTCTTTTTCTGCAATTTGTTATTTGATGATCACCGATTTCATTGACTCTGATTATAAAATGTCTATTAAAGTTTTCTAATTAAACTGAACGTGATAAAATCCTTTACTGTAAATTAATTGCTGCCAAATTCAACGCCTCCCCGTCACAATTACAAAACTATTCTGATTATTTAATCTCCCACATACAATCGCCCACTTTCAGGTAAGCGGACGTTTGTGTCTGATTGCCGTGAGTGCTTATCAGCATTAATGCTGGCGGTGTGGATCTCTACAGAGTCGATTGTTTATATACAATCACTTTTTAATTTCTATAGCAAAGCTTTCAACTGTCGATGGCATCCTAAAAGTATGCTTAACTTTCGTGGGGTGCTTGCTTCGCTTCATGCCTGAGTATGTGTGTATGAGTGTTTAATTGCATACTTCGTAGGGCACCGAAAAAACTTTACGAGTTATTTAGGAACAAAGGGTGTATTGGAAAAGTGAAGAGAAGCGAAATAGTAAAAAGCAAATATTATTATTATTATTATTATTATATCTTACACCATTATTAATTATGAGTGCAAGGTGTTGGGGAATGAGTACTAGCTGCAGAAGTTTTCAACTCGAAGAGAAAAGGATTTTTTTATAGAAAGAAGAAATGCGACCTTCGGGGTGTGAGTCTAGCATGCTTGCCACTAGACCACAGAGGGCGGCTAAAAAGCAAATAAAATGGAAGAATACTGTTGAAAACTTCAGATCAATTTCAATCACATCATCAATAAAATATAAATGGATCATGGTCAGATCACCGGATTGACTGTAATCTGTGTTACGCCTACATTAACAAATCTATTATGAACAGACTTCTTCAATACTCTACGTCAATATGGTTTCTTACGGCCTTATTAGAAGAAATAAAAGACTTATCAGCAATATAGAAAAATCTTGATTACTCCCTGCCAGTTTACTGCTTCAAGTCACAGGTCTTCGGTCGCACTAAGAAGTACCTTGCGAAACTTACACTCACTATATTGTGAGACATTATCTGGTTTCACAGAGAATACAAGTAGGAGTATGGTAGGTCATTTCTTCATTAGCTTGGATATGAATGTAGTATTCTTACTAATACCTTACAGTACTAAACTAAACCCTGCTATCCTAATAGAGCTCTCTTAATAAGGCTAGAACAAATACCATCAAAGTATATCTGCAATTTAACTGATATGCAAGCCTTTAAAAGCCCCTGTATTTGTTTACTTTGATGTACGCTTGGTCACCTTAGGAGCTCTCTGACTGAGGTGAGATCCAATACCATCCAAGTATGTCTGCATTTTCACTGATATTCAAGGCTTTAAAAGCCCTTATATTCCTTTCCTTTGATGTGCGCTTGGTCACCCTGATAGGAGTTCTCTGACTGAGGTCTGAGCATGATACTATCAAAGTATGTCTGAATTTTCACTGATATTCCACAAACGGCCCTGATTTGAGTTTGGTCATGGGGGATATTACGTAAAATTGTGGAGGAGTAGGAGTTACACAGAGTGCAAAAAGCAAACACTGCTGAAAACTTGCGACATCAGAAACCCTGAATGGATTGCTCAGTTGGGAGTAATGAACTCAATATGAGCCCACAATAAACCAAGGAATAATTCAGAGCAGATTTGATTGCTTGATTAAGGTGAAGGTGGTCGGAGCGCATTGACTTTCCTTGGATACAATTATATCAACAATACAGCAGCTGAATTTGAGACCCTCGGAAGCCAAGTCGACTGTTTTATGGTGTGTGCTGACTTACAAGTTCCCGGAGGTCGATAGCACAACTGGAAAACAGTGTTTGCAGGTGTGCTTTACAGACACTTTGCAGTAATGCTGTACATACTTTGCAGCCACTGCAAACATGTGAATCTCGACGTTGTTGTCATTTAGTGTGCTTCTTTAAGTTATCACAGAATCCCAGTATCAAACGGAAGTGTGGATAAACACCGGTAGCACTATAACTAAAGACATGCATATCAGTATCACGTCAGTAAGACGCAAATCAACGGTAAACAAAAAGCATCGTAAACACTTTAACTGCTTTCACACTTTTGCTGTGCTCTTCCTTTTATCACTGGGGTGTCTGGCAAGTGTGTTAAGCAAACAGTTTTTCTATTGCTGCAGACCAGATACCAACCCAAATTTAGATAATTCTAGTTTTGGGCACGCAAACACTTAAACACCTTATCTGGCACATGAAATTGCAGACTGAGGAGCACATTTTTGAGTATTTGTTACTGATAAAGAGCAATTATTTGATTAATGCTAGAAATATTCTTGACAAACTTATTGATATTCTTTATCTTATTTATATTCTTTATTACTAACCTATCCTATTTTGTCATAGGTCAATGATTCAAATAACTCGACTCAATTTTACGTGGGCTGTTAACGTGATTGTGGCCGAAATTTAAGGCAGTCATCATGACAAGTGGGTTTGGTTTATGCACATAGCGGCGGGCGCCTTTAAACGTAAAAACTTACTACGAGCACTTGCGATATGAATTCCTTTATCAAATTATTACGCTTTCAAATTAGCACAATTCAAGTGCAATCATATAAATTTCATATGGACAAAAACGCCAAATAAATAACGCCATAAAGATACCTGCAATGAAAGGGACGCGTGTGTTCTAAGAAAGAAATTCTTAAGCTGTACCATAAAAGGGAATGACAAACATTAAATATGTTAAAAACAAAACAAAAATTTTGGTGTATATATTGGGAGGTTTCTTTCTTGAAGCTTCGAGAGGTGTGGCTCGATAATCAGTTTTAAATTTGGAAAGGAATGTCGTTTATTGTGTCTATTTTAAGACTCTAGTCTACCAAATCTTGGGAAATTACTTTGAAAGTCATTTTGTTAGCTGAACTCCTGGAGCTCTTCATGGCTTTCACGATTCTCCTCAATAGATTTGGGGGGGTCTATTCGCAACAGCTTCCATGCCATCACGACGTGGGAATGTTGTTACGAAAGAGATAATCGCAATACCATTAACAGATTCTATGCCATCAAGTCGTAGAAATGCTCTTATGGAAGAAATGATCACTACACTATTAGCAGACTCCATGCCATCAAGTCGAAGGAATACTCTTATGGAAGAAATTATCACAACCTTATTAGCAGATTCCCTTCCATCAAGTAGTAAGAAGGTTCTTCCGGAAGAAATTATCGCAACACTATTAACATATTACATGTCATTAAGTCGTAGGAATGCTTCGTATGGAAGAAATGATTCCAACAGTATTAACAAATTCTATGCCATCACGTCTTAGAGATGCTCTTATGGAAGAAATAATAGTTACACTATTAAAAGACTCAATCCCATCAAGTCGTAGGAATGTTCTTATGGAAGAGATTATCACAACACTATTAACAGATTCCTTTCCATCAAGTCGTAGGAATATTCTTATGGAATAAATTATCTCAACACCATTAACAGACTTTGTGCCATCACGTCCTAGGAATGCTTCTTATGGAAGAAATTGTCGCTACACTATTAACAGTCTCACTATCACGTCGTAGAAATGTTTCTTATGGAAGAGATTATAGCCAGAATAGTAACCGATCCCATCCCATCACGTCCTAGGAATGCTTCTAATGGAAGAGATTATAGCCAGAATAGTAACCGATACCAAGCCATCAAGTCATACGAGTGTTTGTACTGAAGAGACTTCACTTCCACTTCAAACAGAGGCGTGGCAGAGAATCCAATTCATCATGGTTATCAGCACTTCGATCCTCGTCTACCATATAGCACAAGGATATTGGCTTACATACTCGTAAATAATTCAGCTGGAGCAGGACTTAAACCCGTATTACCATCGTTTATGTCGTTCATTCGGCGATTGAGTAAGTAGTCTAGAGCAGTGTTCACATTCTCCGTAGTTTTATCGGAGAATTGTGTTCAGCGATAATGGATCAATGGATCAAAACAAACTATTCCACAAACTCCAACGACTCACAAAGCTACTCCGAAATCAACTGTAATGCATTTCGCATAATTTATGCCAGAGCCACATAAAAGCAGAGAGAGAAAGTGTGTTATAGATTTCAAATTGAAAGCTCCAGCGACCTGAGCAGTTGAATGCTGAATTCACTTGTAAAGTTCCCTGCAACACACTTGATTGGTATTAATCCCACAATGCCAGTTGAGCCACCAAACGTCGAATACACAAAATTCCACAAATTGGACGCTGGAAAACGCGCAGCAAATAAACGACTCGACATTAGCTCTTCAACTGAAAGAGAAATTAAACAAATGCAAATGAAATGTATTCACGCTGACCAATAAACGAATTGTTTACGAAAGCTTGGCTCCATAAAAAAACAACAAAGCAATTCAACCGCCTCACAATGCTCAGCGTCGAGCTGCCACCAAACAAAAGCAGTGGAGATATGAAAGCTCCGCCAGCGCCAGAAGAGCGTGGCTACTCCAGTCACACAGAGCTGAACGGACGGAACATTTGCTTGACTGCTCTGTTAAAGTCGTCCTCAGCGCTGTTGTTGTGGCGCTTCTTAACGGCGGTGAAGTGGCGCGCAGCGATCAGTCAGTGCCCGGCATTCGCGTTGAAGACGTACTCGCATCAGCGCCGATTTGAGAATTCTCGTGTTCAATTCATCTTCTGTGCAATTCAATTCAATTGATTTGCAAGTGATTCATTTAGAATTCCAAATGAACACGTTTTAAGTGCCCCATCATCGATCGTACGCAAAAGGAGCAGAACAGAAAGTGTTGCAAATTGCCACTGATTCCCAGAGTTCTGCTTTGCTGATCAATTTAAGTGCACTGTCACAAGTTAATTTGTCAAACACTCTCCAGTTGAGGCGACTGCGTGATTGAGTGTATATTCGTGTGTGTGTGTGTGTGTTTCACAGATTTTTATGTCTGCCTTCGCAGGTAAGCTAACAAGTCTATAACATGGTTTCCATATAGAATTGGAATAATTATTGATATTAGTGACACAGGTGTACGTGGCGTATGAGTGAAATTGAATTCGCACAATGAGGTCGACCTTCATTTTTTCTGGTCTATCCGGAAAAAACTTACTATAAATGAAATTGTAAAACAAAAATATTCATTTGTAAATCACTTTCATTTTACAACCAATTCGGGCGTAGTCAAGAACGTTTGTTAGATTAAATTCCTGACTGATTTTGTAATCTACTTCGTATGTTGCTGCGTAAATCCACTTCATAAACCTCGAAGCGTCATTTACAATTAGCTTATAGCGGATTCATTACTCTAAAGGGACCAATGTGGCTAACTTATATAGCGTCCAGGTGCCTTTTTTATAATTTTGTTATCATTCTTCATCTTCATCATAATGGAGCATGCTAGTTGATAGGAATGGCCTCCTACAGCTTTTGTGGCGGGTTATCACTGTAAATTTCAATCACCTTCCAGTTACTGTTGCCGCTTTGTGACTGTCTTCTCTTTAGACCCTCGCTAAAATTCTTATAAACTAAACTCAGCTCACAGAAGTTCTAAGGCTCCCCACACACATTTTCCCTGCTGGACTACTCTCCTTTTTAGACGCTCGTTGAAAGTTCTTCTAAACTAAATTCAGCTCACAGAAGTTTGAAGCCTCCCCCACACATATTTTTCATGCTGGACTATTCTCTTTTTCGGACCCTCGGACCCTTATAAACTAAATTCAGCTCACAGAAGCTCAACGCCTCTTCCACATATATATTTCATGCCGGACTATTCACCTTTTTAGACTCCCGCTTAAAGTTCCTCTAAATCAAATTTAGTTACCAGAAGTTTGAAGGAACCTACTAACATTTTTCATTCTGGACTATTCTTCCTTTGAGACGCTCGATTAAAGTCGTTATAAACTAAACTTAGCTCACAAAAGTTTAAAGGCTTCCCGACACATATTCTTCATGCTGGACTATTCTCCTTTTTAGACGCTCGCTTAAAATTCTTATAAACTCCTCCTCACATATTTTTCATTCTGGACTATTCTCCTCTTTAGACCCTCTCTTAAAGTCCCTCTAAACTAAATTTAGCTCACAGAAATTCAGTTAACCTCCTCATTATTCGCCTTTTAGCACAATTTTTCAACATTCCACACCAATTTCCACATGCAGCTGTTTTTATCTAAATTAATTTAATGAGTCCTTACACGTTATCTTTTAACTGGGGCAGTGGCTTTCTGCGCTTCAATTGAGGCAATTCCTGTCTAAGTTTGCTTTGAAATTAGCTGCTTATGATTTGTGTACTTAAGATTTCAGCTAATTTTAATAATATGCCAGGCAATAAGCTCGACAAAAATAAAATTCTAAATTGCATGCAGAAGTTCGTAGTAAATTGCAGGTTCAACGTACGCGGCGTATGATTGACATTTATTTGAAATTATACGCAATTAACAAAGCATTTGCTGTACTCAGGGGTGTCGAGGCTCCCGAAAGCTCTACTCAGGGATTCGAGTCTCTCCCAGCAAAACATATTTATTCCTTTTGTGTTCTCTGATGTGGCAAAATTCAAATTTCATTAGCCAAAGAAGAGGAGAAGGCGATGTCATCGCCGCCAACTTTTTGGCTTTCGTTTTCTGGGAATCAGTAGGGGTTATCTTTATTGACTATTTGGAAAGGGGAACAACCCTCATAGGAGAGTATTGTGCTCAATGATATTATGAGCAGATTTCTCGACGCATTGATGACAAAAGGGCGCCACATTCGGAGAACAAAAAAGTGCTTGTTCAGCACAATAAGGCCCCAGCGTCGTCAGTGCATCAGCAAAATTGTCTGAATTAGCTTCCGACTTGCTGCCGCATCCGCCAGAAAACGACTTATTCCTGTTTCCAGGTATGAATATATGGCTTGGCGGAAAAATTTACGCATCGAACGAGGAGGGCAGCGCCGAAACTGAAGCATATTTCATAGAGTTTGACAAATCTTCTTTCTTAAGAGATTAAAAAGGCTTCAAAAGAGGATTTTGTGGAGTGTTTCAAAAGGGGCTTCTTTGGGGGTCTTCAAAGGGTCTTTTTTGGAGGCCTTCAAAAGGGGATTTTGTGAAGGGGTTCAAATTGGGCTTTTTTGGAGGGCTTCAAAGGGGGCTTTTTTGGAGGGCTTCAATAGAAGATTTTGTGGAGGGCTTCAAAAGGGGCTTCTTTGGAGGTCTTCAAAGGGTCTTTTTTGGAGGGCTTCAATAGAAGATTTTGTGGAGTGCTTCAAAAGGGGCTTCTTTGGAGGTCTTCAAAGGGGCTTTTTTGGAGGGCTTCAAAAGAGGATTTTGTGGAGTGCTTCAAAAGGGGCTGCTTTGGAGGTCTTCAAAGGGGCTTTTTTGGAGGGCTTCAATAGAAGATTTTGTGGAGGGCTTCAAAATGGGCTTTTCTAGAGGGCTTCAAAAAAGGATTCTTTGGAGGTATTGAAGGGGTTTTATCGAGAGTTTAAAAGAGGCTTCTCTGCAGGACTGAAAAAAGGTTTTTTGGAAGGTTTGTAACGGTTTTTTTTTGATGGTTTGAAGGAGGCTTCTATGCAGGGCTGGAAAAAGGCTTTTTTGGTAGATTTTGAATAAGTTGAAGTATTGTTTGCGCAACAGTCATGGAGCCGCAAGTTGACTAAGTTGAAAAATTAATAGAAATTGTTTCAAAAAAATACTTTTTTCTACCCTAACAAAGGTACTTATCAATCACCCCTCGTATGTCAGGGGTTCTAGATCAGGGGTACCCCCGCCGAACTTGCGCGGCTAATCGTACGAATTAAACAATGGTTTACGCCCATTATAAAAGTAGTAAAATTATGTTGAGGTTTCTCTGCTTTAAAATAGTTGAGTGGGCGTGGTTAGTTAATATATATTTTTGCTCATTAAATCTCTACTGTTCAAGATCATGGCAATGTAAGCATTTGATACTATTTCCCCGAGCTGTAATGCTAATTGATGATCATTATAATGAAGATAATGATGGTAATAGTGTTGGTGATAATGATGGTAATAGTGTTGGTGATAATGATGGTAATAGTGTTGGTGATAATGATGGTAATACTGATAATGATATTGATAATTACAAAATGACTCATTGTCTGTGTAAATCAAAGCAATTCGTTGCTTAACCAATCATCAATCAGATTGAGAAGCGTGTAACTGCGTACAATCGCTCAGGCACCTGGCAGCGCCGCTGTGAAGGCAAACTTATCATAATTGACGTTATATATATTTATTATTTGGAACTATTTCAGTTTTATGGCAATAGCCATAAATTTGTTGTCGTTTTTTCCACACGTTGTTTAGGGGGCAAGTGGGGCATTAGGATGTCATACACCAGCCGTCGAAGGGGTGATTGCTTCGTACTTTTAACTGTTTGTTTTCCCCTCAATCTGAGTGGCGGTTTCCAGGCACATGTGAGGGCAAGACTCTCAAGGCCCTGAATGATATTACCATGAAATTACTTCACTTAATTTGCCATTTTTTTGAACGCTCGTCGTGTTCTTTATCGGTTTAGAGTCTTGAGCGCTTCATCTAAATCCATGTAGGATCATTCCTAATCTATTTGGGGTACATAGACAGTTGTGTGGCTGAGCTCCTTATGGAGCCATAACTGGCTGCATGGGATGACATGCGTAAATTGTAGCCACAGGCATGCAAAACACTTTCATGATGATTCTTATCGGCATTTCTCTGGGCTATCTCAATATTTGCCCGCCTTGCGGACTGGGTATGCGGAGAATTCTTAAGCCTTTTATATCGCGAGTTAGTAGACAACTAGTGCAACGGTTCAGATTAGGCCATTGTTGGTAGCAGGCGTATTTCTTGATGACATTGTTATTGTTGCCATTATTGTTGATTTATTTTTGCCCTTCTTTCGTTGATTGATCCATCGTTCTGTGGCATGCATTCCAAAGTTTATTGACTTCAAATTATCTCAGGTTTCTACAGTGCAAAGCTCTCAGATAATCGTCGTATACGTGCTCAGGTGCAATTAAGAAACGTTTTTTTTTTTATTTTACAATATTTACTTTATTATGTTTTTCTAATAAATATTTTCACAATAGAATTATATAATAAAAATTTTCAAGAGGAAAAAATTTGAGATTAAAAAAAGAGCAACAAAAACGAAGAAAAATTCATGCAAATACTACGTGCGTAAATGCAACTTACACGGTTAATAACAACAATAACAAAACTGACAACAACACCAAATCTGGCAACAACAAAGCTAACAACAACCAAGTTAACAACAACAACACAGCTAACAACAACAATGGAAAGTGCAAACTCCGAGCAGCACACCGCAGCGCATCGTTGTGGCATTTATCCACTGCAGTCAACGCAGTCACGACAACAACAACAACATCTGCGGTATCAAAATTAAGTGCATTCGGCTGCGTTTACGAAATGAAAATTTAACTTATTATAACAACCAACACAACAACAACAACAGTAACAACAGCCAGAAACCAGCATTACATAGTTCAGATTCACATAACTACGGCAATGCCTCACACAGAAGATTCCAATGCGCAGGCACAGCTGCACTGATGAGCCACTGTAACAACAACAACAACACCAACACCACCACCACCAATAGCACCAATAACAACAACACACTTGTGGAAAGCTGCAACAAAGGCCAACAACTTTTTGCCGCTGCCTACTGCAGAGCTTTTTTATTACTGTGAATTTTGTTTAAAGTCAATGTGGCAATTTTCGCCAGTGTGTTACTGGGTTGGCTTCAACAAACATAACGAGTTAACAAACTCACTCATATACATGTGTGTGTGTATGTGTGTGTGTAGGTGGCGACCTTTTCTTGTCTCAGAAGATACGTTATTTGAAAATTCTTCATTAGGCTGCCAAAATTGTGATAAATGAGTAGCAAATCACCTTCAGAAATTGATCGGGACCAACAAAATTGTTCACCTGCCTCAAGGTTTACGACAGTTAAGAAGTCCGACGTTGTGCTAGGCCGACTTGAAGATACCCTACATAACATACTAAGTACGCCCACATACTATAATACGCCCACATACCATTATATCCCCCACATACTATAATACGCCCACACAAATAAACTGGGTGTGTGATTTAAAACAAGAACATATCGGCAGCTTAGAACTTAATCCTCAAAATTGTACTTAGCAGTAAATTTTTAATCTTGCTTCAGAATTTTACATGCATATGGGCGTGGCAGTAAACATTTTACGATATTTCACATAAAGTTTTATACTTAGTTACGGCAATTAGAGAGCTCTACTTAAGCAGACGTCCGTGGCAGTGGAGCCATCCTACCCCTTTTTTGCAGAGCCTTATGGACTACACATTATGGACTACAGATTATGGACTACACATTATGGACTACAGATTATGGACTACACATTATGGACTACAGATTATGGATTAAAAATACTAGGCAAGAAACCACTACTTTTTTGGACAAATCTCAATTTATTTTCTCAACATAAACTCCTCTCAGCTTTTAATTGTTGGATACCCTTTAAATAATATGACCTGTCGAGGCCCTCAATTTCAGGAACTACCTCTTCATTCGACCCAAACCTCATTCCACCGAGCCATTTCTTCCAATTTAGAAACAGATAATGGTCGCAGGGTGCCAAATCTGAAGAATATTGTAGGACACAATTCGTGGTGCAATTCCCACAATTTTGCCATGATGACTGCCTGGCGGAAGAGAAGTTTGTCCTTCTGCATGGCGGAAGAGAAGTTTGTCCTTCTGCCTGGCGGAAGAGAAGTTTGTCCTTCTGCCTGGCGGAAGAGAAGTTTGTCCTTCTGCCTGGCGGAAGAGACTTTTGTCTTTCAAATGCCAAAGTTGCTCGTTTCCATGTCAACCAAACATACACTGAATGAAGGAGCTAATATGAAAATATTGACAGCATCCTTTTGAAGGATATAAATCACGACAAAAATTGGTTTGATAGTGATGACGCCATCTATGACCATAGCCGATCAATTTTCAGTCCACCCTCGTACTCATAAATAGCAAATATATCAATAATTTAGTTCGCATTATTTTAAAGAAAGTATCCAGAGTTGTTTACTTGTGAAGTGAGCGTCCCTGTGACTGTCTGCTTTTATAAGCTTCGTCCAGAAATCATTGTTTGATCATACCACCAATAAGACTACATAAATAGGTATGCGAGTCCTGTATATGATTTGGCTCAAATAATGTATCGAAACTTTGAAAGAAAATCACTAAAAACTGATAAATCGATTCAGGAAGTGGGGGCCTTCTATACTGCACCTCCTTACCAGCTCTTCTCACATACACCAACATAGCTGACAGTGAGGATGTTGTGCTTAGCGATTCAATGGTCTTAATGGAGCAATTCCGTCGGAAGAAGATCAAGCAAGAAAAAAATGTCAATTTACCCGAGGAGTTCAGTTGTGAATAAGACGGCGCAGAGTAAAGAGAAGTGAAACTTTTGGTGAAAAAACGAGAACATTTCAAACTATTTTTATTGTGAATAATTCTTATTTGTAACCAGCTCCGATTTATCGATCTTTTCCTGAGTCTGCACCCGTATCTGAGCCCATATCTGAGCTCACATATGATAAAACTGCCTCGAACAGACTGTGAACCCGAGTCGCAGCCTGATTCTGAATCAAATTTATAATGTTGGATTATCGGTTGATGGCTCTGTATCTGATCTCAACGTATCTGATCTCAACGTATCTGATCTCAACGTATCTGATCTCAATGTATCTGATCTCCACGTACCTGATCTCAACGTATCTGATCTCAACGTATCTGATCTCAACGTATCTGATCTCAACGTATCTGATCTCAACGTATCTGATCTCAACGTATCTGATCTCAACGTATCTGATCTCGATTAGGAAATCGAGTCTCGTTCCGGCTCGGAACTCACGTTCTTGTCAGATACAGATGTGGAAACACTAATAAACATCATTGGAATATCGGCTCATTCTTGTTCAGGTTCCGATTCTGCTTGTAATCGACTCCGTATATGAAAGGAAACCTCTTTCAAAGTGGGAATAAATATCGCAGTCAGATCCTGACGAGGAAGGATTACTAATAGTCATTATTGCCAGATTTTCCGATGATCCTTGTTCAGATCCTGATTCTCGTTCTGATTTCGTAAACCACTTGGATTCTGAAATCGATGCTCGCTCAACCTCGGTATCAGGACTACGGTCAGGTACTGGTGAAGGAAGGATAATTATTTGCGGATGTTGATTCTTGTTCAGGTCCAGTCTCTTGTTCAGGTCCAGTCTCTTGTTCAGGTCCAGACACTTGTTCAGGTTCAGTCTCCTGTTCAGGTCCAGTCTCTTGTTCTGACCCCGCCGCAGCATTCGCCCTCGATTCCGAAGTCGACTCTTTCAAAGCCTATACTGCTGTCCCAATCGGATCTTGATATAAAACGATCTCCGATCCTTATGGATCTCGATCTTGAAATGGAGGCCTTTTGAAATGGAGACCTCTCGAAATGGAGGCCTTTTGAAATGGAGACCTCTTGAAATGGAGGCCTTTTGAAATGGAGGCCCTTTGAAATCCGGTATATCGATTACGACCACTTTCAGAAGAAGGTACACCTTAATTACTAGTCTGCTAATCCTTAGCGACTCGAGCTAGTGTTCGACTGAGGTCCTTTGTTCAGAGCTGGATTCGCGTTCTAATCGCGCATTCGATCTCGAACCTGAAATGGAATCTCTTTCAAATGTTGAAGGAATAATAATTATTATCGGACTCATGCGTACTCGTTCATCTTGCGTTCCACATTCTCGTTCTGATTCCGTATCTGAGCTCGCAGATGAAATGGAATGGCGTTCACACTCAAAATTAGTGTCCTCACCAAATCCTGACAGGAAATCATTCATATCTATAGCCCGACTTGCTTGTTCATATCCACATCCTCGTTCTGATCCTGTATCCGAATTTCGTTCAGACACGGACCCAGAGTCCCGATCAAATCCTGATGGGGAATCGTTAATAACAATTGTTCTAATCTCCGATCTAGATTCAATTCCGTATTCTCGTTCTAACCCCTGATGTGCAATGTATTCTGGTTCAAACCAACATTCCGATGAGGATGCACTGATTATTATATTCCGATTATTTTTAGTTAAGCATTCTTCATCTGAGATTATCAATTCATCTTCTCGCTCTTCTGCCAATTGCAAAGACGTCCTTTCTGAACTAGAGGCTTCTTCAGACTCGGAACCAGTTTCCCGATCAGATTCGGAAGAATCACCTATTAATATTGCTGGGCTTTTGGATGAGGATTCCTGATCACGTCCCGATTCTCGTACTAGCTCCGACGAACTCGTTTCAAAACCCGACTCGAAATCGGTTTCAGTATCTGATGAGGAATCCTCCATTTCCAATGACGGCATCATGAAATCTCGTTCCCAGAGATCATCATCTTCGTTTTCCAGTGCTTCATCCGCAACATATTCATCGGGAATTCTCTGGACTACATTATTCTCTCTCTGTAATAAACCTCATCAAATATCATCAATCATTTGAAAAGTAAATTACTCTGCCTACCGTGTTCAAATAGAGGCGATGCAGCAAGATTCGGGTTAAAGGAAATGTATTGAAAGCTACGATTTGAAAGGATATTAAAATCTGAGCAATGAGAAACTGCAGCAAGTTGATACATACCAGGCTCCGTAGAATTGGTGCTGGGTAGATTCTCTGTGTTTATAGGCATCTCAGGAGCCATTTTCGAGCGTTTCGGCGCAATTTCTTCATCACTATCCGTTGCGGAATCCTTCGAATCGTCGTCTGAAATAAACATTGCAAGAGATCCCAATTTGTTTTGCTATTTTTATTATACCTTGTAACATACTTAAGTATGTCTACAAGGGGTTAGGGGAATAAGTGCTAGCATCACAGGCCTTCGACTCGAGGAGACAGATTTAAAAGGAAGCATTTTTCATACCAAAACCGGGCAGGATTCGAACCCACCCTTCGACTCGAGGAGAAAGAGATTTAGAAAGAAGCCTTTTTCATACCAAGCCCGGGCAGGATTCGAACCCACCACCCCCCGAGTGTGAGTCTAGCATGCTTACCACTAGACCACGGGGCTCGGCCAGCCTGGATCCTATAAATCCTTCAAACAAATGGTTGATATATTAGCCTCAGAATCCACCCTTTTACTATATTTATGGCCGATGAAGAACAGATCATAACGTTGGCGATTTTAGTGAAATAAATCGAGCATACCAAAGGGAAATATTCTCAGATTCTCTAGTATACACCCAGTACGAGTACACCCGAGACTCTCCACTACCACCAAACAGTAAAAATGTCAATTTCCCTGATCAGGAAAAACAATTTTATGTCCGCACAGAGAAGGAAGCAAAGAAACAAACTGCATAAATTATAGGTCTATCCAGGTCCACCAGAAATAATTCAACCATATATCAATATATAACGATCTTAGGAACTCCAACTCCATATGGCAACAATATGAGATATGGATATAGAATACCTGTCAGCATACCCTTGGAATAATTAAATTGAAAATAAAAGTGTAGTTCATGGGGGTTCAACTTCTAAGGACATAAACCACACCTATCCCCCTAAACAAGTAGGTCCAGTAAAATGTGTGAACTGGTGACCAATTTCAGAGATATAGAGATATATGCAAATCTATGCTACATGGCACTAATATAGAAACTCCTACAAAACTCTTAGAAACTCTAAAAAAAGTCAAATCTTGGAGGTGTGTTCGAAACTGGGAGAGCTCCAGAGCGCCCACGGTTGAGGAAGAGGTTATAATTGCACACTGAATCCCATGGAATGAAGCTCAATTGACGTCTAACTTAGGAATCAACAAATATGTTCAACACCGCAGGACTACCACGACGATTTCAATGCTAAAAACTTCGGTGGGCAAATGAAAAGAAGAGCTCTTTTGTTTTTGCAATCAAATCCACAAATCTTTCAAAGCGGTTGATTGGTTCTATAGAGTATGTCCAACTAATTGTGCCCACTCACATGAGACACGTTTGCTGAAAATCTATTTATCTGGGTCCTTTTCTCTCGAGTACACTTTCAGATATTTTTTCTAACATGGCATTGTTCTGGGCTCTACGCCATTTCCTCTTCAGACGATTTCCATGAGAAGAGAGTGTGATGTTCAATTAGCAACTCAGCAGACTATTCGCTTCGGCTGCAGCGAGTCCCATCAGCATTTCTATAGTTGGCTAAAATATATCTCCAACCACCAATGAGGATTTGTTCCCATGCCTAGCCAAGGCTTAATTTAAAAAAAAAAGTTGGTTCTTCTCAACTTGTGTAAGGTGTCAAGGATGTTCTGGGAAACATTTTCACATATCCTTATAATCAGGCAACGCTACTCGGACATGTAAACATTTTCCAGTGAAACTAAAATCTCGAATCTTGGACGTTGGGGACAATCACACCAAATCCGGAGGACCTCACACACGAAACACTTCATATAAAAACACAATGTGCATAACCAACCCTGAGGATGATTTCCAATAGATGAGCCCTCAGATGGTGGATGTTTCATGTTCTCTTTTGCACTGACACAAAAATGTCCTTAATTCGTTTCTAATCCTAATGTGAATATTTTCCTTCAATATTCTCCAGCTAAACTTCCGAGTTTGTTGTGGTCGCAAACAGCTGAAAAAACTAATAACGACAATGTGAAGCATGCTCGAGTTTACAAACTGAACAATTCGATTGACGGATAATATAAAGAAAAACTGAAAAATCTGTTTCAATTAATCCAGTGCAAAGTGCTTCAAATACAAAGTAATCCAAGCAAGTGTTTTATCCATGTTCTGCTTACAAGGAAAGGACATGCGCGTATTCTACCAGAATTTTTCCACAGTTAAGAGTGTCTTAAACACCTGTTGTCGAAACACCTGATCCAGCCCTATCCAAAAGAAGGCACGCTCTCCTGGGTGACTACTTCCTGGACTCTCTGGGAGACATTCCAAATAAGAAAATAAGCTCCATCAGCTGCTTCATGAAAAACTCCAAATGGTTGGACTGCTGAAAGGGAATGGGACTTCTGTCTTAGGGGGATCACAAAGGGTCAATCCAGCGTAGTAGTTAGGAATTATTCGCAGGATTTTTGAGTGTGCTCTTTGTAGTTTCTCCACATTTTCCGGTGATGCGGTACCCCCGAGTTGGATACCATATGTCCATATGGGTTTAATTATTGCCTTATAGAGCAGTACCTTATAGTCCAGTTTGACCTTGCGATTTAGGAGCCATCCCAGTTGATTTACTTTGAGTCTAATTTGGATTACTTTGGCGCTTATGTGGTTCGTACAAGGTAAGTCTGCGGTCGAGGTACATTCCACGGTACCATGTTACAGAAGCCTTTGGGATAGGCTTGGTTAAAGATCAACTCTTCACATGGGGACAAGTACTCCTGCTTAGAGTGAGTCTGATATGTACACATTTGGTCTCATTGTTTATTCTCCATGAGTCAACCCATTCTTGTAGGGTAGGTAGATAGGTAGGAGTGGCCGCCCAGTTTCCCAAAAGCATACTTGAGCACACATAATGACCCATTGTGATACCATGTTAGGCGCCGGTCAAGCACTGACTAAAAAATTCTTTTACTTGGGATGGTGATAGTCAGCGCAAGGACAACGCCTGAAAAGGCACGACTCCCCATCATGTTTCAGGAAACCATCCTGATAGTTTGATGAACTTTGCTATGTTCTTAATATTCAAGGATGACAGCTCTGTCAGGATTGTAAGAAATGGGGCACCAAAGGTGCGAATTCTTCTTCTGCTCAAGGATGGGCAGTGGCATAAGAGGTGGAAAACCGTCTCGTCCTCCTCCTCGGAACCACAGCCCCGGCAGAAATCGTTTGAGGGTAGGCCCAGTCTTTCTGCCTGCTGTTGTAAGTGGCCAGTCAAAACCGACACAGTTGTCGACAGAGATATGCGATCAAGTCTGTTAGTACTGTTTTTGTCCATTCTTGCCCAAGCTAGTCTAGCTGTGTGGCAGGATACCTCGTCAACCCAGGATTTGTAGGCGTCAGCCAGATATTTCCGTTTGATATCGAGCTTGGCTGTTGCCAGTGGGATGCCGATATTTACGGAGGGCTGAATTTCGTGCAGTAGCGTGCCTGCCTTGGCAAGCTCGTCCGCCTCGCAGTTGCCCGGGATTTCGCTATATCCGGGAACCCAGACTAGGTGCACCCGAGAGTAACTTGCGAGCTCATTTAAAGATGTTCGACATTCATGAACGAGTCTTGAGGTGGCCGTGGAGCCAAAAAGAGATCTAATGGCGGCCTGGCTGTTTGAGAAGATAGTTATGTCGACTGCGCCGATATCGCTAATCAGCATCCATTTGGCTGCGAGATAAATGGCCATGACCTCAGCCTGAAAGACGCCGCAATGGTCTGGCTATTCTTGTAGGATATTTACATGTTCTTGGAGGAGATTTGATCTGTTTCTGCCAATCTTGTCTGGGAGACCTTTTTTCGGGGAGAAGTACTTGAACATATTGGGGAGTACATTATTTTCGAGTTACAGCCTTAATCCGGGGTGTGGCTAATTTCACTGCTTGGGACATCAGCTCCGTGAGCTTGGTAATAGCAGAATCTAACTCCCCTTCTGACTTCAGGGACGTCTTAATATTGAGATGTGAGCTTATAAACCTTTTATATTTGAGCCAGTCTGTACGGTTATAGACGAGACAACCTTCCCTGAATTTCTGTTGAGACTTTCCGGACACCAGGGTTATTATCTTGGGAGAGTCATCAGAGGATAACTCGAGTGAAGATTGGCCAAGAGAATGTGTCTTTAGTGATGGCGATATCAATAAGGTCTGGAAACTTCCGTCTATCTGAGGGCCAATAGGTGGGCTTACAAGACTTCAAGTCGTATCGTTGAAAATAAGTTTCTGCCTTTGGGAGTTATTAACCGTGAGCCCTAATGGGCGTTTAATTCGACGGCAGCAATCAACTTAGTATCGAGAGTACTAAAAAAGTGTTTATATTGTCACTCAACTATCTTGAATCTTGGTGGGCATTAATGGCTGAGATTGATGTCTCTAATGTATTCTTCCAACCGAATACTCGTTGCTTGGATATTGATTGATATTGATATTCAGGACAACTGACAACAAACGCAATCGTTTCGACAACTTCAAAGGAGACCTTGGCGATGTTCCATCGCAATCCGAATAAGTTTCGTAACCGTGGACGAAACCTGGATTCATCGTAACACGCTAAAGACCACGGAATAGTCGAGACAGTGGACTTCTCCTGGTAAATCCAAGTCGAAGAAGGTCAAGGTGGGTCTGTCGGACAACAAGGTCATGGCGACAGTTTTTTGGAATGCGTGTGGTGTCATTCACATCGATTACCTTGAAAATGGTAAAGGGATACGCATATTATGCAGAGTTGTTGGATCGATTCGACGCCGATTTGAAGCAAAAACGACCGCATTTTGTGATGAAAAAAGTTCCCTTCCACCCGGACAACACACCAGCACACAATGTCCGCAGTCACAATGCAAAAATTGCATGAATTAGGTTACAAATTGCTTCCTCACCCAGCATATTCGCCAGATTTAGACCCCTGCGACTAATTCCTGTTTACATGATGTGTGAACAAAGAGCTCGGCTGTGAGAGATTTGGGTCGAATGAAGAGGTCATCGAAGAAACAAACGCCTATTTTGAGGACCTCGAGATATAGTATTATTTGGAGGGTAATCAAAAATTGGAGAAACGGTGGATGAAGCGTATTGAGCTAAAAGGAGACTATGTTGAAAAACAAATCGATTTTTGTCGAATTGTGTTCCTTATTTCAATTTTCAGGGACATATTGACCCAACCTCGTAAGTCTTCTAACTATGAACTCTCTCAATTGATCCCACGGTTTCGTTTATTTAAGTCCACACGGTTCTGTGTTCCATAAAGCGTTTCTGGTCGTTGATTACAAAGATCTATGGAACACTCTAAAGTGGAGTCTAGTCATGGACATCACCGTTGAATCATAGGGAACTCTTTAACCACATTTTAAACATATTTCAAAATTTCACATATTTCAAAAGCCTTTGCTCTGTTTCCGAAAGCAAAAGCTTTCAATAGCATTGAATTTTGCTGTTTCAAGTGTTTCATAAACTGATCGTTGATTCCACATGGTCTATGGGACACTCTAAAGTGGAGCACAGTCATGGTAATTCAAAATGTGATATATTTGCAGACCCTTAACATTGAGTCTTTAGCAAACGCTTTCAATATCATTGCACTTTCTTGTTTGGAGCCCCACTCTGTGAAGTATTGAGGAGCAAACTTCCGAGAAGTTTCTAAGATCTACACGAAAACCATTCCGCATACAGCATTGGAATGCCTCGTACTGCTCTCGAGTGTTATTAAATCATGTCCCACAATGTCGTGTAACCAAAGCCGTCCATACTAATGGATATGTTTAGTGTTAATTTAATTGCCTACTGCCTCACCTGCCGCCACTGACCCGTCAAAAGATATCGAACCTGATTGAGTAGAACTGATATGTGAAATATGTGGCTATCAAATGACCGCTCACTCCACGAGTAATTGGCCGACATTGCCACTCACTCCAAACGAGTTGGCCGCTATACACAAACAATGCATTTAAATATACCCGCACACCGCATTCCACGCTGGCAACCGTCGTTTGCAACCTTCGAGCATGTGCACACTCATACGCCCCGGACCACAAATCGTAATTGAACGATTTGGCGTGTCGTGCCGAGTATTGCGCGCCGCAGCATGGTTCGCTTGGCGTTCAACATGCAAGGCCACTGACGCAGTTTGATGAGGTTGATGGAGTTGGTTAATCTTGCAACATTTTCTTTTATTTTGCAGATAATGATATTATCCTTGGACAACATTTTATTCCTTTCCATACACAGTAAGAAGCTCTAGAGCAGTTAAAATGGAAGACGGTGGTTTTGCGAACAACGGCTTCATAGGCGACACTTCGAAGGACTCGATCGCATCCATACCGGGCGAATATCGATCGACAGATGAGATAATCACAGTGAAAAATGACACGCCCAACGGCATTCACACCACCAGCAATGGTGTTGCTATGAGTGACGTAAGTGTAAAGGTGCAACGAGAAAAAGAGCTCTAATTATACTAAATTTATCTGGTGCAGAAACTGGCATTACCGCTGAGCGAAACTCCTCCCAACAACGAGAAACAACGCGACAATTGGGGCAACGACATAGAGTTCCTCATGTCCTGCATCGCCCTCTCCGTGGGTCTGGGCAATGTTTGGCGCTTCCCGTTCACCGCTCTGGATAATGGCGGTGGAGCTTTTGTGATACCTTACCTCATTGTGCTGTTCCTGGTGGGCAAACCCATCTACTACATGGAAATGCTGTTGGGACAATTCTCCAGTCGGGGCAGTGTGAAAGTGTTCGACTTTGCGCCCATCATGAGAGGTGAGTGGGGCCGGCAATTATTATTAAGTCTTTATTCACACTCATTGTGACTTTAAAGTGGCCTGGTGATGATCATTTGAACTCCTTTCAGGTGTGGGCTACGGTCAAGTGCTGGCCACCGGCATAGTGACCACATATTATGCTACACTGATGGCTCTGACCATACGCTACTTCATTGACTCCTTCTACCCAACATTGCCCTGGAGTTATTGCCGCGAGGAGTGGGGTGATGCCTGCTTGGCTTCGAAACAAGAGCCCTTGGATAATGACACAATGACTACGATGGTTGAGGTGAAAACCACATCGGCGGAATTTTATTTTACGTAAGTGAACAAGGTCCTTGAGTGCCACAAGGTTCTAAGTCACGTGTTCACATTTTAGGAAAATTATTTTGCGCGAGAAGCAGTCGATAGATGACGGCATTGGCTATCCCAGCTGGAGTCTGGCCCTGACTTTGGCCTTTTCTTGGGTTGTTATTGCTCTAATCATGATCAAGGGTGTGAAAAGCTCCGGAAAGGCGTCTTACTTCTTGGCTATTTTTCCATACTCAATTTTGCTAATCCTGTTGATACGAGCGCTGACTTTGCCTGGCGCTTTCGACGGCGTGTTGTACTTTCTTAAGCCACAATGGGACAGGCTCCTGGACCCGAAGGTAAGCAATAGAGTGTGATATATAGGCAACAACCTAATTTTCTGTCCTATACAATGGCCGCCAGGTTTGGTACGCTGCTGTGACCCAAGTATTCTTCTCCCTGGCCATTTGCTTCGGCAACATTATCATGTACGCCTCCTACAATCGTTTCGGGCATAACATATACAGGTACAATTTCCATATATATTTAAAAAAAGCCCTCCCTTTAACGCCTCTCCTCGGTCCAGAGATGCCACCATTGTCACCACATTGGACACATTCACATCGTTGCTCTCTGGGGTGGTCATTTTTGGTATATTAGGTAATCTGGCCTACGAATCGAACACCAAGGACATACAAAGCGTGGTTCAAGGTGGCACCGGCCTCGCCTTCATTTCGTACCCGGATGCCATAGCCAAGTTCAAGTTTGTGCCGCAGGTAGGCAGCTGCAATTATCCTCTTAAGATATTAGGTACGAGTCTTTACATTTCCAGATCTTTGCTGTCTTGTTCTTCCTGATGCTGTTCGTACTTGGCATAGGCAGCAATGTGGGCATGGCATCCTGTGTCATGACTGTGATCAAGGATAAGTTCACCACTACTAGGAACTGGATTATTGTAGTGTGCATTGCAGTGGTGTGCTATATGATCGGCCTGATATACTTAACCCCCGGTGGACAATATATATTGAATTTGCTCGATTTCTATGGGGTCTCATTTGTGGCCTTAGTCTTGGCCATATTTGAGCTGTTGGCAGTCGGCTGGATTTATGGTGAGTTTCAGCACTTGATACCAGGATTTTAAGCACTTCTTTTATTTATAATTTTTATTCTTTCCCCACCTTCAGGTGTGAAGCGTCTGTGCAAAGATGCGGAATTCATGCTGGGCATTAAGACCTCCGTTTACTACCGCATTTGTTGGGGTGTCATAACGCCTGGTTTCATGGCTGCTATACTTATATACACTCTGGTGGAATATGAACCTTTGCAGTACAACGGTTACACTTATCGCGATGGAGTTTACGGTAGGCTTCTTTATTTCAACTGCATTATTTCTATACACTTCATCTCCCTTCTTCTCTGCCGCTTAGTATTTGGCTGGTGCCTCTCCGCGTTCGGCATTGGTCAGCTACTCTTCTGGGCGATTCACGCTGTGCGCAAACAGCCATCGGGTAGTCTAAGCGAACGCATATTGAGTGCATTTAAGCCGAATCCCAACTGGGGTCCTCTGGATCCGGTGACGCTGAAAGAGTACAAACATTTCATAAGTGATTCCAATGCGAATGCAATGTTTAGTAAAAACGGATTTTGGTACAAAATTCACGACAATATTTTTGGATAGCATTATATTCATTTCTTTCTTTTAATCTTACCAAATATAAAAGAATTTATAAACTTAAGTGTCGTATTTATAGGAAAATTATGTTAAAGCTCAAATTATTTTACACTTATAAAATATGAGCGTATGATTTTACATCAACGCAATCCGAAAAAACAGAAATAAAGTACTTATAATAATATAAATTAATGACAATGGTTATTCTTGGTGATTCTTGTAGCTGTACGGGGTCTTACTTCAAAAGATCCGCGACCTGGTTCCTTAGAATGTTTACGTCTGCTTGGGGCAATGGAGAATTTGTAGGCTTCTGTTTAAACTCTCTAATTCACCTTCAAAAGACCCACCACCTGGTTCCTTAGAATGTTTACGTCTGCTTGGGGCAATGGAGAATTTGTAGGCTTCTGTTTAAACTCTCCAATTCACCTTCAAAAGACACATCATTGATCAGCTTTTGGGCAAATATGTTCCGTAAGCGCTCAAAACTACGTAGCTTTTTGGCCACATCTTTTCCAAATGCGTCGAAGCCATCTTCTTGGTTTTAAAACATTTTTGTACTAAATTGCACGGCTCTACGCGGTGCATCATCATTAGCTTTCGGTAAGTATATGTTATTACGTTGGATGTTGGCAATTTTTTCTGTCACCGCCACCTTAGTAGTGGTGGTGTAATTAGCTAGCAGGGGTCTTCTTCTCGATAAACGGCCCTTCGTCATTACTTTCGGATCCCGCAAGGTATTCTATGTACTGGAAATCAAAGGAAAAACTACATTATTATTATTTTTGTTAAGGAAATGAGAAGGCTGATAGCTTAGTAAGGACAGCTGCGGCTTCTAATATTAAGAGCCCAGAAACCTTTTGTGGTCTATCATAAAATACTGTTGAAAGTCTGAAGAAACTTAAAATTATAGTGAGCTTACCACAAATCGAAAAGGAAAATAATCTCTTCAAAACGGTTTAATTAATGGCAATGGTACAATGGCACAACACATGTAAGGATTTAAAATATCATGGTGACACAGAGGCTATATAAGAGTATGATCAAAAAGTACCCATACATAGAGATTGAACCACTCAAATTTTTATGTAATAGAAGTGATGACGATTTCACAAAAATCGGTGAGCGGCAAGGGGAAGCGGGATGCAATGCGTGTATTTATGTTCGAGGGGTTTACTAGAAAACCCCTCGACCAAAATGTTTGCAACAATAATTCGACATGCGAGCTCTATATATGTATCTATACTCTTTGGTATGATAATCAAAAGCCATGGTTGATTTAATGCCATATGTTTATATAGGAATCTGACTTGATGCGCATAGCATTTACAACTAGTATGCATAGAACTGATATGCATATATATCCTTCACGGTAGAAGAGAGTTGACCCACAACACCTCAAATGCTCTCAAGGCATATGAATCCCAATTATAGATTCCACACTTATGTAGATGATTATTTACAAACTCAGTGCAAGTTCTACCTGACAACTTCATTAGGAAAGGTGCTTAAGAACTCAAGGCATCTGATTACTGGAAGGACCTGTGGAGAAGAACATTTTCATATTCAGCCACTAAAATACAAACGAACAATTTGTTACTCCTTTTTTCTCTTCACGTAAAAACTTCTTGCATATTTTATGGTGTTCCGTTTTTCCTGTTTATAACTCAATGTAGAATCTGTCAAAAAGGTCTTTGTCCCCATCCTCACTGGGATCCGGTTCATTCAGATATGCTAGCAATTGGAAATACCAAAGCTCGGGCACATAGAGATCACCTGCCTTCTGTGTTTTCTCTATTTTTGCCACTTCTCTGCAGTACGTTGTACGAAATGAGTTCATTTTCTTTTAACTGTACTCAGTCGCGCCCGGGGCTCGACCTCGCAATAGTTCTTAAGGAAAACCACATACGCTCAATCCTTTTTCTTGAAATTTGTATATTCTTTGGAGTTCGTTTGCCACAGACAGGGGCAACATTTGTATAGTTCAATAAATTCAACGAAGCTTTTGCGATCCTACACCCGTTCACACATTTCATATGAGGACATTGCTAATGTTAAAATTAATTAGTTCATTATAAATACATTTAAAAGTAAAAAAATAAACTACCGAATGCAAATTTTGAATTGCAAAACAAAACAATCCCATCATGAAAACCATCGAATGGGAAATTATCGATAACAGTGACGAGTTGTGCAATCGAAAAAGGAATGTTGTTGTTGTGACAGCAGCAGTGAGTGTGGAATGTGATGACGGCAACGCCGCCAAATTTCAAATCAAGAATTGAAATTATAAAAATTTAGCGGGAATTCTCTGTAAAAGAAAATTCATCGTCAGGCCTTGCTTCGCTCATCGCCTACCATTAACTTCACGAATATAATTGGTTTCAAATTTGTATTAAGTGTCGAGATGCAATGACGCGATTGACGTAAGAGCCAATGAATAGAAAATTTGAATGCAATAATTCTAAGCAGGTGCATCCGCATTAAATTCCTATTTTGTGAGCCGTTGCTTCCTATCACTGCTGGATTGGACATGGTTGACAAGTTTGTCAAAAAACATAATAATTTGTTGACTAACTGCTTTGGAGTATGTACCGATAGTGCCTCAACTCATGATGAAAAAACGAATTGGATTCTGTATTCTGTATGCAATTATTCTGTATTATCCACTGTTTTTGCATCGAGGAAACCTGTCGACAAATGCAATTCAACACGACCCTAACGCAGTTTTAAAATATGTTTTTAAAATTACTAATTTCATAAAAGCAAATGTGCTGAATACAGGTATATTTCGTATGGTTTGTAAGGATTTTCATCACAATACATCCACTTGCTATATACGATATATTCGAAAGTCCGTTGGCTTTCGTGTGGAAAAGTACTTGCTCGCTTCGCGACACTTCGGATGCAAATAGATTTTTCTCATGAAAAGAAATTTCTTGGCTGAAAATTTTGATGACCACGCTTGGCTCGCTAAACTATTTTTACCTGCCAACATTTTTGAATATTAGAACGCGATATGCAGGGAAGGAATCGGACAATGGTTGACATAGGCTAAAAAATTGGTTCATTCAAAGACAAATTGACATTTTAGGGCTAAAGCTCTCCAAAGAGAAAATTTAAAATTAAGGAAAAGAAATTCTCAATAAATTTCTTGAAGATATCAACAACTTTTCCCCGCAACTTCGCTTCGATTTTCAAAGAATATTTGGAACAACTTGAGATGGAATTGTACAGATATTTACCTGAAAACAAACGTTAATCTTCCTGAAGATAGCTGGGTTCGAAATCCTTTTGACGTGTATGGGGAGCAAGTTGGAGAATATATTACCGGATAGGAAGCGGAACTTCTCGATTTGAAAGAAAACCAAAATTTGCGTAGCAGAAAAGGCTCTCCTGTCCCACCACCACCTACTATGAAATTGCTTTTTCTGCTCTGGTTGTGATAAAAATCGAAGTACACAAATCGCTTGGATGCACAGCACGATTTGCGATGTGCTCAGCCAGCCAGGCGTCGTTGCCAAGGGGTCTGACTGCATTTACCCCTAAACTAACAACTTCAACATTTTACCTAAATGCCATCAATTGTTTTAATAGAACACAGCGACACATAATCAACGCTATGATGTGGCGCACATACAATCACCACTACGTATCCATTAATCCGGATCGATGAAAACCACTCTGTCCCGCTGCTGCTAATAGCTTCTCCATCAAAACCATTTACTAGGCTACGTATGTGGCACACATAATTAACAGACGGTCATTTGCTCTGTGGGACAGGCGCAAATTTCCGTTCATTTTGCAACTGCCCTTCTCAAATTGATAATCTACTTAATTCTTGCCAGCATCTCATCACTTAATGAATTTTTCAGGATATTCATCTTTACGATTTGTTAAGACATTCCAGATGATAATATTACTGTCCAATTTTAAAAAAAGTACAAATCTATTAGCTCTTATTTGAATCATCATAACTAGTATATAATATTATATAATTCTTGATCTTTAATTACACTAATACAACTATCATTATCACTATCAAATAGACTGTCGAAAGCCTAAGTAGCAAGTGCTGCTAAATTCTTTTATTTGTATATTAATTTTTTACTATATATAAACAAATAAAAGAATAAATAAATTATTAAATAAATAAATTAAATAAATAATATACTGTTAAAATTGAATTATTGGTCTTTGCGTGGCCAATAAGAATTTAAAAAATTGTGTATCGCCCTTTAGAAAGGTTGGGAATCGCTGACATAAATGGAATAATTATATTTTCAGCATGGTATTTAAATGAATTAAGAATCATCATAGGCGTTTTAAATGGACACTGTAGACACAATTATCATATGCATAAGTTGGGTCAATCTTCAGATGCCATTTGTAGATTCTGTACAGAAAGGGAAAAAACCTCACTGCACCTGATCACAGACTGCGGACCTTTGGCATACAAAAGCCACAGGTGTTTTGGAGAATATATCTGAGATATGAATAAGATCCCTTAACTCGATTCCTTCAAAATACATGAATTCCTATCGGAAATTAATCTGAGAATCTATCGGTGAGACTATCCTTATATTTTTAAATAATTAGGGGTATCACACATTAAATAAATCTAATCTAATCTAAGCTAAATCAATTATCTCTTCTTTTTAGAATGAATATTTCCCAACAAATTCTTCTGAACTCAACTCTGTCAATAATCGGCACAACTGTTCAAATTTATCGATAACAGACTGCAATGAATGACAGTCAGCTGCTGACACTTCATGAGAAAAGTTTTCGCTCAATTTGATTCAGTTTGAATTGTGTATTGATAGGTTGAAATCGTTCGACGGTTGAGTGTTCGTCGTGGATTTTGTTTTTTGTTGTGTGTGTGAAACTAACTTATAAGGCTCCATTCTTCAATGTACTGTGAACCAGAGATAATTCATCTCTGCTGTAAACGGGCAATTAAAACACTGTGTGGTTATACAGTTACCTAACTCGATTTAAACGAGTCGAGCATAACTTTCGTATTAATTAAAAGCAAAGTTTTTCGAAGAAATTGTGTAAATTTTCTGTTGTTGCTTTGTTTGTTTTGCTTGAGCCATTTCTCATACGTTACCCCTTTGCTTTCGTGGAGTGTACTTTTGTGCTGTCATTCGCAGTTGTAAGTAATTAAATTGCTCTGAGTTTGGTCTCTTCGCATTTGCCTTTTCAAGGGTTCCTCGACGCATTTCATGCAAATGGAATTCGAATTTTTTTTGCTTAAAATTCATGCGCGTTACTGAAATGTGCAATTATTTTTAATAACATATAATTTTGTGACAATCGAGTGCATTTTTGTGTAAGTGGAGAACGATGTAAAGAGGGTGGTGGCGACTGCGGCAGTGGAAACTTCAGCAAATTGTGAAATAACAAAAACGTAGCGCAACGAAAATTAATTTAGTGGAAAATTGTATAAATTGAATGCAGAAAAGTAATACGACATGAAAATGCAGTACAATTTTAAAAGAAAATAAGAAAAAGTGAAAATCTCACAATAGCTGAACAACAACAACAACAACAAAAGTGAAAAAATCATTAAACTGCTGTTGCTGCTGTCCACGGCCAAAACTGGCCTCTGCTGCATTAACATAAGGAGCAGACGTCTCGCCAAACCTGTCGCCATTGGCCCAGTACACTAATGTCCAGTCTGCATGCCCGCCTGCGAGCACTCTGAAACGAGCTCCTTCACACTCCACGCACCACTCACCACTCACTTGCCAACGAAGCAGCCCGCACAGCAACAACCGTGCACAGCTGCCACCTTCCTGCTGCTGCAAAGATCTTCAAGCAAGCGTGAATCCAGTTTCTGCATTTGCCATTTTATTGCTTGCTTCTTGCTACTCTGCTGTCGTTGACACCAGACAGGAAATTGTGCGGAGCAAAACACACATACACTATCAGCTGCCTGCACCACTGCTGCTGATGTTGGATACTTGTGCAGCATTTGCTTACAGCTGGGTCGCTAGCAGCTGTCTCTATTTTCAACACATATTTGGACAGAACGCAGTTTAAGGTAATCCCAGCATACTCAATTCTCTTGATTTTTATACCTTATACGCTTTTTATAAAAAACATTTTTTCCAATTATAGTTTTTAATTAAAATTATGCTATGCGCTTCTCACTAGGGAATTGGCACAACTGTTGCAATTTTCTTGCCTCTTCGCTCTCTGATTGCACAGATGCGTGTTTTATCGTCTTAATCTCGTTTCGTGTGTGTGTGTGCGTGTGTGTCAATGGTTTTTCCACCCTCATTGTGTCAGACCGCAACGCAGCAGCTTCACTCGATTTCTTTCGTTTGAAACTGTGTCACTGCGCTTGGTATTCTTTTTTCCCCCACCCTCTCAATGCAGGATAAAGTCTGTCGTGTTGAACCCATCCTCATCGCAGCCGCGACACAAAACAAACAGCAGAGGAGCTCGTCTGTCTCGCCGCTTTTGTGCAGTTGCTTCCGCACAAATGCTGCTTTGTTCTGCCCCGTTTGCTTTGCACGGCCACCACACTCAGTCCTACGCACACACACATCAGCTGTGCTAAACGTAGTACTCACACAACAATACTCCGGAAGCGTTGATGCTCGGCTCGCTGCTTTGTACACAAAGCGACACTGAACCAGCAGCATCTTGAATATGAATTTCTAAGTAAAAAGTATTAAAATGCAAAAAAAGTATGCTAATGTTAGCCCATGCTCCATTGTGGATGTCTTGAATGGATTATGCGTTCAACAACCAAACTGGAGTAATTCGCTGTAGGGGATTTATCTATATTATATTTTAATGAATAGCTTTTAAGCATGTAGCGTGGGAGTTTCGCTGGTTGGTATGTCGTTGGCATTACAGACTCGTTGCCTGCAAACCACTTTCGCTTCCCTCGAGTGGTTGGGTTACAAAGAAAAGGCCTTTCAAGGGGTTTTTATATATTTCTCTTAAAGAATTTTCTTAATTAAGAAGTTTTTTTATTTTAATTTAGTGTTGCAAGTATATCTTAAACCATAATTAAATATTCCTGCAGGGGTTTTTGAAATTTAGTTCTAGAAACTGTGGTTTTCAACTGGAAAAGTCAAGATATACATTCAAAGATTTCGGCCTCTTGCCCTGAGCTGGTTATGAACCCCACTACCCATCCCACAGCAAGAGTTGAATGCTTCCCACGCCACGGCCGACTAATTTGATTACAAATTGTCTTAATTAATGTTGACTTTCTTGTAAATGCAGTTTTGACCCTGCCAACATGCCAATTATTTTATATTATTTCCTTATTTACTTATTATTAGTTCTTATTTCCTGGAATCTCTCAAGGGATTGGCGAACTCAGTACTAGAAACAAAGTTCTTGGTCGCGGGGGAGAGGAAAAAAGATTAGGGAAGAAGCATTTTGTTACCATGTAAGAAGCATTTTGATACCATGTAAGAAGCATTTTGATATCATGTAAGATGCATTTTGATACCATGTCCTGAACAGAATTCTTACCTGCAACCCCACGACTATGAGGCTTACCACTAGCCCCACGACTATGAGGCTTACCACTAGCCCACAGAGCTCGGTTGCTAAATGATTTATTTACAATGTTTTTAGTACTGAGAAAATTCGTTAAACATTCGCCGTTATGCATGCGTGATGCCTGCTGGAAAGAAGCTTCCCGAAGTTCTTATTTGTGGTATCACCTTCGCAGCTTCAACTGGACATATTTCTGTCCAGAGATAAATTAGCGCTGATCTTGTATATTATGATTAGTTGCCTTACTCTTTAGGACAATCCGAATCCCACTCATCGATGCGAGAATAAATTCTTGTCCCACACATCGAACCTGCAATCTTGTCTCGTCGTGAGCCCTGGGATACTTCTAGGCCTAAAACCCCCCTTTAATCAACTTTCCTGGATTGACTAATATTATATACGAGTATGTATAATCAATTCTGAATAGTTAATTAGTTTGCATAACCCTTTTTAGAGAAGGAGATAGTCGTGGTAAGCTGATGATCATTTTTTACCTGTGTCAACCTTGTTTATACACAGCCAAGTTGTCTTCAAAACTGAACTTTTGCTGTCTATATAAACAATTTTTCCTTTCGAAGTGTTACTCATTTAGGTTTTATGTTTAAGTGGTTGTCTGGGTATAGATCATCGGCCGTAAGGAATACTTAGGACTGGTGCAGGCCCATTGTGATACCAAAAATTAGGAGATATATGTGGACTTTCCTAGAATCTGTGGGAACCTTTCACCAAGCATTTTGAAAGTTGGGCGATTCTTACCAGGGCTTATACATTGAAGAGGCGCTTTTACATTGAAGAGGGGCTTTCCCACCTCTGCTTCGAGATGGCCGGACAATGACGGAACATATGGATTACCGCCTCTTCCTCATGCTCATTATGAGTCACCCACTTGTAGACACAGCAGTGTGGCATGGAGGCCAAACAGTGTCCTGTAAATTTAACTCATTGACTGCATTGAGTACCTCCTATGATTGTACTGAAAGTATTTCAACAATCACCTAAGAAAGGCAGTAAATTACCTACCATTGGTTCGAATACTACTTTTTTGGTTTAAAGTGGTCGATAAATAAGGTTATTATACTGAATGAAGTTAGTAACCTTTGTTGGCAAACACGGGAGTCTGAAGGTTTGGTCATTCTTCACCATTTACTTCAAAACAGACTACGCAGCCACCTACGCACACACAGTCGTGCAGAGCAATCATGTATTCATTCCATCGTTCCTATTGATTGAAACAAGGTTCGTTTCCAAACAGTATCACTGTAGTCGTCTCTTGTGGTTAAAACTACTTCCAAGACTGCTGCCATTCACATATTTGAATAGTCTGTCGCTTTTTGTACACATCGACCTCTTTAAATGCCGGACCCTTTATGGACGTCGAAGTTGTGTGGCAGTGTTAATGTTTGTCTCTTCTGCATCTTCAGTTGTAGACTCTGGCAGACTTTATTGAATGGTTTCCTCGTATTAGGCTCATTTCGCACCTGTCTTTTTTGAAGTAGCCACTCACGAAAGTGGCATATGAGCAAACGCTGTCGCTGCTCACCGATCATATTCATATTGCTTAGCATTAATGCTGTTGAAGGCATCAAATTTCATAAGAAACGCATCCGAGCAGCGTCAACGTAGTGAAGCGGAGCGTATTACTTGCAATGAGGTATACAAATAAATTGATGACAAAATAAGTGCTTAAGCAAGACACTGAACAGGCATTGCACCAAGCAGCTGCGAGTGAAAAAATACACATTCAAATTGAAAGTGGAGGAAATACATGCTGCACATGAGCTATGATCGGAAAGGCAAATCATAACCAAAATAATCCCTTGGCCGTCTACAATTCAATGAAATGAAATTGATCCCTCTCTAATAAGGTGGTTCATCCGGCTCTCGTATTAGCCGCAAACGGATGGTGAAGCAGCACACACAAAAGCTGTGCACGTACCAATATGCCAAGGCTTTGTTTGTGGCGAGTGGTGTGCTCCAATTCCACACATACACAGAACCTGACCGGACGGTCCGATTCGGCCAGGCAAGCAGGAATCACAGTCTGCGAACGAAACAGCCAACGCAAAAAAGGCAGCGAATCTAAATTAAAACATAGCGCAATCAAATGAAATGAATACAGAAATGGCAAACGTGAATTTTCTCATGAGTAGGTAGCAAGGCAGAGGTAAACAGGGTGGCCAACTAGCGGAGAAGTGTTTAATATGTGGGGGAAAACAGTTGAATTTTTAAGGAATATATATATATATATATATATATATATATATATATATATATGTATATATATATATATATATATATATATATATATATATATATATATATATATGTATATATATAATATAAATATATATATATATAAATATAAATATATATATATATATATATATATATATATATATATATATATATATATATATATATATATATATATATATATATATATATATACGAGTATATACTGCAAGTCAATTTTGTTGCTATTCAGCAGCGATACGATCCATGAAGTTTTTTGCGTTAACTCCGGTGCCACCATACATCGAGCTTCTTTTTGTATCCAGCCTTGTTCAAGTGGTTCCAAATGGTTTTTTGTGCATTGCTTAGCTCCTAGGCAATCAAAACAGTGCTTACATGACGGTCCGACTCGATGTCTTCCCTGATTTTATCGACAATTGGCTCTCCAGAGCGTGGTGCTTCTTTGACGACAAAATTACCGGAACGGAATCGACGAAACCAAAATTGCGCTGCTGGATTGGCTGATACAGTATCAACACCATAAACACTATTCATATTTTCAGCCGCCTGCCTTGCTTTTTCGCCTTTATCGAAGAAAAAATAAACATGACGTATTTTCTCTTTGGTGGTGTCCATATTTAACGCGCGCTCAAACAAAACTGGAACAAGAAATCACAAAACCACCTAAAAAGTTTCCTTAGTATGAAATCTTACCTATTTTACGCCGTCTAGCGTAACCCGATCGCACTTACACAACTCGAGATACAGATTACGAAAGCCATCTATTGGAAAAACAATGGATTTCTTTTTACTACACATATTATATATATATATATATATATATATATATATATATATATATATATATATATATATATATATATATATATATATATATATTTATATATATTTATATATATATATATATATATATATATATATATATATATATAAATATATTTCCAAATTCTGGTCTGGGAATATTAAATTAAAGACGGTCTACGTCTAGATATAGTTTATCTACAGAAGACATTTCATAGAAATGTACTCAAAAGAGTTGGATCCTGTTTTGGTATACAATCAATTTCAAAATTTAATAAATCAAAGTAATATTTTAGTTTATTCTCTTGCCTATAAGCATAATTCTACAGTTAATGCCTTAATGAGTCAATTCGGAGTATATATAATATAATATAATCATTCAATACAACAAATTTCAGTTTTTGGCATCCAATCTCCATCGAAGATGGGGTTTTATAACATGACCCAATGTCAAATGTCATGTCCTTAAAAATAGAATATCAAATTTTTGTTTCGTTTTGCTACAGGGGTTTTGCTAATATGTTTTATTTGGCGAATAAAGCAATTCTGATTATATATAACATCAAAAGGATATACAAAAGAATTTAAATTTATGCAATCGAATCATTTAGTTTTAAACAAATTAACCGTATCTTATCAGGACACGCTTTCTGTAATAAGACGCTGAAGAAACTAAGAGTAATTGAATACGGAAACTGTGAAGTTTGCCAATGCCCTGAAGACCCAGAACACATAATCTTTCATTGTACTAAACACAATTTGTCAAGAAATGCTTTCCCAGCACTTATACAATTCAACTCTCTAAGAACCCCAATCCAAGCTAAAGAAGAGTACGCCTTCAAAATAATCACCGACTTTTTAAAGGATATTGATATCTACATATAAAACTTAAGTTTCAAATTTTATGGTGGTGGCGTTATAACTGTCCAAGTTTGGTCAAATAATTCTTCAACGCTGAAGTAACTTAAATAAAAATAAAAAAAATACGATTTCATATTATAATGAAAGAACGGGCTTCAGTTTAACAATTCACCATCCATATTATACGAGTATGTTCTTACATATGGTAAAATTACAATATATATATGGTTATTATGAAGGCTTCCATCAGCGAACAGTACAATGGGCATCAATGAGTGTTTGTAGACCTCCTTCCTCGGGGGCACTGCGGCATACCCCACCCGACTCCACTTCTATCAGAGCTTCCCCTAAAAGAGTTCCATTTGATGAAAATCAATTCCTATAAAAGTTTTAGCCATATCGTTTTAAGCGAACAAAAGTATTTTCATTTTGGTATGTTCAGAACTTTGAATAGAAATTGTTCATGAACAACATGAGCTGCAACCCATACACTCAATTTCTGTCATATTCCTGAGTATGTGCTGAGAAAATATAAATAACTTGTTTAACAAGAAATTGATCCTTATGAATCCTGTCCACATTTTAGTACACTTCGAATAATGCAGTAGGGAAATTGGTAAGAATTATTGTGAGTTTTCGAATTTGTGGTCTGCGAAAAAGTAGTTGGCAACCCTGGCACCGAGGTCGCTCAGCGCTGAACTTTGCCAAAGTCGTAAACTACATAAGAAACTGGCACTCAGTGACCAAAACAGGCAACAAAACAAAAGCCAAAAACACGGCAAATGTATTACAATAAAATGAAAAGAAAAACAATGGGAATAAAATTGAAATGAAACCGGCCGAGTGAGTAGCTGCAGAAATCAGAACAAGAAGCGATTGAGCGCGTGCGCGTACGTTGCTCCTCGAACGGCTCGGCTCGGCGCGGCGCGGCTCGCCTTGATTTGCGGTTGGGGCTGCAGGCAAAATCAAAAGTACAATAACCGCCTGGGCAGTGACGGAGCAATACCAGCACCAACGCCATTGAGTGGTGCTGTTGCAGCAGTTGGCGCAGTTGCCGCCTGCCTCCATGGCACAAAGAAAGTTTTCAGCCATAAATCAAATGCACATTTCTTGTTTTTTCTCCTCTCCTCTAATTTTTTAGATGTTTTTTCTTCTAAATGATTTTTTTCTGTTTACTTTATTTGTTTTGTTGCACACACAAAGTTGTTAATTAAAGTGCAACACATTCGCATGCAACTTGCGTGCAGCCAGCGAGTGACCGACCGACCGCGCATTGCAGCAGGAGTCAGACCAGACCTCACCGTGTCTAACCGACTGCACTGGCAGCCGGCGTAATCGATACGCCGCTTGCGGATACGCTTTGCTGCCCGCTTTGTTGCAATTGCAAGCAACGCAACTGCAAGCGGTAAATCGCATGGAAATGTGCTGCCGCTGTTATCGAAGAATTTTCTATTCCCATGCAAGCATGTGTACTACTGGCATATGGTCGTGTGTGTGTGTGTGTGTGTGTGTGGCTGTGTACGAACGTGTGCTTTGTTGATGGCGTTGTTGTTGGGTGCTGGATTATATAAAACAGCGCTGCTGTTGTTGTTGTTTGCAAGTATTTCTTGCAAAGTAAATTGAGTTCTTTGCAGTTGTTGTTGGCATTGGTGGTGTAGCGAGGCGGTATTTAGAAGTCTGGTATTTAGACTTATCAAGGAACACAAGTACCAGAACAGACCTGGGAATTGAAACACACATTTTGTACTGAGCTTTGAATTTGGAGAACATGTTTGTGACATCGGTAGAAACACATAATCGTTAATATACGAGTATATACTTTTTTTTATAATTCTTGAATCGTTTTATCCAAGTACAATTGGATCCCAACTTCTTGTAATAAGCATAGTACAAGCAAGAAAAATAATATTGAGCTGATAGTTTGCATGAAGTTGGATTTAACACCTTCAACTGTTTTATTCAGGGGGCAATTCAGACCACAAACTTCCCTACTTTCCTTTCCATACGTGTATGTTTTTAAAATCATCCTAACTGAAGATCCATGGATGAAGATTTATGTGAACTTGACTACCAAAACTTTTTTGAATCGTATGAATCAAACCTCGCCTACTTTCAATGTCTAATTTTTTCCCCATTTATGAATCTTTCTTTGTCAAGAAACTAGCTGTCATTTATCTTTCACACTTCTTATACATATTTCGGTAATATCCTCAGTCAATGCATCGAATATTAAGTGTTTTCACAGCACGCAATAAGACTACTAATTCAGGTCTACGGTATCCATCTTTTTGAAGCGTCTTGTAGAGGGAAGTTCTAATAAGCTCCTGGCCAAGCACTTCGGCAGATTTTCTAATTTAAGAGCTTAGGTTTTTGCAGGTTTTTGCTATTTCATTTTCAGTCGGTTAGGTCACGATGGATCTTTAAGTTCCTGAAGTGGCATGGGGCGCTAGTGATCATTCTCAGAATTTTCGCTTTGAGGCGTGGAAGTTTCTCCCTGTTTGATGGACACACGGTGCCCCGTAATTGAATCCCATATGTCTATATAGGGTTAATGATCATTCTCATATCCCCATTTATGAATCTTTCTTTGTCAAGAAACAAGCGATAATTTATCTTCCAGACTTCTTATACAAATTTAGGTAATATCCTCAGTCACTGCATCGAATATTTAGTTTTTTCACTACTAATTCAGGTCTACGGTATCCATATTTTTGAGGCGTCTTGTAGAGGGAAGTTCTAATAAGCTCCTGGCCAGCAGTTTGGTGAAGATTTTTCAATTTAAGGACGTAGGTTTTGCAGGAGTTCACTATTTCATTTTCAATCGTGGGCATATTTAGGTCATGATAGATTTTTAAGTTCCTGAAGTACCATGGAGCGCTAGTGATCATTCTCAGAATTTTTGCTTTGAGGCGTTGGAGTTTCTCCCTTTGTGCTGGACACGCGGTGCCCCGTAATTGAATCCCATATGTCCATATAGGGTTAATGATCATTCTCAGAAGTTTCTCCCTGTTTGATTGACACGCGGTGCCCCATAATTGAATCCTATATGTCCATATAGGCTTAATGATCATTCTCAGAAGTTTCTCCCTTTTTGATGGACACGCGGTGCCCCATAATTGAATCCCATTTGTCTATTATAGGCTTAATGATCATTCTCACTGTTTTCTATTGGAGGCGATGGAGTTTCTCCCTGTTTGATGGACACGCGGTGCCCCATTATTCAATCCCATATGTCCACATAGGCTTAATGATCATTCTCAGTATTCGATTGGAGGCGTTGGAGTCTCTTCCTGTTCGATTTGCACGCGGTGCCCCATAATAGGCTTAAATAAGTACCTTTTATTCTAAGACAAAGTTGGAATGTTTACTTACTCGCCAGTTCAAGTTATGGAGATTCAATTTGATCTGATCACACTTTGAATCAATGTGTTTAGTCCAAGTTATTCGTATGTCGAAGTGGATTCCCAGGTACCATTGAAGCGAATAGCGGGTCACGTGTCCTTCCTTAAGGAAAATGTTAAGTGGGCACATTTAGCTTCATTGACCTTTATCCTCCACTTGTTCAGCTACTGTTCAATAGATCGTAAGCGACTCTGTGGCCAGTGCAAGGATCGAGATGGCAGCTGCTTGCAATCAGTATGGCGGTATCATTGCCAAAGGTGAATATAGCTGTGTTCTCGGAAGGTGGCTTGGCAGCTGTGAAGAGCAAATTCACTCATAATGTTAACTCTTTTCTTATCTTATAATGAGAAATTAATAATGTTTTAGCTTTGACGGTGAAACATACCCGTACATATATAGCGTACATGTAATAGCCGGTATGACCGACTATATGCACTTCTTACTTGTTTCAAAGACAATATATACTCTTTGCTTCCCTTTTATTAACGGGTCTGGTTTGTTTCAGTACGGAAGCTCAGAGAACTTTTAATCTTTGGTGTTCACGTACTTTAGTATGTTCTCTTCTAACACTTGCATCGATATTTGATTTGCTTCCTCAATTGTGATTCCTCTCGTGGAGTAATTAGCGAGCTCCAAGTGAGTCATCAATTGGCACTGCAGTGACATTTATTAAAATGTAATTTTAATTTATCATGGAAAAATTGTGTTGTTGCGTTACAAAAAAGGTGCTCGTCACTCGTTCTGGGTTTTACCATGACGTAATCATATCAGGTGGTAGCCTCCCTCGCGCGTGTTTTCGTAGTCAACACGGATGATGAAGTTTGCTATTATTAACATGAGGGAGGATTCGCTTCTTTATACGAGGAGCTTTGTATCATATTGAACTTCTTTCTTACTCATTCTAATTGCATTAAACCGCTTTTATGTGGTTCTACTTAATTAATTAGATATTTTAGTCTATAAGTCTAATGATTATAACTCTAGTAATAATGATAAAATTAATATTATATCTTACACCATAATATCCGCAAGCGTTCGGGGCACAGTGGGTGTTAGAAACTAATTCTGAGAGAAAATGGCTGTGACATAACCATTTCAAGGCCATGCCCTGGCAGGATTCGAAACCGTACTTTAAGACTGTAAGACTTACATGGTTATCACTATCACACTGAGGCCGGCGGGATGCTAAATATATTGCCTCCATCATAGCTTGATTCGTTATACTGCGACCTATCGTGTCAAAATGACTCAAGCTCGAACATTTCAATCCGCTCTCTCTTTGCACTTCCTTGGCTTCATCATGCCCGTGGTTAAATTTCAGAGAACCTTGGGGGAAAGAACGTGGTAATTCACCCTTGCTACTCTGTGTTCATGACCCTTTATTTACGCTGATACCACACGGGTCAATTAATATATCGAAATCGTTACGCAACGCAGTAGTTGGATATGGTCCGTTATACGAGGGGTACTATTTATATTTCGAGAATAGCAAATAATAACAAACATTTTTAAATGAAAATAGGTTTATTGTTTTTCAAAATATTCCCCTTTATATCAATACACTTTTGCATTCCTTCAAACCATTTGTCATAGCAGTTTTTCCATTCCTCTTGAGACACCTCCAAAACATGGTTTTTGAACGCTTCAACTGCTTCTTCGGCGGTCGTAAATCGTTGACCACGTAGTTTACCTTTGATATCCGGGAACAAGAAGTCATTGGGTGCCAAATCAGGACTGTACGGAGGATGAGTCATCAATTCGATGTTTGACTGCTCAAAAATTCACCTGTTTGACGAGATGAGTGAGAGCTCGCATTGTCATGATGGAGAATGATTCGTCTTTGGCGGTTGGTTTTACGAATTTCTTTCAAGACTTCCGGCAAACAAATGGTCGTGTACCACTCAGAATTGACCGTCCTACGTTGCTCAAGCGAAACAGTGGCCACATGACCAATTCGGCCGAAGAAACAGTCGACCATTTGATTCGCTGTGCTTCTTCCACGAACAACTTTTGTTGGATTAGCTCGTCTTGCAATACCCACACGGTCGACTGTTGTTTTGTTTCCGGCTCATACGCATATATCCATGATTCGTCACCTGTCACGATTTTATACACGTCTTTTGAAGCACCACTGTCGAACTTTTTAATCATTTCCTTACACCAATTGCCAGGAGCCTTTTTGTTGAGTGATTGTCAAATTATGTGGGATCGAACGTGAACAAATCTTTTTTACAGCCAAATGTTCATGCAATATTGAATGTATGGAAGTGGAAGTAATGCCCAAAGTGTCCTCTATCTCACGATATGTCACATGACGATCTTGCATTATCAGTTTACGCACTGCATCGATGTTTTGTGGCACAACAACCGATTTTGGACGACCTTCACGGAGTTCGTCGGCGACCGAACTACGACCACGATTGATTTCACTGTACCAGCGATATACTGTGGTTTTTGATGGTGCTTTATCGCCATACAAAGAACTGAGTTCATCGACACATTCTTGTTGAGATAATCCACGTCGAAAGTTGTGAAAAATAATCCAACGAAAACCTTCTCTTGAAATTTCCATTTTTTGGCCAAATTGATTTTCTTAACTCACTGTAAACACAACAAATAGCACTTGTACATCAACACGTTGTGAGTACGTTTATGATAAAAAATGTCAAACTTTATTATGGTGTTGCCAGATTTTAGCTATTGACATTAGTGTTGCCAGTTCCCTAAATATAAATAGTACACCTCGTATACGCTGATACCACACGGGTCAATTAAAATATCGTAAGGCAACGCAGTAGTTGGATATGATCCATTATATGTAATTTCGTTGACTTATTACTTACATGAACTCGCAGTACATTTCTAGGTGTAGGTAATGAGGGTATTTTTTAATTAACTAAGTAATGAGGCTCTTTTTTAATTAACTAAGTAAGTAATGAGACTATTTTTAAATTAAGTAATTATGTGATGAGGTTGTTTCAAATTAAACCTTCATTATTTTGCTCTCTTCGAAGTAAGCTGCTTGTAACAATATTTAAAAAAATATAATGTACCTATATTCATTCATACACTCCTACTGGGAATCCTTATAATACTGCCAGAGACGACATTTGTCCTTAACTGTCTTCAGCCCGTTCTATAGGAAACTAGATAGGTATGAACTAAATATTGCGGCATCAGAACCATCGATGTAATTCCTTAGTCTACTAATTGTATGTGAGAAAGAAACTAGCAGATGTCAGAGCAATTCATTCACACCCAAATTTACTCTTTTCTCTAGAGTCAGATATAAAATTATTGGATAAACCTTCTCACCCAAGGAGGAACTTAGTTACAAATTAGTTCCAAGCTGATTTGACACCTCGAACGGTCAAAGGGGCTGTACAATCGCATGTCTTCTGCACCGTGATACCAAACAAATTGCTAGTGCCGCCTACCTTTAATTGCTCCCTGAGGGGTTCTTGCGCCCAGTCCACGAATAATGTAGTTGCACTAATAAAAGATCACTTAATTAAAATGTGTGTGTCTTCTATCCGCACTTCACTTTCATTTCCCAATGTTTATTCTCGCACCCGATTTTTTTTCCTGCCATAAATTTCCAACCTTTCTTTGCCACGCTTCAAGTGCAGGCGGGTGCTTACGTATCACACATGTTTGTGCAGAGCTGCCTGCTTTGTTATTATTGTTGGGAGTGCTATTGTGATTGTAGCTGTTGTGTTCCCCGACAGATTCTGAGCCTATGCCTGGCACTGTCAGTCTCTTTGTTCATTTTGTTATTGTTACTGAGCTCCGCAATATCATTGCTCTGGGCATGAGCTCGAGGAATATCATTGCTCTGGGCTTCGCTGATATAAGACATCTGTCGCCACATTTTCAATGAATACTTTTTGCACACAATTCAAGATAGTTCAATGCCATTTGTTTTTAATTGACTACTCGTGTTTATGGTGATGCAACTCTGACACCAAAGTAGCAATACTAATGCCGTAGAATACAAATTGTTACTCGTTTTTAGTACTTTAGATATCAAGATACTTTAGATATGAGGGTATTGGACCAAATCTTATTACATGAACTTGAATCGGGTGCTTATATTTCTTACAAATATCGTTGACAGGACTCCCAATAAATTTAATTAAATTATCTCAATTTATTAAGCATATTTTACTTTCCTTAGTCATAAAATACTTTCTCCGAGAGTCCTTAAGCCTAGTGTGAATATTACATAAATATATCATAAGTTTTTCCTAGTCGTTTATTGGAATTATATACATATACAAATTATCTACATCGATATCGATTAAAAGGTAAAAGAGTCCCAAAGTAATTTATAAAACAATCAAGGATTAAAATTCTGAGTAGTATAAAAAGAGACCATGGTGTATTTTCTCATTAATTATTAAATCCACCTTCATTACTTCTGATACCTTCTAACAATCCACCCTGTCCTCTTACGTGTTTAAGAATGACCTTTTGTCTATAACTTGCTATGGTCCTTAACTTTTAACCCTATCCTCTTGGCTTCTCCTAATAAATTTAACAATCCAGCCTCTTCATGTGTTTAAAACTGACCTCTTCTCTTGTCAGGTCCTTAACCAATCTTCATGACCGCTTTCTTGGACTTTTCATCATATGATTCTAATCTCTCTCCTCTTGGCTTCTCCTAATACCTTCTAACAATCCGCCCTCTTCATGTGTTTCAAACTGACCTCTTCTCTGTGTCAGGTCCTTAACCAATCTTCATGACCGCTTCCTTGGACTTTTTATCATATGATTCTAAACCCTGTCCTCTTGTCTTCTTCTCACACCTTCTAACAATCCACCCTCTTCATGTTCATGTGTTTAGAACTGACATCTTCTCTTGTCAGGTCCTTAACCAATCTTCATGACCCCTTCCTTGGACTTATTATCATATGCTTCTAAACTCTCTCCTTTTGGCTTCCTTTTCGTCCCTACGCGGATTTTAAAATTTACGATACTGTAACCCAAAACCCCCTGAAACATCATAAACTATCGCGTCCGCACTGCGGCAACCAACTGTGCCAATCGGGCACATCTCTGTATGTGTGTGCGAGCGTGTGCGTCCGCTTGAACATGGGCTGACAAAGCGAAAGAGTCGTCAGAATGTGTGCCAGGCAGATACGAGTAAGTAAGTGTTTTTTTTCTTGACCTGCGTTCGAACTATTCTTATCTGCTGTCCGTGCCTTGAGCCGTACAAATATGAATAAAGATAAAGTGCGCTGAAAATAAAATTGCGCACACACTCATGTGCCAACAATATTACTCGGAAGAAGCCGTGAAGAGTTTATTTACGCTGGCCATGAACGCAGGAAATGTGGCTTTTGTGAAAGTTAATTTACAACGCACTCACACTGCGCGGATCCCATTTAGTTGTCGTTTTTTTTTACCTCTTTACAGAATCCTTTTTGTCATAACTATTGAACAGTGAAGTCATTTCTCCTTAAATATTTTTGTCAAATATTGGCAAACGAAAGTTAAAGAATTGGAAAGTTTTTTGAAGGATTCTGCAAAATTTTGCTATACAGTGCATTCTGATGACCTTAGAAAAGAGTGCTTCTATTTCCCGGTGTCGTCTTTTAAGTGGTTACGATTCAATGGAATTCATGTTTAAAGGAGTTTTGCTTCAACACGAATTTGGAAATTTTTATTTTTATATAAATTTATGTTATAAGGAAAATCAGAAGAAAGTACAATTACTTTTTGCATACTCGGAAAACACGTAGAAAGACTGGGCCTACCCTCAAACGATTTTTGCCAAGGCTGTCGTACCGAGAAGGAGGAAGAGACGGTTTTCCACCTCTTATGCCACTGCCCATCCTTGAGCAGAAGAAGAATTCGCACCTTTGGTGCCCCATTTCTTACAATCCAGACAGAGCTGTAATCCTTTAATATTAGGGACATAGCAAGGTTCATCAAACTATCAGGAGGGTTTCCTGCGACATAATGGGGAAGTCGTGCCATTCCCGGCGCTGTCCTTGCGCTGACTATCACCATACCAAGTAAGAGAACTTTTTAGTCAGTGCTTGAACGGCGCCACGCGGTGGTATCACAATGGGCCATTTTGTGTACTCAAGTGTGTTTTTGGCCAACTAGGCGGCCACTCCTACCTACTTACCTACAATTATTTTTTAATGTGAATCATTGGAAATCCTTTTGAGAAAATCTTTGGGCCAATTGGTCATTCTTTCATTCAATATTTAGGTTAATTAGTCAGTACATTCTACGCATAGGATCTCTTTGGTTCTTAGAAATCATACCAGTTAAGAAGGCTGAAGTCTGGCTTCACCTACAATGCTCTATAGTATATTATGGTAGTAGAGTTCATTTGGAACACCATCAAGTTTTATTGTTCTAGAGCATGGGTCGCCAAACTTTTTTGATCATCGACCCTATAGACCCTATATAATTTTTCGAAATCTCCATCGACCCGCATAGAAGTAATTTTCTGTTATTTAAAGCAAACTTTGTATTTTTTTACGAAAATCGCAAAATCCCCTGGCTCAGATCGACCCCCGCTTTTGTTAAATAGACCCCTGGGGGTCTGCATAGACCACTTTCACAACTTTCGACGTGGATTATCTCAACAAGAATGTGTCGATGAACTCAGTTCGTTGTATCAGCACAATCAAAAACCACAGTACGAGGTGTGATCAAAAAAGAACCGTTATTGTGTGATCAAAAAATAAAGTATTTATTTATTCATCAACAACTATCTTGTCCCCTTCAAAGTAATTCCCCTCAGATATAATACACTTATGCCAGCGTTTTTTCCAATCCTCGAAACACTTCTGAAACGCTTTTTTGGTATCGCCAACAGCTCCTGTTTCGATTTTTCTTTTATCTCCTCAATCGTAGCAAAACGCTTTCCTTTCATCGGTGTCTTCAGTTTTGGAAAGAGGAAAAAGTCAGCGGGGGCCAAGTCCGGTGAATACGGTGGTTGAGGCATGATAACTGTTTTGTTTTTGGCCAAAAACAGCTCCTGAGCGATGTCCATGCGACGTTGTTTTTGCTCAAAATTTAGTAATTTTGGAACAATCTTCGCTGCCGCACGTTTCATGCCTAAAAAATCCGTAAAAATTGCTTGGCATGAGCCGAACGATATGCCAACATCATCAGCAACCTCTCTGATAGTGATTCGACGATTATCCAAAATCATTTTCTTCACTGCGTCAATGTTTTCATCGGTTGTTGACGTGCTCGGGCGACCAGAACGAGCATCGTCATTGACATCTTCTCGGCCTTCCTTAAACCGGTTATACCACAATTGAACTTGTGTTCTGCTCATAGTAGACTCGCCAAAGGCCACAGTCAACATTTCAAATGTCCTTGCGCATTTAATTTCATTTTTTACACAAAACTGAATACAGTTTCTTTGATCCATTTTTTCGAATAGTACAAAATCGAAGAGCACACCAAAACACGACTAACCTTTTTATCTGTCAAAAACAAACTGACAATCCAAAATGGTTGGTATTGCCAACATATATAACAGACATGTGTACCAACATAAAAAAAAAAAAAAATGCGAACATCGAACATACGTAACTCACGAAAAGATGAAAATAACGGTTATTTTTTTATCACACCTCGTATATCGCTGGTATAGTGAAATCAATCGTGGTCGTAGTTCGGTCGCCGACGAACTCCGTGAAGGTCGTCCAAAATCGATTGTTGTGCCACAAAACATCGATGCAGTGCTTGAACTGATAAAGCAAGATCGTCATGTGACATATCGTGAGATAGAGGACACCTTGGGCATTACTTCCACTTCCATACATTCAATATTGCATGAACATTTGGCTGTAAAAAAGATTTGTTCGCGTTGGATCCTACATAATTTGATAATCGCTCAAAAAAGGATCGTGTCAATTGGTGTAAAGAAATGATTAAAAAGTTCGACCGTGGTGCTTCAAAAGGCGTGTATAAAATCGAGACTGGTGACGAATCATGGATATATGCGAGTGAGCCGGAAACAAAACAACAATCGCCCGTGTGGGTATTCCAAGACGAGCTAAATCCAACAAAAGTTGTTCGTGGAAGAAGCATAGCGAAGCAAAGGGTCGCCTGTTTCTTCGGCCGAATTGGTCATGTGGCCACTGTTCCACTTGAGCAACGTAGGACAGTCAATTCTGAGTGGTACACGACCATTTGTTTGCCGGAAGTCTTCGCAGAAATTCGTAAAACCACCGCCAAAGACGAATCATTCTCCATCATGACAATGCGGACTCCCACTCATCTCGTCAAACAGGTGAATTTTTGAGCAGTCAAAACATCGAATCCTCCGTACAGTCCTGATTTGGCACCCAATGACTACTTCTTGTTCCCGAATATCAATGGAAAACTGCGTGGTCAACGATTTGCGACCGCCGAAGAAGCAGTTGAAGCGTTCAAAAACCATGTTTGGAGGTGTCTCAAGTGGAATGGAAAAACAGCTATGACAAATGCTTTGAACGAATGCAAAAGTATTGATCATCAAGGGGAATATTTTGAAAAACAAGGAAGCCATTTTCATTTAAAAATGTTTGTTATTATTTGCTATTCCCGGAATATAAATAGTACCCCTCGTATAAAGGGTCATGAACACAGAGTAGCAAGGGTGAATTTCCACGTTCTTTCCCCCAAGGATCTCTCAAATTTAACCGCGGGCATAATGAAGCCAAGGAAGTGCTATTTCCGAAATATAAATAGTACCCCTCGTACACGTACGATTCCCTCACTGATGAAGGAGCCAGTGCAGGTTTATGTGGACCAGAAAAAAGATACTCGGAAGGGCTAGGGCAAGTACACAAGCCTCTTTCAAGCGGAGATTTACGCAAGAGCCGCAAATATCGGAACAAAAGAATATCCATTCTAACTGATAGGCAGGCACCTATTAAGGCACTCAACTGTCACCAGGTGACATCAAAACTGCTGATAAGCTGAACATCCTTGGACAAAACATTCAGGTATGATGCTATGTATTCCAGGTCACATGGGAATATCTGGTAAACGAAATAGCAGACAAACTTGCCAGAAAGGGAGTAGTCTCTCCGCTTGTAGGCCCGGAAACATTTTGTGGCTTAGGAAAGGGCAATTTCAAGTAGAAGATAAACAAAGAAGAGTATACTGGGACAATTTGCCGAGGCTATCACAATCAAAATCGCTTATACGGACCTTTAACCTAAAATTTTTCAAAGAGGGTATGGAATTAAAGAAGAAAAATCTAAGAATCATTACAAGAATTATGACAGGACACTGTATATTGAATTATCACCTAACAAAACTGGGAATTTACTCGATTGGAGCTTGCAGATTTTGCACGGAAGAAGATGAGACCTCGAGACATGTGCTGGGATCATACCCAGCAGTAATGCACAAACGAAAGAAGCATTCGGATGAAGAAAAAATACTCATCAAAATAATACTAAATGTATCGAGCAAACTGGACTCAACCAAATACTCGGAATCCATGAACGGCGCACAATAGACCTCTGAGGTCGGAGTGTAAGATCCCCCTTAACAAAAATAATAATAAAACCGGTAACTGCTTCGTGGAGAACCCTGCTTTCTAAGTCAACGTGTTTTTCTTGACATTCTTTCCGCAATTATTACGAAGCCAGTACTTTCTGAGTACCCCTTGGTTATGTGTGTATTTCGTAGATGAATTTCTTTGTGGTCCCTTGCTCCCAAAGTGATCTCATCACAAGATACGTGTTGATTCCCATATAGAAGCAAACGTGGAGTAGCGTGTCCCTACACCATGAGCCGCAATCCAAATCAACTGCCAAGCTTAGGAAAAATTCAGTCACGGTCTTTTGTTGTTTAACATAACATGTCAAAACTATAAACACCTCCCTTCCCCCCTTTGTTTTGCTTTGTATATTTTTGTATCACATTCACCCAAACTAAAACTGGAAAAAATTCACTTGTCACTGCAGCGGCGTCATCATCAACACTTGTTAGAGGCCGACTGACGATGAAGAAAAACAACAAAAACACGATTGCAACGAAAGCGGTTGTCGAGGGGAATTTTTGCATATTAATTAATTTAATTCAACGAATGAGCAAAGAGCAGCGGCAGCAACCACCACAGCAGCAACAACAACAACAACAATAACAGGTCAGAACACAAATGCTGCGGAAAGATGCAAACACACTTTATCCGGCAGACCACTCAAAAAACTGTTGTTGTCCTCCTCTCTCCACTAACACAGAACGAAAACTGATTGGAATTATCAATATAGGAAAATGCGGGGTTTATATAAGAAAATACTACAAAAATATATATTATATAAAACTTCTCTGATCTGTTGATGGAATATGAACTTAAAATCATTCAGAGACATGTGCTGAAAATCACAAGAAAATATTATAAAAAAAGAAAAGCAGTTCTCAAAAGGGTTGCAAACTAACCACAATAACAACACAACTCGCGAAGAAGAAGAAGAACAAAGCAAGCCATTCATTCATTCATTCACGGTGGCCGCCGCCTGCCTACGGAATTGCTGTTGACGCATTGTTGCGATCGGGCGCAGGAAATGCACAATATGCTGGCACACAGTCTTTGCTCCACAAATGTTATTGTTGTAGATTAAGCGCCGTTCGCTCAAGCGCAGTCTCAGACTGGCACGTTCAGATAAAATGATTGCGTGCCCGCTTTGCTGAATTGACATGAAATGCTTTCATGTGTGCTGGGGTGGCTGCGTGCATGTCGAAATGCTTCGCTTTGTAGTACCCTCCCACATGGCCGCTCCCACAGGCTTTTCGCCATAAGAAATTCCAAGCCAGTCCAGTCAGCACATACAACCACCACAGCCAACTGACGTAATCGCCACCGCTTGTCTTTATGCAACTACTACAACAACAACAACAATAACAATCAAACCATTCACGGTTCAGCGACTCACTCGAGCCAATTGATAAGAGTGCGCCGCGGCGTCCGCAAAGTCCCAGCTCGCGTTTCCAGCTCAAGTTTACGCCACGCTTTTTTGTTTATTTAATTTTTGTTTCGTTTATTTTTTCGGAACGTTTTTATTTCATTTATTTATTTCATTTGTTTGTTGTTGTTGTTGTTGTTGTTTACCTTTGTTGCTTTTTGCTATTTGCTTTTTACTCGATTGTGAATTGTGGGAGCAGTCCGAGCGCGTTCGCCTGGTTTTGCTTTTATTACAATTGGCATTGAATTTTCTGTGTGAGAAGAGAAAGTTTTAAGAGCGCAACAACGAAGCGCTCTTAAGCTGATATTAGGAGACTGCAATCTCTCCGCGTACTAGGCTTACTGAAAGAGTTGCCACCTTTTGCGGATGTTTGTATTGAACAGGTTTCAATTAGATTTTACTGTCTGGATACCAACCTAACGCAACCCCGTGTTTGTCTGCGGTATATGGTGATCTATTATCTTAAGGCCTCTATATCCATTATCTTAAGGCCTCTAGATCCATTATCTTATTACCTCTAGATCCACTATCTTAAGGCCTCTAGATCCATTATCTTAAGACTTCCAGTCCTGCCTTTATACACATTTACATAGCGAGCCGCTTGCTGCACGCAGACGCCCTCTTTAATCTGGTGTTCAGACGACATGGTTTTTGCCCATAAGTTAGTTTGTGACTTTCTTCCGCCTCTTTTGCCGCTTGCTGCACGCAGACGCCCTCTCCGGCCATATATAATCTGGTGTTCAGACGCCTTGGTTTTCACCAACTAACTAACTTGGTGACTTTCATCCGCCTCTTTTGCCGTACCATTACACAGGAATTGTGTCTAGTTAGCCATTGTAGCCATCGCAGCTTCATCGGTTGGGCGCCGATATCTCACCGTCCCTCTCTCATATGCTACAGGACCCGGTACTACACGCTGCTTGCCCGCTTGCATGGTATACACCGTCGTTCTCTTTAGTTGCATTACCCAGGCTTCACCCACACCGGTCCGAGAGACCTTCTGGGAGGTCGAGAGTAAGAATTGGGAGTGAGAGGCCGTCAAACCCCTTGCTACTTCAATCACTTAACCATCCAACCTTCCAAATCTTTATTTATTCACTTCATACAAAATTTTAGCTATGAAAATTAAGCACCTCCTTTTGGTATATTTCAGTTTTTAATTCCACTCCACTCAAATGGCTTCACCGAACCATGTTGACTGCAGCGCAGAGACCGCCTGGCTTGAGGAACTCCTGCACGAGGTGCAACTGGAGCAATTTCTTGAACGCATACGTGACGATCTGCAAGTGACACGCCTTGCTCATTTCGACTACGTACAGGCGGAGGATTTGGAGCGATGCGGGCTGGGCAAGCCGGCCATACGCAGGTTGATGGAGGCGGTGCGCAAGAAAAAAGCTCACCAGTGGCGCAAAAATATACTCTCGAAGTTGATTGGCGGCGGTAAGCAACCGTCGTCGAAAAAGTCCGCGCATGCAGCTCACAAGGAGCAGCAGAACACTCAACTCACTTGCCTCATACATGAGAAGGACATTACGTTGGGCATTAAGCTGGGCGACGGGTCGTTTGGGGTGGTGCGCCGCGGCGAGTGGCATGCAGCACCGGGCGGGAAGGTGCTGCCTGTGGCCGTGAAGGTGAGTAGCAATTGTGATTGATATGTTTACAAAATCTGTTTACATTTCTCTTACTGCAGGTGCTAAAATCGGACAGTCTCACCCAGCCGGGCATCATAGACGATTTCTTCCGCGAGGTCCAGGCCATGCACGCCTTGGATCACTCGAATCTGGTGCGCCTGTATGGCGTTGTGCTCTCACAGCCCATGATGATGATTACAGAACTGGCGGAGCGCGGTTCCCTGCTGGACACGCTTCGCAAGCAGTGCAAACACACGCCGCTGAGCAACATCTGGAACTGGTCTGTGCAGATCGTAACGGGCATGGCCTATCTGGAGCTGAAGCGCTTTCTCCATCGCGACCTGGCTTGTCGCAATGTGCTGCTTGCCTCGGGCAATAAAATTAAAATCGGCGATTTCGGTTTGATGCGTGCTCTGCCGCAAGAGGACGACTGCTACGTGATGACAGAACACAAGAAGGTGCCATTTCCGTGGTGTGCGCCAGAGTCACTGCGCTTCCGGCAATTCTCGCATGCATCCGACACTTGGATGTTTGGTGTGACTCTTTGGGAGATGTTCACCTTCGGCGAGGATCCGTGGGTGGGCCTCAATGGCTCACAGATCTTGCGTAAAATCGATCGTGAGGGTGAACGTCTGCATCAGCCGGACGCCTGCCCGCCGGACGTCTACGAAATGATGCTGCAGTGCTGGGACAAAACGCCGGCCGAGCGACCCACTTTCGCTGCTTTAAAGTGAGTAGAATATATAAGAAAAAAGTTGTGAATTGATGCATGTCCAATTTCTTCAGAGAGTTCCTTGTGGGCATGTCGCCTCCGCTGCTCAAGGCCGCCCGCTCCTACCACGAACAAAATCGTTTACAGATTGAATTGGGCGACACCGTGGCCGTTATTGACGGCCGCCCGGAACTGAAGCTGATCAAGGGTCAGAATCAGCGCACCTTCGAGATTGGCATATTTCCACGCAGCGTGCTGGAGCGACCGAAACACACCAACAGCGATCTCATACGGCCCATGCACGAAGGGTTGCGTCCAGTCGGTCATGTAGGCTCGCCTTTTGGGTTCTGCTGGGGTGGCGCTGGAGCCATAGGTGCAAACAGCGAATTGCAATCAGGTCAGAGGAGCCGAATTTCTTAAATTGTTGGAATTAATTTTAAATTTCGCATCATTCGCCTTAGATCGCAATCGTAAATGCACTTCCCTGCAGACGCACGGGTCTTTACAGCAGCTGCATCACGTCAAGGAGCGCAAATCCATCTCGAGTAAGCAATTCTCCTACAATAAACTCATCAATGATGTGGGTGCACAGCAGTCCGGCCAATCGGGTAAGCAGAAATCGCAGGGAAAAGGCCAAAAAGCGGGTCCCCAGCGTCCACCACCACCACAGCAGCAGCAAGAAGGCATTCTAATCGATATATCACCGGAGTGTGGCGGTGTTGGACCACCGCCGGCGCTCATGCATCTGGGTGAAAGTTCCTCTATGAATGCGGACAGCTCGTTTTGCATACTGGACGCACCCATCGATGTGCCTACCGTAGGCGACGCCTTCAACTCGAGTCAGCCAGTGTCGCCGAATGCTACCCTGCCGCTGCGGCAGTCACAATTCCAATTCGGAGCTTCGCCTACACGTATGCAACCGCCACCATATCAAATGCCGCCCACGTATTCCAACACCATCGAATTTGCTCAGCAGCAGCATTCGCAGCCGCCGTCGCAGGATCCTTTCGACACATCCAGTTTAAGTATGAATGCTGCTGGCGGCGGTGATGCTGACAAGACAACTGGGGCCATGCCTTTGTATTCCAATGTGACGAAACAGCAGCAACAGCCGCCACAAGAAAGTCCTATCGGGTTTGTGCTGCCTGGACAGTGAAATTTAGTTACTTTACCTCATTTTTTATTCTAGAGCGGGGACACAAAATTCCTCCTTCAATAGCCCAGCTGCACGCAAAAGTCTCTTTGGCTCCATGCTGGGCAGTGATGAAAACACACAACCACAAATGAGCGCTACAGCAGCGGAACACGATTCAGATTTGTCCATGCATTTGAGGAACATTAGTCTGGATACGACAGGGCCCCAAGCAGAAAACGTACTGCTCGACAAATCCTTCATAGCGGAGCTGGAGAAGGATATGTACAGCAACAAGGGCCAGAGCGACTTCGATCGCAATTCGACCCAAATGTATGCTAACAAGGAAGCTATTTACAAGCAGAATCTCACGCCGCTGAAGAGCAGCGCTGGAAACTCCGTAACCGCCACATCATCACATTCTTCTAGTCCTGCTTCCCTTTATGGTGCTTCGCCAAAAATCACAAATATGTCAACACCTACTGCTATGGAAGCGCGCAACAGTTTGTACGTGACACAGGAGCTGCAGAAGCAGAACAACGTGGAAGCAGCGGCCGCAGTTGCAACCACCGAGAGCCTGGTGAATCGCATGTGGCACGAGCAACTCGCCGCCACGTCGTCTGTATACTATGCCCAGCCGCCAACGGATGTCTACCAGAATCAGAGCAACTACCAACAGGCGTCCGCGGAAACCTATCATGGCTTCGTGGCCATCTCCAATCGCGTGGTACCGCCCAAAACCGCCAATCAGTACTACGCCAGTACGGCAAGTGCAGCATACGGCAGCATCGATGGGCGGGAAATGTACGACGCGGTAGCGCCCACACCCTCCACTTACTACGGCCAGGTGCCTTTACATGGGGCTGCGGGAAACGGCATATATGCCAATGGTGGGGCAGCTGGCGTGCCCGCCATTTACGATGAGGTGGCCTTAGACGAATATCTGCGGCCGCATCGCCCGGCTCCTTTGGCGCCGCCACAGTTGTCTACGCAGCAGATCCAACGACGTTTGGAGAAACTTAAGCTGCAACAAGAGGCGGGCGGCGGCAGCAATTTGTATGCCCCAGTGCCGGCGGACTATGCGCGTGAGAATGATAAAATACAACAAATGCTGCAGGACCTCGGACCGGCCGCAGTGGAACTGGACGTCAGAAATGCTCTACGCGCGGCCAGCGGTGATGCCAACTTGGCCATACGGCACTACAAAATCGAGCAACTGACACGGTGAGTCACCAGATGAGAGAGCTTTCTAAATGGGTTTGTTTTTAACTGTCTTTTTTCAGACTTGGTGTAGGCACTCGTCCTCAGTGCGAGCTGGCTTTGCAGAGCACCGGCTGGAGTTTGGAACTAGCTGCCGCCGTTCTGTTGGAGGCCAATACGTAAAACTACCTTAATTCCTGGCCCTCCACCTGCATTCCACCAATTTGTTCTGTGGGACATTATTTACCTTAGACTAGACAGAAATTTAGTAGAAATTGTTGTTCAACGAGAAACGTTTAAAATGTGATTTCCCAGTACAAGATTACAAACACCCCCTCCCATGAGAAACAAAACACGAATAGTTGATGGAAGAAAAACGTTCACAAATATTTTAAAAGCAAAGCAATTGAAATTGCCACACTGAGAGTATTTTTGTAGTAACCATATTGAAATTAGTCATTCACCGTCCCACAAAAACAGAGTAAAATTTATGTGAGCAATTGAATACTGCTCTAGTATTAAACGATATTTCAGTTTTACTATATGCAGACACATATCTGCTCTAGCTAGATTAGGAGCACTTTAATTCTAGATGACCCACAACTCCAATGAACACATTCGAATATCCTCTCGTTTTAAGTGTCCCCTGAATACTCATTTGGATTATGTTATTTTTATTTTATTTTTGAGTTTTGATTAAAATCAAATTGCATGTTGTTTGTTGTAAGCGTTGCAAAACGATTGATCGATATATACATAGGGTATATATAGTCGTATATATATAAATAAATTTTTATGTAGTTTATGTGCGGAAATGTGTGACAGTTTCCCTCAATGTTACATGTAAATAGATCATTGCAAGTGCATTCAAAGTGCACCTGCGACTGATGCTGAAATCGACTTTAAACAGCGTAAACACAGAGTTTATTAGTTAGACTAGGAATACGAACAAATTTTGAATGTGTATAATTAATTAACTATTGCCTTAACAAAATAAGAATTTATGTGCGTGCGTAGAAAATGCATTTTAAGTTTACTGTTAAATTAGAAACAAACGAATATATTGAATGATATTACAATAAAATACGCAAAAAAGTATATTTAATGCAGTGCTATGTGTTTGTTTTATGGGTACTTATGCAGGTATTTTATATGCTTCCACTATGGAATGTCAAATGCTTTTCAGCTGGAAAAGGTTCAAGTGGCTGTTTAATATAAAAAAATAAACAACCAGAAGACACACTTAGCTCCATTGTGAAATCTGCTATAAAATCTATGATCTATTATCGTGGGTTTACAGTAGTTTTTGGCGATATATCGATACGAGTGACTTTCTGGCAGTAACTTCAGAGCATTCTGCCCATCTTCTGTTGGTAACCAGCAGCAAAACGAACTGTGTAAACTAACAGTGGCTGAGCGCTGTTAATGCTTTGGCCACTGTAACAGCGCGTTGGTCACTGTTAGTTGTGTGTGCAGAAACAATAACAGAAGCATCCCATTTAACAGAAGGCGACTCTACCACTGTAAAGCAAACGAAGCCTTGACGAAGAGGGGCAAATAACACGAAAGAGGTGGGAAGAGAGATTTTATGGTACCTTTCTTACCAACTTCATAACACCATGAAATTAAACGATCAAGTATCTTCTCTCATACAAATCCATATTACCAACGCATCAGGGGTTTCTTATACAAAATGTTTTCGTTTAAAAACACTTTTCTTCCATGCATCCCGTAAAAATGCGGTGTAAAAATTTAAGAGCAAACTGACCCCTAAACAAATTTAGTTATATATTATTATAGAATTATAGACTCTCCAGCTTTTCTCGCTTTGGTTTATGCAACATTGCTACTGAAAGGTATGATAGTCCAGTAGTAAATTGCTTATAGCAGAGAATCGCATGTGACACGGTGTCGTGTGTAAAGGGCTAAAGCACCTTGTGATCAGTCACTTATGTTATTGTCAACCCTGTAAACTTGAGAATGAGCATTCATTCATGAGAAAATGAATACATCCCTTCTGTGTCTAACTGAAGTTCGGTGGTTCAGTCATACAAATTTCAATAGGAATTTTTATTGAATAAGTTTAGTAAAGATGACACGCCCGTTCTGTTCAATCGATCATTTTATTCTGCCACACTCATCGTTTGAATGTAACTATATTGATCTAAAACAACAAACAGGTGACCAGATGTAATTAAATAAATACGTTTAGTGCTACATAAGTGTCGGAATAGGGATTTTTATGGGGTAGGTGGTTGAATCATAAGTCTGTATAGGCATTTTTATGGAATAGTTGACTCAAGTTTTATGGTATAGGTGGCGCCAACACAAGTCCGAATATGAGTTCTTTAAAGACTAAAATAACAATCGTTGAAGTGGGAGTAGAAAACATGTTTTTTACTCTACGTGTATGAATATGAATAGAATAAGAAAAAATGTCCATTGTGAATACCGTCTTTAAAGCATTTATTCAACAATTTTGACTTATTTGGACTTGGCAATTATTGCTTGTTTCCTTGATTGAAAAAACTTTTTTGGCACATAAAGCTTTCTTAGATCTCGAAGGTGATTTTGATAATACCGGTTACCGCTCTATCGAAAGGGCTTTATTCTCCAAGAATATCGATAAACCGACTATTGGGTGGGTTAAAACGATGTTAGAAAGCAGACAAATTAGTTCATCTCTAGGAGACGAATCCGTCTCAGTCAAAGCAATGAAAAGTTGTCCGCAAGGTGCTGTACTATTTGAGGCAATTGGATAAGCTGACGATCTTGCGGTCATAACCTCCGGCAAGTTCCACAGAACAGTATTATCGCTCTGATTTTCATATCAGATTGGAGTCGCGCAGAAGGGCTATCTATTTATTCGAGCAAGACCATTCTCGTTACTTTTACAAACAGATTACAATTGAACCTTGGAAACAATCGCTGTTAAGGGAACCAATATTAACTATTCCAACGAAGTTAAATATCTAGTTGTAGATTTAGATAGGCGACTAAATTGGAATTCTCACTAAAAAGTCGGTGATAGGCCACGGTACAAGATCAATGTGGGCCTGTTGGAGTCTCTTCGGTAGAACATGGCGTCTAGATTCCAAATGATACACTGGATTTATATGGTTGGTCTAATCATTACTTAAGCATCCCTTGCATGGTGGTTAAAAACCACACAAGGATTCGCTAAGAAAGTACTTACAAGTTTTCAACGGCAGGCTTGCTATGACGGGTGCCATGCGAAACTACTCAACCGTTGCTATTGAAGTGATAATAAGATTAAACCCCTTGCATATCTTCGTGAAAAAAGTGCTGCTAGAAGTGCATTGAAGATGCAAATCTTGTCTAGACGAGAGCCTCAACACTTTTGGTCATATCAATATTCTAAAGCACAAACTGGATCAAAAAATGGTCTGTTCAATAACGGATCAGATGATCCCAAAACGATATTTGGATCGTAATTTTGAGATTACCTCAGACCGTGATGAATGGGACATTAAAGGACCTTGGATCGATCCTAGAAGTCTAGAATGGTTCACAGGCGGGTCAAAAAGAGTGGAGTCGATGCAGGGGTCTATGGACCCAATTTTTGAACCAATGGATACGTGGCTTAGCGTCTTTCAGGATGAAATTAAAGCAATTTCAATCTGGGCAAGGATAAATCTGAAAAGAGGCATCAAGGTCATATACAAAGCTAGCTATTCAGATAGTCAAGGTGCATTACAAGCATTATAGCTTCATATTATTTGGAATCGAAACTATTAGAAGAGTGCTTCAATAGCCTCTAATCTTCAGGTGCAACATATAAGGTTGCACTTTGCTGGGTCCCGGGTGATTCCGGGATTGAAGGCAACGCAATTGCTAACGGACACTGTTTGGTGTGCTCTATGGGCAGAGGGATCATTGATCCATATTTCTTCAAACATGAAGCCGGCCATACTGTTACAGTCAATGGGGAACGCTATAGAGCCAAATTTAATGACTTTTTAGTGCCTGAATTGGATGATGTTGATGTGGACGACCTTTGGTTCCAACAAGACGGCGCTACATGCCATACAGCCAACGAAACAATCAATTTATTGAAGGAAACTTTTGGTGAGCGCATTATCTCGCGTCATGGGCCTGTGGCGTGGCCTCCATGATCGTGCGATTTAACACCGCTGGACTATTTTTTGAGGGGTTATGTGAAGTCGCTTGTCTACGCAGATAAGCCCGAGACGATTGGCGGCTTGGAAAAGAATATTCGGCGCGTTATTGCTGACATACGGCCCCAATTGCTGCAAAAAGTGGTCGAAAATTGGGCCTCTCGGCTGGAATTTATTCGAGGCAGCCGCGGCGGCCACTTGAAAATCATTTTTAAAACATAATGGCAAACTCTTATCTATATAATAAAGCTAAATTCTTGGCCATAACATAAAATTATATGCATTTTATTTCTGCTTGAAAACCACACGTCTAAAATAACACCCTTTAGTAGATTTTCTCTCTACCTTAATAAAAATCAACCTTCTTGACCACTCGGACTGCCGGCTTTGTCTAGACGAATATGAGACCACAGAACACACAATGTGCGTTGGCAAAGACTACAATGCCCATATATCACCGCGACTAGCTGGATCCGGAGAGATAAAAAGCTGCTGTTATGGACATTCTCAATTTCATCCACAAAGCGAAAAAGATTCTGAAAGAAAATGAGTTTCAACTACATTATTTCTTTAGACAAGGAACACCTAGGTACGAAAGGTCGTGGTGACTTAAACTGAGATGGAGTGACAAACGATGTTTTAGGTCGCAGTGGCGGCCTACTACAAGAAATTGTTATTATTATACGGGATTCAAACAGAATGTCTTGTGTATTGTTATGGTTTTTTACGGGTGGCTGCCAATTTTCACACTTGTTGTTAAACGTTTTAATTGTTTCTCTGCCAGTTTTCCTCAGCAATTACAGCGTTGGCAATGTCAATGCGTTAATTAAATTTCTTTGTCATGCTTTGCATGTTGCCCGCGCACATGGCACGTTGTCAACTTTGCAGTACTGTGCTTTGCGTTGCTTTTGAGTGTTTTCTTTTGTTTTCGTACTGGTGTGCCATGAACACTTAAGCTGAAATGCTCGTAGTATGGCAGTCAATTCAAGGTTTGTTGGCTTTTGTGCATTGTAATTGATTTTTTTTTAAACTTATTTTTGGCTGCCTTTAACAGTTAATTGATATGCCCAAAGGTGCTTTAGTTGAGGTATTTCATAATATCAAGAATGTGACTGAGCCGGTCCAAAAGGGAGAGGAGAGGAAGGGGCTTCCCCATTAAAGTAATGTTATTTGAAACGAGTTTGTTGCTTAAGTCTTTTAATTTGACCAGTTGAAGGAGTTTGTTGCTTAAGTCTTTCGATTTGAAAGGGGAATTTTTGTATTGTCGCCTGCAGGGAGATGCGCAGGCATAGAAATTATAATGAGAACATTTAAAATGGTGACTGAATTGGTTCAAAGCAGTTCCCTAAGAGTCCCATCATGACGGCGAACACATATTTTGCAGAGAAAACGCAGCTCGAGGGACACAGAGGGAGTAAATTTTAACAATTTGCAGTGATAAAAGGAGAGATATAAATAACTGGATCAAGACAGACATTTCCTTTGTTAATCGAAATGAACACATTTAAAATGCGCGCCATAAGGGTTTAAAGGAGAGTTCCCTAAGGCTGCCTACATTCAACTATGACAGAGAAAACACATTTTACAGAGAAAACACATTTTACAGAGAAAACACATTTTGCAGAGAAAACGCAGTTGGCGAGAGAGAGAGAGAGAGAGTAAATTTGAATAAAACAGTGTTAAAAGGGGAGATGTAAATAACTGTATAGATACTGACACTTCCTTTGTTACTCCATCGGTCAACTTGCGCATTGGAATGTCCAACTGTGTTGGCGCTGACTGCAAGTATCTTTAAAAGATTTCAAACTGGTCCGCTTAATGACAATTGTACTTTCCAATAAAGACGGTGATTGATTGCAGTGGAGTATAATAATCTTATTGAGAAACTCAATAATAGTGTTCAAGAATTTGTGGACACCATAGAATTCAAGATCAAATTTAGATAAAGCTGATTTTCGAAAGTACACTCGTAGTTTTACTTGACAGGATGCTACTGGTATTTATAGGAATTTTGTGTGTTATACACTCCAATATCATTTCTCTCTGATCTACTTCAGTTGGGTTCCGCTTCACATGTTGCATTGGTTGGCTTCATAATGTGTGTGATTATAAGCAGTGACATAGCCGACCACTACGGCCAGAACACAAGTCAGAAAGAGACACAGCCAGAGATATAGAGAGAGAGCTAACAGAACTTCTGCTTTGCCTCCAACATATCATTTCAGAGATACAGACAGAGCGATAGAGAGAGAGCTAACAGAACTTCTGCTTTGCCTCCAACATATCATTACAGAGACACAGCCAGAGAGATAGAGAGAGAGCTAACAGAATCTCTGCTTTGCCTCCAACATATCATTTTAGAGATACAGACAGAGAGATAGAGAGAGAGCTAACAGAACTTCTGCTTTGCCTCCAACATATCATTTCAGAGACACAGCCAGAGATATAGAGAGAGAGCTAACAGAACTTCTGCTTTGCCTCCAACATATCATTTCAGAGATACAGCCAGAGAGATAGAGAGAGAGCTAACAGAACTTCTGCTTTGCCTCCAACATATCATTTCAGAGATACAGACAGAGATATAGAGAGAGAGCTAACAGAACTTCTGCTTTGCCTCCAACATATCATTTCAGAGATACAGACAGAGAGATAGAGAGAGAGCTAACAGAACTTCTGCTTTGCCTCCAACATATCATTTCAGAGATACAGACAGAGAGATAGAGAGAGAGCTAACAGAACTTCTGCTTTGCCTCCAACATATCATTTCAGAGATACAGACAGAGCGATAGAGAGAGAGCTAACAGAACTTCTGCTTTGCCTCCAACATATCATTACAGAGACACAGCCAGAGAGATAGAGAGAGAGCTAACAGAATCTCTGCTTTGCCTCCAACATATCATTTTAGAGATACAGACAGAGAGATAGAGAGAGAGCTAACAGAACTTCTGCTTTGCCTCCAACATATCATTTCAGAGACACAGCCAGAGATATAGAGAGAGAGCTAACAGAACTTCTGCTTTGCCTCCAACATATCATTTCAGAGATACAGCCAGAGAGATAGAGAGAGAGCTAACAGAACTTCTGCTTTGCCTCCAACATATCATTTCAGAGATACAGCCAGAGAGATAGAGAGAGAGCTAACAGAACTTCTGCTTTGCCTCCAACATATCATTACAGAGACACAGCCAGAGAGATAGAGAGAGAGCTAACAGAATCTCTGCTTTGCCTCCAACATATCATTTTAGAGATACAGACAGAGAGATAGAGAGAGAGCTAACAGAACTTCTGCTTTGCCTCCAACATATCATTTCAGAGACACAGCCAGAGATATAGAGAGAGAGCTAACAGAACTTCTGCTTTGCCTCCAACATATCATTTCAGAGATACAGCCAGAGAGATAGAGAGAGAGCTAACAGAACTTCTGCTTTGCCTCCAACATATCATTACAGAGACACAGCCAGAGAGATAGAGAGAGAGCTAACAGAATCTCTGCTTTGCCTCCAACATATCATTTTAGAGATACAGACAGAGAGATAGAGAGAGAGCTAACAGAACTTCTGCTTTGCCTCCAACATATCATTTCAGAGACACAGCCAGAGATATAGAGAGAGAGCTAACAGAACTTCTGCTTTGCCTCCAACATATCATTTCAGAGATACAGCCAGAGAGATAGAGAGAGAGCTAACAGAACTTCTGCTTTGCCTCCAACATATCATTTCAGAGATACAGACAGAGATATAGAGAGAGAGCTAACAGAACTTCTGCTTTGCCTCCAACATATCATTTCAGAGATACAGACAGAGCGATAGAGAGAGAGCTAACAGAACTTCTGCTTTGCCTCCAACATATCATTTCAGAGATACAGCCAGAGAGATAGAGAGAGAGCTAACAGAACTTCTGCTTTGCCTCCAACATATCATTACAGAGACACAGCCAGAGAGATAGAGAGAGAGCTAACAGAATCTCTGCTTTGCCTCCAACATATCATTTTAGAGATACAGACAGAGAGATAGAGAGAGAGCTAACAGAACTTCTGCTTTGCCTCCAACATATCATTTCAGAGACACAGCCAGAGATATAGAGAGAGAGCTAACAGAACTTCTGCTTTGCCTCCAACATATCATTTCAGAGATACAGCCAGAGAGATAGAGAGAGAGCTAACAGAACTTCTGCTTTGCCTCCAACATATCATTTCGAACGTAGAGTTGCTTTTTTTCATATGCTACAAAATGTTTTCATAAAATGCGTTTGCTTTGCTGAAGCCTATTTTGAGTTGTACTCTTTTTTAATGTACAATTGTACGGTTTATGGGTGTGTCCAACAAAGCCGGTTGCAATTGTGTCGTTCGTTAAAATTGTATATTGACTTTGAGTCGCCCTCACAAGGAAAACTGAGCGATCCGCCTAAAACCATTAAAATGGGTTATGATGTGAATATCACTAATCTAAGGGAGAACATTGATTCACAGAGAACATTGATTCACTGGTACAAATATGCATCTCCCGCCTCTTCATTGACAACGAACATGTCTGCGATATCAACAAAGTAGCTATCAGAAAACAAGACCTGTCTATCCTACAAGATTGTTAATGACAAAGTGGCGACAGAAAAGAGTCCAACTTGCCAATGAGTCTCCACAGATGAAAAAAAGTTTGGACTGCTATAACTGAAAGCTGAGCAAATAAGCAACGTACTGAAAGCTGAGCAAATAAGCAACCTCTATAGATAATTAATAACCCTGTTGAACATTGTATGATGGGGAAATCGGAAGCAAGTTGGAATGGAGTATCAACACATGTCAAATTGCAAGGCTCATGTTCAAATCGTACAGTACTCAGCAAACCACATCTATAGTGGCACTCCCGAGAAAGGATTGGAGAATGATTGTAAGGATAATGACGGGTCACTGTCTTCTGTCAACACGCTCAAAGGATGGGACTACGAACAACGACGATTATCGGAAATGTGGGAAGGAAAACTTTGGAGCATCTCCTGTGCCTAATCGCAATCTCAAAAGAACGCCTGCCATACCTGGGAGCCCCGTGCTTTGAGGGACTGAACAAGTTCTCAGCAATAGGGATGGTCTCGCTCTTAAAGTTCGCCAAGGGCGTATATTTTGTTACAGCTTCATATTAAGACTCTTAAACGGATGTCAATCTGGCACCGCCACGGACCTTGCAGGTCTGCCTCCGTTGCATTGAAGTAGATGACTATTTCATTGGTTTAAGATGGCTTCAATATGAGGAATCTCAGTATGATAGATAGATAGGGTGCTCGTTTAGCACTAAATATCGAAGTTGAAGACCACACTCCTTTGTGTGGCTCCGCGTGCAAACGCATTGCAGCGATTCTGTTAAACTGAATCCTCAGTATGATTGTCATACAAAAAACTGATCAGTTAGAGCACAAATTTTCCTTGCGTATCTTTGAGGCTGGTCAGTTGCCAGTTCCTGGAGATAATTGTTATCATAAGAAAGTCAATTGTTGGCACCAATGATTCTGAGCAAGGACTGATTTGGTCAAACCATCTTTCTTCTTTTAAGAGTTGATGGAGTCAGGTACGGTCTAGGGTTACGGTTTAGTTTACCACCTCATTGAAGAATTTAATTAAAATTTTATTTTGTAAGATTTTTTTTGCTTATCACACCAAAAACGTTCGTTACTTAAAGTCTTTCGTTAAGTGACCCAAATTTCTGGGCGAGAAAATGTGAAAAATTGCCCTGTAATTGGTGGCAAGTGCAGTTGTGCGTGTTTACGTAAGAAATGCGAGCAAGTTTTTTGACATTTTTGCTGAACAACGCACTGCAAAGCACTGAGCCGAGTGATTGTGGCCATTATGGCACCATTAATGTTTGACCGGCCTTAATTGAAGTGTGTTCCAAGTGCTTTAAGCGATTTGGCTGCTTCGTTTGTCTCATTGCAAAGTTGACTGAACTCATTCGAAAAAACTGCCCAAATTCGGCTTCATGTGCAGCCAGTTTCGGAGTTGAATGAACCGCTCCGCAACGCGAATGAGCGCGCATCAATGAGCTGCAAATCGGTCGTAAGCGTCCAAATGACGAGCAATTTGGTCCCAATTCGCAGTGCATGGTGGCACTTGAATGCAAATTGCACGCAGCTACTGCTGCTGCTGCCAGGCCCAGTAGCCGTCTGCTCTGTCACATGAGCTGCATTAGCACGAAACGCTACGCGTGCTCAGGAGAACAGTGCGTTGGAGTGTGTATGAGTGGCGGTTGGAGTGTGTATGAGTGTGTATGAGTGTAGGTGCGTGTGGCTTTCCTGTGAGTTGCAAAATCTCCGTCGCTGGTGGCTGTAGGACGTTGCTCTAATTTCGAACAAGCGCAGCTGCTTTGCTATTAATGTTTCTTGAGATTTGATCGCATGCGACTGGCGCTGCGGCATGCCTGCAATCATGCGCGAATAGACGGCTAACTTGCCACTTCCATGTACGAGCGGGCCAGTGGGTATTGCCTCATGCCGCTTGCCGCCAAATACTCTCGCGTATATTGCATTGGCTTTCGTGTGTGTGTGTGGGTTTGTGTGTTTTGTTGTAATACCCGGGGCAGGGAGTCTGTTGTGCAGCCGGCAGTTTAAAGTTTATCGGCTGCGACAGGCCCCAATTTTGTGCTTTAGTTAAAATGTTTGCTTTATTGCTGCGACCTGAGGTGCCTTGCAACACGTTGTTGCGGAGCCTGCTGCGCTGTCTCCTGTGTCTGCTCGGTGTGAGTGGCTGTGTCTGATGCCTGTGTCGTATCTACTTTCAATTCGTTTGCTTGGAATACGAGTATTGGCGCAACTGTTGCAACCATTTTGCGCGCCGATTTTTCTTTCCCTCTTTGTTTTTACTTTTTCGCCTGCCGCGACTTGGACTCGGCTTGACGGGAGCTTTGTTGGCGTTTTTGTGGGCTTGTGTTCATGTTTTGCGGAGCCCAATTCCCGTTTCCACTGATTGCTGTTTTTTGCTGCACGTGTGCAAAACTCATTGTTTGTGTGTTGTTGTTTTTGTTTCTGTTGTTGTAACTGTTAAGTGCGTAAATGTTTATTTAAAAGCATGTCAAACATTTTTGTCTACATACCTTTTAGTCCATTCGATTGAATTGTTAAGAGAGGGAATGCCACATTCGTCAATTGCCATTCAATCAAACGAATTCATTGCCCATAATTTTTAATTATCGCCCGAATTGTGTAATATTGACTGAAACGGCCGGCTTAAGTGTGACGAATCGTAGGCAGGAAGTCGTCGCCGCAGATGGAACAGTGAAGTGGTCGACTGGTCGTCATCGGAAATAATCCAAATGCTGTACAAATGCTTCAGCCAGATCCAGGCATCAGTGTCGAAGGGGAAGTCTTCATCACTCAACCGAACCGCACCAAACCGTAATTTTTTCGGAATGCAATGATGACTCATGGAGTACGTGTGGATTGCTGTCCACAACCAATAACGCATATTTTGCTTATTGACGAAGCCATTCAGCCAGAAATGAGCCTCATCATAAATTGGACGTAGCGTTCTTAAAGTTGAGGCGACTGACTCCGAATTTCGGTAGTAAATTTTAATAATTTCGACTCATTGTTGGCTCGTATGTCTTTGCATGATGAAATGGCAAACCTTACTGAGAGAAATGTCAAAAGAGCTGGAAAAAAATATGGCGTCGTTTGCTGTCACTATCGATTTACTTTTGTAGCGTTTCTTTTGAAAAACCCTTTATAAGCGTTAATTATACGAGGGCGGATTGATATTGAAGCTACCTAGCGCTAGATGGCAGCACAAATACAAAAACTGTTTTTTTAGAAATTGCAATCTGTCAAAGGTCAGCTGTTAAAATTTCACCCAAATTCATCGATTAGTTTATTTGTTGTAGTCGTTTGAAGTAAGCAACTTTTGTGTTTCTTGAAAAATGGAAAAAAGCGAATTTCGTGCAGTGATTAAACACTATTCTTTGAAAGGGAAAACGGCGAAAGGGACAAAAGAAAAGCTCGATAAACATTACGGTGAGTCTGCTCCGTCAGATTACATGGTAAAATATTGGATTGCTGAATTTAAACGCGGCCGAACAAGCACTGCAACAATACCATCAACAAGAAGGCCAAAAGAGGTGGTTACTGAAGAAAATATCAAGAAAATCCTCGATATCGTTATGAATGATCGCCGAGTCAAGTTGCGTGAGATTGTAGAAATGGTATGAACGTGTGTTCAACATTTTGCATGAACATTTGCATATGAAAAAGCTATCGGCAAGATGGGTGCCGCGTTTGTTCAGTGTCGAACAAAAACGAGTTCGACAGACCACTTCACAGCGGTGTTTGGACATGATAAAGCGTAATCCTGTTGATTTTTGGCGTCGATTAATAACTGTTTATGAAACGTGGGTCCACCTCTACACACCTGAAACCAAAAATCAATCGAAACAATGGGTGGAAGCTGGTGGAAGTGCTCCGAAGAAGGCGAAGGCAGTGAAATCGGCTGGCAAGGTTATGACCACTGTATTTTGGGATGCACACGGAATATTGCTCATCGATTATCTTGAAAAAGGGTCCACAATCACAGGGAAGTATTATCGTGCATTATTGGATCAATTGATTGATGCAATCAAGGAAAAACGACCACATTTAAAGAAGAAAAAAATGCTCTTTCTTTAAGACAACGCACCGGTTCACACATCATTAGATACGATGCTAAAATTACGTGAAACACACTTCGAATTGGTTAATCATCCACCTTATAGTCCAGATTTAGCTCCTAGTGACTTTTTCCTGTTTCCAAACTTGAAAAAATGGCTCGCAGGGAAAAGATTCATCTCAAACGAAGAAGTGATTACCGAAACTAACGCGTATTTTGAGGGCTTCCCGAAATCGTATTATTCAGATGGTATAAAAAAGTTGGAATATCGTCTTACTAAGTGTGTCGAAGTAAAAGGAGACTATGTTGAGAAATAAATGGTTTTTGAAAAAAAAAATGTTTTTTTCCTACTTAGGTAGCTTCAATATCAATCCGCCCTCGTATATCAGGAATGATCCGGGGAGATACAACTCTAGTATGGTATAACTCTAAGTTATTCAACGCGTTTTAATAAGAATTGGGTGCCATTCCATATCTTCGTGAAGAGTGGCATCAAAACAGAAAAAGGGTAGGAATTGCATAAATTCTCCCCATGCCAGAAGCGCTCAGAAGATCCAATATCTCTAAATAGACAAAGTATAGGACTGTCATAACTATCCTAACGGGACACTGGATAGGGGTACTCCTGGTAGTAGGTTCTGGATTGCTTCAATTAACTTCTGCAGGAGTTGCATGGATGAGGAGGACCAAGAGTCCATCGAACACCTGATATATACGCTGTCCAAAAGAGATATTCCTTGCTGGGTGACTACTTTTTGGACTCTCTGGGAGACATTCCAAATAACAATTTTGGATTTGGGATTACCTCAAATGACTTCTACAGAAGTTGCAAGGACGAGCAAGAGCAAGAGTCCATCGAACACCTGATATGTACGCTGTGCAAAAGGAGATACACTTTCCTGGGTGACTACTTTCTGGACTCTCTGGGAGACATTCCGAATAAGAAAATAAGCTTCAACTGCTCCATAAAAAGCTCCAAATGGCTGCACTTCTGAAAGGGTAAAGGACGTGTATATCATGTGATATTACAACGGGTCAATCATGGTCTAAGTGTGTCTTCCTGGCAACCGTTCAACTTACCTACCTACTGCTGCATACATCGGTGACAATGTAGCTTTATAAAATTATTACCTCAGATCTTCTGTTCAGATGTCGCAAACAACATTAGCACGATTGAGTAGGTTCATCGCATTGCAAGTGAAATAAGAGCCGCTTATGAAGATAAAAATACCGCTCAGCACTATTTCGCGATGTTGCTCAGACTATCGACAAAGTTTGGTACGAAAGTTTTGTTGCCTTCAGAGTTCTAGGGGAGTAATATACAATTTTTGTTAAGATCAAACCATCTTATTGTTCATAGGTCCAAAAATTAGCGGGTGTTCCACAATGAAGCGTTCTTGGTCCTTGGTTGTTGCTCACATCCGACTTGCCTACCAATACTAGGCTAGGGTAGGAACCGTTCTTGGTTCATTACTATACACCTTACTCACATCCGACTTGCCTACCAATACTAGGCTAGGGTAGGAACCGTTCTTGGTTCATTACTATACACCTTACTCATATCCGACTTGCCTACCAATACTAGGCTGGTAATATCAACTTTTGCAGATGAAGCAGCTATTCTTAGCACGCATAAAACCCCCAACGTGATATCCAAGAACATTTGGAGGTGGTAGTAGATTAGTTAGACAAGTGGAGAATAGGACTAAAGCGAGTATATTTACTTTTCAACTATCCCCAACAATCTTGCTCCATAATCTGAAGATACTCCAAAGCACTGTAGTAAAACGTATTGGTGTCCATCTAGTGAGATCACATGAAGGAAGGTTAGGTTAGGTAAGGTTTGCGAAGGCGTGTGCGGATACGGTATCCGTACTTCAACTCGGAGACATCTGTGCCCATTGTGACTGCCTTCAAAAATGCCAAGAGGGGGCATAATTGTCCTTACCCGCGATTTCCGTATACATTAGAAGTACCATCCCTATTAAACCATTTGGTTTTCCAGATGAAAGTGAGGAGATCTGATAAGTACACCTTCGTTATCTCTGTCAAGCTTGTGAAGAAGCGCGACCCCAAACATTGAAGTCGTTTCAACTGCAGCCTTGGACATTGACATAAAAAGTGATGAATCGATTCTATCTCTTCTTCATCATGGCAACTCCTGCATAGCCCGCTCGACGGAAAACGCCAAAGTTGAAGCATTGGTGCGATAGCACAATGTCTGGTGATGACCCATGTACGCATTCTTACTGCAGGTTTGTTGAGCCCTAAGAGAGCCTTCGTTCTCTTCGTGTTTAACCTAGGCCATAAGGCCCGTGAGACTTCACAGTCGTCACGATTAGTCCATAAGTTGTTTGTCATCGCAATAGTGAATGCATCTATGCTCCTAAACAGTTCACATATCGGGATTTCTATTGAGGTATCTGCTTCGTTATTGTCCATTTTAGAGCCCCTTCTGTCCATTTCACAGCCCCTTCTGTCCATTTCAGAGCCCCTTCTGTCCATTTCAGAGCCCCTTCTGTTCATTTCAGAGCCCCTTCTGTCCATTTCAGAGCCCCTTCTATATTGCTATGTCCGGGTACCCAGCAAAGTGAGACCTTCACGACATTTCATTACTAACTTCGATTTGACTATCTTGGATTCTATTGCCTTAAGCCCTGCCTGACTATCCATAAAAATAGTAATATTCGAGGGTCGAATTGTACTACTTTGTATCAGCCTGGCCGCTTTCCCAATTGCATAGATTTCGGCCTGAAAGACGCTGCATGCGTCAGGCAGTCGATACGACTGTCTTGCCTGCAAGCCTTCCGAGAAGACGCCGGCCCCAGTTCCACTTCCATCTTTGAGCCATCAGTGTAGATGATGTTAGAATTACCCGTTACAGAGCCTGACTTCCAGTTTTCCCTGGTTGGATAGAGAGTTGGAATCAGTCGTAACTATCCTTTGACCCTTCCGTTTTATTTCCCTCAAAATTGTACAGTGTCCATAGATGGCAGTTTTCCACGTTTTGCAATCCCTTAGTCTGAGAGAACACTTGGCGGCACAACCCTGAATGAACAGCTCTATGAAGGAAACAGAAAAAAATAAAATAAAATGAAGCTCAAAGTTCGCAAAAATAAATTTATATTGCAAAGTGATGCTTTCAAAAGCCATCATAATGCTCATTTGGTCTGATGGTGGAGGGTCTATCATGCAGGTCTCACATCAATGAGACAATTAGCAAAGCAAAGAGATCTCTCATGATACGCAGACCAATCGCGGGGAAAATTGGGGATGCAATCCTAAGATCCTGCGGTGGATGTACATCATGGTAATATGGTCACTTATGGAGCGGTTCTGTGGGCTAAGAAAGCAAGACAACTAAACATTGCTCAAGAACTAGCTAAAGTACAAAGGCTTGCTAGCGTCTGTATAACTGAGGCTATGAGAACTTGTCCTACAACCGCCCAGAACGTCATACTGGAACTTACACCCCTGCAGATATTTGTGGAAGCAGAAGAGAACAGGGATCTGTATAGAATAACGAGGACCGTAAACGGCCCTGAAAGTCTCATGGGGCGTCAGATGGTCTGTCGAAATATTATCAAAGGCCATTCCAAATATCTGCATACCGAAAGGCTTTATAAACACGCGTTACAGCTTCACAAAGTTGTTTCAAACAGAGTGGAGCTACAAAAACGCATGGAGAGGTCTCAGCCAAAGCTACAGGTTAGATCAGTCCACGATAACCTGGTACACCGACGGGTCTCTCACAGAAGAAGGTTCTGGCGCGGTGGTATTTGGTCCCAGACACAAATATTATGAATCACTAGGCAAATATACCAGCATCTTCCAGGCGGAAATCCACGCTATTGAGAGATATGCATAATTCAACATTGAAAAAGTTTAAGAACGCCAGAAAAGTTCCATCCTATCGTACAGCCAAGCGGCCATTAAGCACTTACCCCTTATTATGTAGATTCAAAATTTGTATGTGAGTGCATCAAAAAACTTAATTGAAGTTACCATTCTATTGGTTCCAGGATATACTGGCATAGAAGGGCACGAGATTACCGGCGAACTTGCAAGGAAGGGGGCTGGTGCACCATTTATTAGCCCAGAAGTGGTGTAGGCTAGGGCAAGCTGTTCAACCAGTTTAGGATTGAGGTGTGCCTTAGGCACAAACACTGGGTTAACATACCAGGCCCAAAGGTATCAAAGAGTCTGCCAGGGACATACCACCTAAAAAGATTCGGAACACTCATCAATCTCTAAGAATAATCTTAGGATGATGGACACTGTAAATTGAACTCACATATGGTGAGGATGGGGGTAAACTTGGACGGCTCCTGCAAATTCTGTGTGGAGGAAGAGAAGACGTACGAGGGGTACTATTTGTATTTAGAGAACTGGCAACACTAATGTCAATAGCTAAAATCTGGCAACACCATAATAAAGTTTGACATTTTTTAGCATAAACGTACTCACAACGTGTTGATGTACAAGAGCAATTTTTTTTTGTTTACATTGCGTTAAGAAAACCAGTTTGGCCAAAAAATGGGAATTTCAAGAGAAGGTTTCGCTGGATTATTTTTCACAACTTTCGACGTGGATTATCTCAACAGGAATGTGTCGATGGACTCAGTTCTTTGTATGGCGATAAAGCACCATAAAAACCCACAGTATATCGCTGGTAGAGTGAACTCAATCGTGGTCGTAGTTCGGTCGCCGACGAACTCCGTGAAGGTCGTCCAAAATCGGTTGTTGTGCCTCAAAACATCGATGAAGTGCGTGAACTGATAATGCAAGATCGTCATGTGACATATCGTGAGATAGAGGACACCTTGGGCATTACTTCCACTTCCATACATTCAATATTGCATGAACATTTGGCTGTAAAAAGGATTTGTTCGCGTTGGATCCCACATAATTTGACAAAAAAAGGCTCGTGTCAATTGGTGTGAGGAAATGATTAAAAAGTTCGACCGTGGTGCTTCAAAAGACGTGTATGAAATCGTGACAGGTGACGAATCATGGATATATGCGTATGAGCCGGAAACAAAACAACAATCGCCCGTGTGGGTATTCCAAGACGAGCCAAATCCAATAAAAGTTGTTCGTGGAAGAAGCACAGCGAAGCAAATGGTCGCCTGTTTCTTCGGCCGAATGGGTCATGTGGCCACTGTTCCACTTGAGCAACGTAGGACGGTCAATTCTGGGTGGTACTCGACCATTTGTTTGCAGGAAGTCTTCGGAGAAATTCGTAAAACTAACCGCCAAAGACGAATCATTCTCCATCATGGCAATGCGAGCTCTTACTAATCTCGTCAAACAGGTGAATTTTTGAGCAGTCAAAACATCGAATTGATGACTCATCCATCCTCCGTACAGTCCTGATTTGGCACCCAATGACTTCTTCTTGTTCCCGAATATCAAAAGTAAACTGCGTGGTCAACGATTTACGACCGCCGAAGAAGCAGTTGAAGCGTTCAAAAACCATGTTTTGGAGGTGTCTCAAGTGGAATGGAAAAACAGCTATGACAAATGGTTTGAAGGAATGCAAAAGTGTATTGATATCAAGGGGAATATTTTGAAAAACAAGGAAGCCATTTTCATTTAAAAATGTTTGTTATTATTTGCTATTCCCTAAATATAAATAGTACCCCTCGTACTTGCATGTGCTGACACAATGCTCCACTTTCATGCAAACCTGCAGCAAATACTTGGGATTCTTCCAAGGCTCAGCTAGTGATGTGAAACAGCTGGAGCCATAACTTGTCGTCACGTTTATCCAGAGGATAGGATTCAAAGATGTACTTTGGACCTCTGAGTGGGGCACAATAGATCGTAAGGTCGCGTTGCTTTAAATCCCCTACACAATAATAGTTAGATATAATAATAATAACACTGTTGGAACCTTAAAAAGCGTTAACAAATCTGCTTTGCGACGTGATTTAACTCTGTTTGGTTAATCTCTCAATCTATGTGATAAACATGTTTAACTGGTAAAAGGTTTTAAGCACGTTTCAATCTCCTTATGTCAACATATTATACTGAATCCTCCTATAAATTCTCATGCATAGTCAGGGATTTATCTGGCGTTGATTGATTCCACCACCGCGCGGAAGTGTACCGCACCTGTTTTCAGTTTTTAGTTTCAGGATTGTTGCCATACTCGCCTGAATATCATACATTTTAGGTATAAACTGATCAATGAACCCTGCGGTGGGAGCACAGCACTGGATTGTATGAGTATGTATGTGGAAATGTAAACGTGGAACTAGGTTGCTGCGGTAATTATTCATGAAGCTGTAAGAGAGGTTGGGCTTTTTGAACACAGTTTAAGCAGAAAAATTTCCCCGAATGAATGAACTCTTCATTGCGAGATGATTTCGAACTACTCTGCCCACACTTTATTTTAAAGCAATCACTTATAATTGTATAAATTATGTAATTACTATGCTTTTAATTGTGTTATTTAACATCTTTGAAAAATTTCGAACAATTACACCTTAAAAATCGTGTACAATTTCTTGGCGTTGTTTTTGTAATACCTTCACAATAAACTGATTGAATGCATTTTCCAGTGTGTTTCTGGTACAAATTGCGGCTGCTTACAACACGTTCATTGCATTGATTATAAAGTAATGCAGTTGTAATACAAAACAAATGCAACAACAACAACAACAAGAGCGGCATTTTAAAAATGAATTTTAAAGATTTCATTACAACACGAGCAGACTTCAGTGAGGCGGAAAGCTTTAAAAATTAACTTAATTTGAGAGAAAAATAAATGAATAAACTACTCGTAAACTGAAATTAATGTACATTGACGCGCTATCGCAGCACTGCCGCCGCCGCCGCTGCTCTAATATCAACAACAACAACAGCGATTACTGCAACAAATGGGTGCACGCCTTGCTGCGCTTGTAACTGACCTACCCAAAAGCGTAGAAACAGCGATTGTTGCTCTGATGCCAGGCGCCACATAAAAAGTGAAAGTTGTTCGCCCCACCCCACCCCGCTAGCACTGGCGCTTGTATATTTGCAGCTTGCTATGCAACTCTCCTGCTGCGAGTTTTCTTCTGTCGTTACCTGCTCTGCTTCGATTTACTTTCCGTTTCCTAAGTGCCGCACTCGGCGGCGCTGCCACTAAGCTGCTAAAATCGGGCGCCCGAACCGAGCACTTCCAGGTGTTTGCGTCACTTCGTTGGAAAATCATCAAAATTACAGCGGACGTCGGGAAACGTCATAAATTTGCGTACCATGCTAACCACAACGGGCAACGGTACGTTGAGAGGGGCGCAAAGTGTTCGGGGAAGTGCGGCAGCACACGAGAGTGGGGTGGGCTCTTAGAAAGTGGCGTCGTCAGTCGGTGCAGTTTATGAGCTGTAACTGCCACCATAAATAAATCGGACAATGAGTGAATGCGTATGGTAGACACTTGCCACAAATTGTTGCCACTCTTCAGTTGAGATGAGGCAATGAGGTAATCTTGGCTGCTGCTGCTGTCGCGCACTTTGCTGCATTGAAGCAGCGCTGCTGTGAGTGCTGTTTAGAGCTCTGCTTTGAATGCTGCTTTGAGCTCTGCTTTGCGAGCTGGTTTGAGCTCTGCTTTGAGTGCTGCTTTCAGAGCTGTTTGGAGCTCTGCTTTGAGTGCTGCTTTGAGAGCTGCTTTGAGTGCTGATTTGAGCTCTGCTTTAAGTGCTGTTTTGAGCTCTGCTTTGAGTGCTGCTTTGAGAGTTGGTTTGAGCTCTGCTTTGAGTGCTGCTTTGAGCTCTGCTTTGATTGCTGTTTAGAGATCTGCTTTGAGAGCTGCTTTGAGCTCTGCTTTGATCGCTGCTTTGAGCTCTGCTTTGAGTGCTGCTTTGAGCTCTGCTTTGATTGCTGCCAACGGGACTTAGTGCAGATCTTTGCTTTGCTTTGCTTTGCTTTGTTTTAATTGATTACGAGCACAATTGGCAATGATTTTCTCACTGCTGTTGCGGGTACTGTTGTTGTTGTTATTGTTTTTGTTGTTATTGCCTTTATTGTGGTCATTTCAAGTTTAACGCTGCTCGTTATTGTAAAGCGCTGTTGTTGTAATTGTTGTTGTTGTTGTTATCACTTTTAATTAATGTTACACTTGTTTGCAATTTGAGCTGCCTCAGTCCTCTCCACTTCGGATTGCATTCGGTCACTTTCGTTTTTGTTGTGATTTGTTGTTGTTGTTTTCTCATTTGCTTCTCACATTTCCCCGTAAATTATACGTTACGCCTGCTTATGCCGCGGCATGCTGCATAACTCTCCTTTCTATACGTTTTGTCGCCGCTGAATGCATCAGTAATCTTTGTCAGCAGAGGTGCAAATATCGCTGACATAATAAAACCAGAGCTTAATTACACAGCATTCCAAAAGAAAAGGGTGCGAAAGGTACTGGAAAGGAACGTAACACAAAATCAGACAACTTTGAGTTATGAATGGCATAAATCACAATTGAAGAGGAAACCGAGCAAGTTCAAAAACAACACTTCACTTCAGGCAAGTGTGATATTATACTACACAGATTATTGAGGGGCTCTATTAATAGAAAATTGTTTGAAAATCGGACCTCACTTTAAGCAATCGACCATGCCTCTATATAGATGTGGAGTAACTCTACGAGATAGTCGCACTTCACTATCTGCCTTCACTAAAGTTTATTTGCAGTAATCTCTGCTGTCAAACTCAGGAGTTATTGGCACACAAACATGGAAAATTTGGGGCTTCATGTGCTTGAAGCTTTTCTGATTTGTTCCCCATTAGCATCACTTGGTAGATTGATTCCACTATTAACTCCTTATCTAATGTCCTGAATTACACATCAACCTTTAAGTTTACGACTCTTTTGCGTAGTAAATCCCCTTAGCTATATTTCGGCTCGGTGTCTATTGTTGATAGGATTGTGTATTATGTCAAATCGAAGAATGAAGACCACCTGAGTTTGAAGGATTAATTTCTGAATAATGTTGAAAATTTTTAGGACACTAATCAAAGTTCCCTCTAAGCTGCGCAGCTCTTTTTGTATTCCGCTCACAATGGGCTTGTCCACCATATTTTTTCATATCATCTTATAAAAGAATTGCATCTGAAAATGGCAAAAATCCAAACAAGGACAGGATGACTCTCTCTTCCTTGCACACTTTTACATACGTTATGAACATTTTCGCTCACACATACTTTTACACTACGCAGTCAGTGAACAAATTAGCGGGAACATTGACTCTACTACTCTGTTCGTGTCAAATATGGAAGCAGTTCATCCTTACTATAATGTCAATAGTTGGTAGTGAGTTTGATGGCTTCTTTAGCTATTCTTATTTCTTAATGAATGAAAACCTTTCAAACCTATGAAAACCTTTAAAATACAAAATAAATTGTTCGACTGTTTTGTTATTTGTTTATTGATGCCTAAAATTGCTCCATTTCGATATGAATTTAAAAATTATAGTTCTCCTCAAGGTGCTAAAGTGTAGCAACACTCTCAAAGTCTCTCTCACTCTATTTTCATTGCCTCCTGCGTAGTTATTATGAACTATTATCTTATTTATTCAGCCACCCTCTGTGGTCTAGTAGTAAGCATGCTAGACTCACACCCCGAGGGTCGCAGGTTCAAATCCTGCCACGGGCTTGATCTCCAAAATGCTTCTTTCTATAAAATCCTTTTCTCTTCGAGTCGAAAGCCTCTGTAGATAGTACTCATTCCCCCAACACCTTGCACTCATAATTAATTATGGTATAATATAATAATATAATAATAATAATAATCTTATTTATTATCTGAATACTCATCCATATCAGCTTTTCAATTTGATCACCACTTGGATGTCCTTTACACGGACTTTTCCTAGGCATTTTATAAACGATCCCACCAAGTGTTAGCAACGAAAGTACCAACTCAAATAAGTCTCATTGGTACAGAAACCTAGTTTGCTGACGCAGAGAATGAAGTGAGTGATACGTCGGTAAAACAATTCAATCACATCTGAATTATTGCATTTTATTTTAAGTACTTCAGCCAATTCCAACACAATATGGGAACAGGTCCGTGTTTTTTTATATTTAGCAAATAACGTCATCATTTTCATTGCATTTAATTTAGCACACTTTAATACAAACTCTCTCCTTCTCTACCGACATTTCAGTTTAAGGAAAATGTGTAATTTAACTAAAATATCCTAAGAATGATGGAAATGCGTTAGCTGATAGCTTAGCAAGGAAGGTTGCGACGTCTCAGTTCAACCACCCTCAACCCTTCTGTGAACAATCATCCAACGTCATTGGAGGTCTGCTGAAGAGGCACCGATGCAAAAAGAAGTCCAACCTGGAAAAATCTTTCGGGATCAATATTGTTCTAAGCTCTTCTGGGGGATTTTAATCTTAAAATATCCAAAGAGTTAATAAACATATCTCAGAGTAAATTGAGAATCATCACAGGTGTTTTAAACGGACACTGTAGATTCAACTATCACATGAATAAGTTGGGTTTATTTTCGGATGCCATCTGTAGAATCACATGAATAAGCTGGGTCTATCTTCTTGGCCATCTGTATATTCACATGAATAAGTTGGGTTTATCTTCAGATGCCATCTGTAGATTCACATGAATCTACATATGGCATCTCTATCTTCTTGTCCATCTGTAGATTCTATGGAGAAAGTAACGAAACTCACTGCACCTGATCGCAGACTGCGGACCTTTGGCACACAAAAGACACCGGTTTTTTGGGGAATATATCGTAGATATGAGCAAGATCCCTCAACTTTATTCCTCCAAAATACATGAATTCCTGTCGGAATTAAACCTGACTGAAGATCGATAGATGAAACTATCCTTATCTTTGAAATAAATAAGAGCATCCCAGTAGATATTTCAGGTCACCCTTAAATAAATCTGAACTAATCTAATCAAAAGATTTGGAAAATGTTGGCAAGGCAGATTTCTTTGATAGGGATTGTGCGAGTTCTTTTCAACTGCAGTGAAAGTACTTAATTGGAAGATGTTGGTACGAGGGGTACTATTTATAATTCGGGAACTGGCAACACTAATGTCAATAGCTAAAATCTGGCAACACCATAATAAAGTTTGACATTTTTTAGCATAAACGTACTCACAACGTGTTGATGTACAAGTGTCATTTGTTTTGTTTACAGTGAGTTAAGAAAATCAATTTGGCCAAAAATTGGAAATTTCAAGAGAAGGTTTTCGCTGGATTATTTTTCACAACTTTCGACGTGGATTATCTCAAAAAGAATGTGTCGATGAACTCAGTTCTTTCTATGGCGATAAAGCACCATAAAAACCCACAGTATATCGCTGGTAGAGTGAACTCAATTGTGGTCGTAGTTCGGTCGCCGACGAACTCCGTGAAGGTCGTCCAAAATCGGTTGTTGTGCCTTAAAACATCGATGAAGTGCGTGAACTGATAATGCAAGATCGTCATGTGACATATCGTGAGATAGAGGACACCTTTGGCATTACTTCCACTTTCATACAGTCAATATTGCATGAACATTTGGCTGTAAAAAAGACTTGTTCGCGTTGGATCCCACATAATTTGACAATCGCTCAAAAAAAGGCTCGTGTCAATTGGTGTAACGAAATGATTAAAAAGTTCGACCGTGGTGCTTCAAAAGACGTGTATAAAATTGTGACAGGTGACGAATCATGGATATATGCGTATGAGCCGGAAACAACACAACAATCGACCGTGTGGGTATTCCCAGACGAGCTAAATCAAACAAAGTTGTTCGTGGAAGAAGCACAGCGAAGCAAATGGTCGCCTGTTTCTTCGGCCGAATGGGTCATGTGGCCACTGTTCCGCTTGAAGAACGTAGGACGGTCAATACTGCGTGATACACGACCATTTGTTAGCCGGAAGTCTTCGGAGAAATTCGTAAAACCAACCGCCAAAGACGAATCATTCTCCATCATGACAATGCGAGCTCTCACTCATCTCGTCAAACAGGTGAATTTTTGAGCAGTCAAACATCAAATTGATGACTCATCCTCCGTACAGTCCTGATTTGGCACCCAATGACTTCTTGTTCCCGGATATCAAAGGTAAACTACGTGGTCAACGATTTACGACCGCCGAAGAAGCAGTTGAAGCGTTCAAAAAGCATGTTTCGGAGTTGTATCAAGAGGAATGGAAAAACAGCTATGACAAATGGTTTGAAGGAATGCAAAAGTGTATTGATATCAAGGGGAATATTTTGAAAAACAAGGAAGCTATTTTCATTTAAAAATGTTTGTTATTATTTGCTATTCCCTAAATATAAATAGTACTCCTCGTATCACAGGTTTAGCTTTCAATACATAGAATTGTATGATTTCTAATAATGATGTTACTTCTCACACGGTCTGAATAGGGTTCAGTTCCATTTAACAGTTGTTTTGCCAACATGACATCACCAGAGTTTAGTTCAATCACTTATCACAACATTTGAGGAATTGTTTTTGCAATCTTTATCATCATCTGTGCAACATTCTGAGCAACAATGTTGCAATCGACTCGACGACTTGCGCCACAATTCTTTAAATTGGCATTTTTGCTTGGATCACCAGAGTGGCAGCAGTTGAATTTTCAGTTTATGGAGAATGGCTATAAATGCAGTAAAGTTTCTGAAATTATTGTCAAACGCTGGAACACTTCTTGCAGCTCGCAACGAGCTCACTTGCCTTATGGTCGCCGGCAAACGAACACGACAATTAAATGTGGAATTGGTCAATCGCTGCATGCATTTAGCCATCTAGGCACATAGACGGGCACAAGTTATGCCCAATCAATCTGGTGGGTTCTTCGCTGTCCGCTGGCCACGGCACGGCACTGCTCTAGTGTTGCTGCCGTCTGCCAGTACTGGTGTCTGCCATCTGGGGCTTGGCTTGTACGCCTGCTCGGCGCGCTGTTCACATACTAATGAACCCCGAGCGCGGCCCATTAGCGTTGTGGTCACAATTCGATAAAACCGAAAATAAATAATTTAAGGTTTACAAGTTTATATTAAAGCAGAAACATATATTTGGAAAAAAAGCCAAACCATGATGAAAACTTTTTGACCGGCGCATGTTGTTTCGAAGAAGGCCTTCGCACACTTTTACAAATTTTTGTCTTTTTGGAATTTTTCAAATTTTTTATTTTTTTTTTTTGTTGTTTGTTTTTTACATTCCGTGGTCTCATTTGTTATGCTTGAAGTGTATTGTGATTTTTCTTTTATTGGTAAGAAACACGCTAGCAAAAAGGTTAAAAGTGCAGTGAGTTCGAGTTTTTGTTTACATTTGCCAAATAAGCAGAATCAAGTCTTGTATTTCGAAGAAGGTCATCAATTAAAACATTTTGTGTATTAAATGAAATCGCTGCAAGATATCGATAAAAGGAGTCTGATTTTAGGCTCATGCAGTGGTTATTTTACAACTGCTTTACCGATGTAAGTCCATATCCCCAGAGTAAACATTAGCTGTAGGCGAGTTGGTATGGGAGTTGGTCAAAGAGGAAAGGGAATTTGTATTCAAACAAGTAAAGAAGGCTGAAGTAGAGTTATATGAGTGGTACTAATTATATTTCGGGAATAGCAAATAATAACAAACATTTTTAAATGAAAAAGGATTTATAGTTTTTCAAAATATTCCCCTTGATGATCAATACTTTTGCATTCGTTCAAACCATTTGTCATAGGAGTTTTTCCATTCCTCTTGAGACACCTCCTAAACATGGTTTTTGAACGCTTCAACTGCTTCTTCGGCGGTCGTAAATCGTTGACCACGCAGTTTACTTTTGATATTCGGGAACAAGAAGAAGTCATTGGCTGCCAAATCAGGACTGTGGGAGGATGAGTCATCAATTCGATGTTTTGACTGCTCAAAAATTCACCGGTTTGACGAGATGTGTGAGAGCTCGCATTGTCACGATGGAGAATGATTCGTCTTTGGCGGTTGGTTTTACGAATTTCTCCGAAGACTTCCGGCCAACAAATGGTCGTATACCACTCAGAATTGATCGTCCTACGTAGCTCAAGCGGAACAGTGGCCACATGACCCATTCGGCCGAAGAAACGGGCGACCATTTGCTTCGCTGTGCTTCTTCCACGAACAACTTTTGTTGGATTTAGCTCGTCTTGGAATACCCACACGGGCGATTGTTATTTTGTTTCCGGCTCATACGCATATATCCATGATTCGTCACCTGTCACGATTTCATACACGTCTTTTGAAGCACCACGGTCGAACTTTTTAATCATTTCCTCACACCAATTGACACGAGCCTTTTTTTGAGCGATTGTCAAATTATGTGGGATCCAACGCGAACAAGTCTTTTTTACAGCCAAATGTTCATGCAATATTGAATGTATGGAAGTGGAAGTAATGCCCAAGGTGTCCTCTATCTCACGATATGTCACATGACGATCTTGCATTATCAGTTCACGCACTGCATCGATGTTTTGTGGCACAACAACCGATTTTTGACGACCTTCACGGAGCTCGGCGGCGACCGAACTACGACCACGATTGAATTCACTGTACCAGCGATATACTGTGGTTTTCGATGGTGCTTTATCGCCATACAAAGAACTGAGTTCATCGACACATTCTTTTTGAGATAATCCACGTCGAAAGTTGTGAAAAATAATCCAGCGAAAACCTTCTCTTGAAATTTCCAATTTTTGGCCAAATTGATTTTCTTAACTCACTGTAAACAAAACAAATAGCACTTGTACATCAACACGCTGTGAGTACGTTTATGCCAAACTTTATTATGGAGTTGCCAGATTTTAGCTATTGACATTAGTGTTGCCAGTTCCTTAAATATAAGTAGTACCCCTCGTACCGACTTCCAGATATCATTTACCCATACATTTGTGCGAGTGAGTTAAACCATGGCGAGATATTACTAACTTACTTACTTTTATTTATATATCATCATAAGTGGCGCTATAACCGTATGTCCAAAACAGCGCGCCAGCTGGGTCTATGCTCGCTGACGCCAGTTAGAGACTCCCAAGGTCGACAGGTCTTGCATAACTTGATCTCGCCAACGTAGATGTGTTCTTCCTCGTCTTCCACCCCGTAGATCTTCCTTCCGAGAGATATTTCGTTCATATGCGAAACGTGCCTGAACCAACGAGCCGCATTTTTTATATACGCTTCTATATCCACGTCCTTGTATATCTCATACAGCTCGCGGTTCGTTCGAATACGATACTTATTATCCACGTGAAGAGGACAGAAGATCTTACGGAATAATTTTCTTTCAAACGTCCTCAATGCATTCTCCTCATCTTTCGTCAACGTCCAAACTTCTGCGCTATATATCAGAACGGGGATGATAAGTGCCTTGTAGAGCGAGAGTTTGGCTTGTCGAGAGAGGGCTCTGTTTTTCAATTGCATACTGAGCCCAAAGTAGCACCTGTTGGCAAGAGTGATTCCCATTTTGATCTCTTTGTCTTTCTTGGTATTAGCTTGGACTTTGCCTTTCTTGGTATCAGCATCAACACCAAAAACGACAAAGTCCTTAACCACTTCAAATGTGTGTTCGAGAATAGTGACGTTTTGTCCAAGACGCGAAGACTCTTTGTTTGTTGACAGAAGATGCTTTGTCTAGCCTGCGGTCACCAAGAGACTCACTTTGGCCGCTAGACTGGAGTACGCCGAACATACGGCACGACTGCTGTGGCAGACAATGTTGATGTCGTCGGAGTATGCCACCACCATAACACTATTGTAGAAAATAACGCCTTGTCGGTTCAGCTCGGAGGCCAAAATAATGTTCTCCAGTAGGAGGTTGGAGAAACCGCAAGAAACGGAATCGCCCTGTCTGAGAGAGAAACCTCGTTTGGTGTCGAAAGGTTCGGAGATATTCTGACGTAGCTTGGTGTGACGCTTAACGTCATTCTGCATAACCGTTTTAGTTTAGCGGGGATACCAAATTCAGTCGTAGCGGCATAGAGGCAATTTCTATCCGTGCTATCAAAAGCAGCCTTGAAATCGCCCAAAAGGTTGTGTTTGTCGATATTTTATTCATTGATCTTCTCCAGGATTTGTCGTATTGTGAAGATCTGGTCAATGGTGGACTTACCAGGTCTGAAACCCCACTGATAACTGATAAACCAATCAACTTGTTGACATTGGTCCTCAGTATCTCACACAATAGGTTCGATAGGACTTTGTATGTGATGTTAATCGGGCGGATCCAGCGGTAATTTGCTCAGATCGCAGGATCACTTTTCTTATAAAGGAAAGGAAAAGTTCATAAGAAGCATATCTAAGGTAGTTGTCGGTGGCGTACTTAGATTAGATTATAAGGAAGGGAGGTGTGGCCTTTATTTGATCAACCTTTCTTCGTTTAAAATATCTTCCATCTCCTAAGGATCTTTAATTGTGAATAAGAGGTAATCGTGGGCTTGGCAATAACTATGTACCGCCCACATTACATAGGAGCTAGTGGTAGAAGCACATACAAAGCTGCCAAATTGCGTCACTATATCATCAATTGAACAGAAGTTTTAGTAATTTTAATAAATGTGTCTACGGTTGCCTATAAAGGAGGGAGGCGTGGTAGTTTGCCCAATGGGTTCATATAGCTATCAGGCTCTGTCTTAAGGTTCTAGGTACACTTCAGCAAAGTTTCGTTATGATATCTCTAAAGGTGTGGAAAATAACTGACAACAGAAGTGATTCTTATAATTTATGTATATGCGAGTGTGGGTCAATAAGTACCTGAAAATTACAACAGATGGCGTTGCCACCTCAAATCCAAAATTTAACTTATCAACAAGCATCTTTCCAAAGAACACACTCAAACTGATTTGTCAAATAGTTTTTTGTGACAGCCTTTGGAAACAGAGGGCTACGAGCATTTTCGTATTAATGGAAAACGCAAACCAAACAAAATCTTGAAAAGTATTATTGGACTCTGCACCATCGATTGGAACCCTCCATCCCTAGTTTACTCAATTTCGGTTCAGTCGTATCAGCACAATTGACGCCGAACCCGCCAGTGTATGTCGGCCAACAAGGTCATGGCGTAGGTTTTTTGGAATGGGCGCGGTGCCATTTGCATCGATTACCTTGAAAAAAGTAAAACGATTCTTCTTCTTAGCTGGCACTACAATGTTACGCCATTCGCCTCTACTCTGTACGTGAGGACGCCAGTTAGAAATACCAAGCGCGCTCAGGTCATCGTCGACTTGGTCCTTCCAACGGAGATTAGGACGTCCTTTTCTGCAAGTACCACCAGCATATTCCGAATAGAGTACCTTCTTGGCCGGAGCGTTGTTGTTCATTCGCTCGACATGACCCAGCCATCGCAACCGCTGTAGTTTTATGCATTTGACTATGTCTGTATCGGCGTACAGCTCTTCCAGCTCGTGGTTGCATCTTATCCGGTATGCGTCCTCCACGCAGATTGGACCGTAGATCTTTCGAAGAATTTTCCCCTCGAATGCCCCCAATAATCTTTCATCGTTGCTCGTCACCGTCCATGATTCGGCGCCATACAACAGGACGGGAAGTATGAGTGATTTGTAGAGCGTTGGTTTTGTCCGTCGAGAGAGGACTCTAATTTTCAGTTGCCTACTGAGCCCAAAGTAGCACCTATAGGCTAGAGTTATTCTTCGCTTGATCTCCAGGCTGACGTTATTATTGGTGTTAATAAAGGTAAAACAATCACTGATGTATATTAATATCGATTTGAAGCTAAAACGACCGCATTTGGTGGGGGAAAAAGTTCCAGGACAACGCTCCGGCTCACAAGTTCGCAGTCACAATGGCAAAATTGCATGAATTAGGTTACAAATTGCTTCCTCATCCAGCATCAGATTTAGCCCCCTGCGACTATTTTCTTTTTCCAAACATGAAGAAATGGCTCAGCGGTAAGATATTTGGGTCGAATGAAGAGGTAATGGATGAGACAAACGCCTATTTTGAGGAAAAATCGTACTATTTGGAGGGGGAGGGATTCAAAAAATTGGAAAAAATTTGGATGAAATGCATCAAGCTAAAAAAAGACTATGTTGAAAAGAAGACTATGTTGTTCATTTGCAGAAGAGTGTTCCTTATTTAACTTTTGAGGAACTTATTGACACACCCTCGTATATGCCTATACCTGCTACGCCTCCTTCCTGTAGTTGAAAAACAGCTCAACTGCATGAACTTAGTACACCCTTTTTTACCTTTTTAAGGGAAAAGGGCATACAAATTAGAAGGAAGTTAAAAAAGTTAACTTTGTATTGATACACCTTTATAAACCCTTTATAACAACCTTATAATGGTTACATTAGTGTTACAGAATACTAATCAATTTTATGAATTCACCAATTAAGAAAGGTCTTACAAGGGCTAACTTTAACAGTAACAACTTAATATTTAACACGAAAAGGTCTTATAGAAAGTGAATTTACTTTCTGTTGACCATAAGACCTCTATAAGACCTTTTCATGTTTAATATGATGTTGTAACTGTTAAAGTTGAACTTTGTAAGACCTTTCTTAATTAGTTTCCTGAAGAATTCTACCACGACCTTTTTTACGGTAGGTAGGTAGGTAGGTAAAGCGGCCGCCCGAAGGTCGCACTTAGGCCATCATTGACCCCTTGTGATGCCGCTTTTACGGTTACGAAGCTACTTTAATCAAGTGGGAGAAGTATTCAACGGCTCACTAAGTCGAAGTATAGGGAACAGTGCGAGTTTTGCGTTGTCGTGAGTATTGTGTATAATAGGCCAAAAAAGAAGCATGAATTCGTTCTCAGTACTCAAAAATGTTCTCACAAAAAACATCCCTGAAAAATCATTCCGAAATGAGTGAAGAACTGTTTGCAATTTGTTTAATAAATTTGGAAACAATTTCACTTTCAGTGCAACTGCAACTTGCACGCAACGCGGCCAATCTGCTCTCGAACTCAAACATGTTGGCAGCGAACAAAATGTAGCGCGGCCAACAAAAGTTACACCGAACACCATCAACAAACAGTTTGTTAGGAAACTTTGCAAGCGTCGGTTGCGGCGGTACGCATGCGCCAATTCTCCACACAACTTTGAGCTCCATTCGAAAGGCTGAAAAATAGTGTGCGCGAACGATTAACGGAACAATTTGAATGCAAAACGCGAACGTGATTGGATTTTGAGAGATTTGTTTATATTTTTTTTAGAATTTAACTATTGTCGTTGGTGCCTTTCACAGAATTAACAGTAACTCCGTTTCGAGCGAGCAAAACAAGGTGAATAATAATCGAATAAATTTGTGTTTTTGTTTTTAAGGACAAACCTTAAAAGAAACCTTAAAATGGTGCCATAAGCATAGATAGCAATTGCAATTGCCAGTGTGTGTGTGTGGGTGTGATTGTGCGATATGAGCCGTAAAAGGCTGCGCTTATTTGTAGTTGGAAATCGCACTGATTGCAAATGCGCATGCGTGGTCTGGTGTCATCCGTGCATATGTGCCTCAACGCCCCAGCTCGCTTTGCATGCATTCACTCTTCCAGTGTCAACGGCTGCGGCGGCTTTGTCAGAATCGCTGCGCCCGGGCACTGAGGATGGGCTTGTCACTAACTTTTGGATTGATTGCTGCGTGTGTGTGTGTGTGTGTGATGATGATGTGTCTTCTTTATTGCAGTGGGGGCAATTCAATTCAATTGTCAACCGCCTTATTTGGGATCTCAATCTGGCCGATTAAAGCCATTGTGTTGAGGTGGCGTTTTGACGCTTTACATTCTTGTTTAAATTCGTCTATGATTCATGCGAACCTTCGTTCTGAACAGTTCTCTATTTATAAACAAACACAATTCCATCAAAATATCTCATTCAATTGCAAGTTATGCAAATTACGGGTTAGATTTCTAAAAATGCTTGCCTAACTGCTGCTGCTAACGAGGGCCGCATGCTTTTAGCCAACAACAAATTTCCATATAATCAATTTACATAAATTGGCAAAGAAAACATTTGCCTAAATTATTAACACTGCCATGGAGTCTTCCTCCGTACGTATACGCCTAAGTGGGCGTTCGACGGCTACACGTTCCATAACCAGAACTCGTAACCCCTCTGTAGCGGCAACGCTCTGGGAGCCTCACCAACAAGGAGGGCATCACGTACGCAGCACATTCCAACAAAGAAATTCTCAACGTTCTGTTTATGGATTAAAAATACAAAAATATGATTGAGAAATATGGCCAAAACGTCTGAAAACACGCGCACAACTTCCTTATCGAGTGCGACTGAAAGCGTGTGTCTTTGGCTCATAAAATGACACACCCAAGCGAAAAGTTAATTATTATCTATAACATGTTTTTTAAGAAAAGGCACTTTACTCTGATCAGGAAGGTCAAAAGAAGTTCCCACTTGCATTCCTCACTGCTTTTGATAGGTGAGATTATCACTGACCTGTGCGTCCGGTTGAATCGACTTCTTCAAATCTATGAATTAGCGTTGTTTAATTATCGTTATCATAACAAGTTCCTGTTTCTGCAACCGGATTTATTAGTACTTGGAGAATATATCTTAGATATGAGCCAGATCCCTCAACTAGATTCCTCCAAAATACATGAATTCCTGTCGGAAATTAACCTGACAGAAGATTTATAAATGAGACTATCCTCATATTTCAAATAAATAGGGGATTCACAATAGATATTTCAGGTCGCAGTGTAGGTAGGTAAGGCGGCACCCGAAAAGGGCGCACTTAGGCCAGCATTGACCCTTTGTGATACCGCATGGGACAACAGGTCCCTCCCCTTTCAAAGGTCCAGCCATTCGGTGTATAACACCCTTAAATATATCTATCTTTCTATCCAGTACTTGGCAAAGAAGTTAGAGATAAGGCTATGAGTATGTGCGACCCTCCCTTTAGGTGCAGGTATACATAAGTCTACGGGAAAGACACTTGACATCTAAACAAAGACGATGTGATGATGAGATCTAATAGGATTGTTGTACTTGACACCCTTTCATAGTGTTTTTTGTACTCTAATTTTGTTTGTACTGTACTCCTTTTGATAGTATAAAGTCGCTTCTATATCTCCAATGTGATTCGGAGGTACTTTTACTTCACTCATCCATAGTTTTATTTGAATTCTCAATTAAACTTTGTTTTCATAAATGTTTTTCTCTTTCTCTTTTAACTATCTTGCATACAAATTTCCCGAAACTAAACTCTCTCTTTCTGTTAGTCAGGTAGGTAAGTTTAGCGGTCACCAAAAAGGCACACTTAGGCCATGATTGACCCTTAATTATACCGAAAGAGGCACAGGTCCCTTTCCCTTTCAGAACTGCAGCCATTTGGAGCTTTTTATGAAGCAGTTGATGGGGCTTATTTTCTTATTTGGAATGTCTCCCAGAGAGTCCAGAAAGTAGTCAGCCAGGAAAGTGTGTCTTTCTTTAACTATCTTGCATACAAATTTCCCGACAACAATCTCTCTCTTTGTGTTAGGTAGGTAGGGAGGTTTAACGGTCACCAAAAAGACACACTTAGGCCATGATTGACCATTAATGATACCGAATGAGGCACAGGTCCCATTCCTTTTCAAAAGTGCAACCATTTTGAACATTTTATGGATCAGTTATGAAGCTTATTTTCTTAAGTGGATGTCTTCCAGAGAGTCCAGAAAGTAGTCAGCCAGGAAAGTGTTCTTTCTTTTGGACAGCGCTGGGTACTTACATAGCAGGTGTTCGATGGACTCTTGCTTCTCCTCATCCCTGCAACTCCTCCCTTTCTGTTAGTATTGAATATTTATATTCCAAAAATAGTTTGGATGGGACAAACAAATTCTGGGGAGAGAAACAATCATGATAAGGCCACATGTATGTCTTTTGTCTGTCTAATATTGATATCGTTCCTTTTTTGGTGGCTCCTTGCAATCAATTTAGTTACCTACATAAAGATGTATAAACATATAGGATGTGATCTTAACTCAATTATGTTGCCCTAGTGACTCTTTTTTTGGTCTGTAGTGTTCATTCTCTCCTATCTTAACGCATTTTATATCTCTCTGATATCTCTTATATTTCAGCAGCCAGACCATTTATATATTTCAACGGAACTCTCCTAAATTCCGAGTGAATTTCAAACAACTATTTATATATTGGCTGATTCTACATTACGTTCCGATGCTTTTCTTTGGATTCTTCATTATACCTCTGCTTCTTCAACAAAACTTTCAACCAATTTTAGGTCTTAAGGATGACATTTGTCCTTAAGACCTAAAATAGTTTTAGGTACTTTTTAGCACTAATTCAGTTTTCATTTAGCTACTTGGTAAAAGACCCTTCCAAGGGCTCCTGTCCATTCATAACGCTTGTCTAAATGCATTACCAAGTCAGGTAGCTCGATTCACATTCACGTGTGCTGTGACGCATAAGAAAACAAAGGAATTATTCTTAATGACTTCATGTACGTTTGCTGGCCTTTAAATTCCCTTCAATCTTTAGTATACCATGGTGATAAAAATTATCATTGATGATAGCACATAAAATCAATAATGACCAATTGAGGAATGCCAAATCATTACGCTTAATGAGCCCCCTAGCAAATGCTCCAAATACCAAATACATTAATCTGAATTTTATGGACTCTTCTGCCCACAAATATGAACACAAATGATACTCTAAACGGGCAACAAAATACCTTCATGGCATAAATTGGGGCTATTAAAGCCGCATAAACATGATGACACGCACAAGCACTCAAAAGAGACTCATTTCTGCCTGCCCATTAGGCTGGGCCTTGGCTTACAGCTGACTGACTGCCTGAGCGACTGACGATCCAGCGTAGTAGTAAAACCAGCATCTTCAATTCATTCAATTGAGCGCATTTTTATGATGATTTGCTGCATGAACACATTAAATGCTCCGTTGTTGTTGTTGTTGTTGTTGTGGGCCATTTAAATGGATGACTGAATGGTGCATCATTATGGCGTGGTTGCAAGTGCCTCGCACACACACCCCACTCAGTCTCAGACACGTTTCTTTACTTACTTGATAGAGTAGTATAAATGATTGGACATGTATTTTCCTCCAGCTTAAGAACCCCTGCCTGCCCTTTATTCGGCAAAGAACTCAACAAACAACATACTCCCACATTAGTATATTCCGTTGGTATCGCCTGCATTTTAATTATGGAATCAATGCCAACAAACGACACCGTTACAATTCCAAACTTTATTACGAATTTTGCGATTGTTCTCTTGTTTGGAGTGGAGCAACTGGTGTGAAATCACACAGTTGAGGAATGGTGTTCTTCGAGATTCAAACGCGTACTCGTGGGTGCATACGTGCTCGATACGAGGCGTTGAGCAGGTGTTTCCATGTAAGAGAATTGCGTATATGGAAAATATTTTGCGTTTGAGTTGTTTGTAAGATTAATTTATGCTGGGAATTGTGGGATACTCAGTTCAGTTCTATTCACCCAGAAAATGGATATGGAAAAGTCCTTTTATACAATTTGTTATCAGTAAAATACTGAATAGGGAAAGGCCTAAGAATAGACCTAAGAATAGGCCTAAGATTTCCCTATCATTAAAATACTGAATAGGGAAAGGCCTAAGAATAGGCCTAAGAGTAGGCCTAAGATTTCCCAATCATTAAAATACTGAATAGGGAAAGGCCTAAGAATAGACCTAAGAGTAGGCCTAAGATTTCCCTATCATTAAAATACAGAATAGGGAAATCTTAGGCTCTTACAATCTTATGGATGGGATCTTCAAAATATCTTCCAAGATCTGCTTTGAAATGCATACAAGGACTCGCTGAGAGTTTCTAACTATGGCACGCCATTATAAACCCATCGATACTCCTTACTTTCCCTCCGCATCCTTCTTTCTTCCGACATTTTCTTTTGCTTCGATATCAAATACTGAATATATAACTTTTCTATGTCAATATGACTCCATATTTGTCCTTGGAAGTTCAAAGTGATAAATATAAATTCATGCAATGAAGAAATATGTCCTTTTTCAACTTTTAACTTTTATATGTCGATACGACTAGTTATTTATCCTTGGAAGTTCAAAGTATTGAATATGATTCATTCAATGAAGAAATATGTCCTTTTTTACCCTATGCCACAAAAGAATTGGTATAAGAAGTTGGACCAGTATCAGTATTATCTCCCTAGTCAACTTGACCACGTCCGTGTTTCCACCCCGGTGTGGATAATTGTCCTCCGAACTGTTGAGAGATATTTTAACTAAAGTTGTCATGAGCCACCTTAGATCCAACTCTCTAAATATCGTATGTTTGAAATTCTTTGCATTCCAACAACAACGCTTAACGAGGTGGCTATTTTTAACGAGTTATTTTACGTTCGCTTATACGAGGTATCGACTTCGAATTGGGTGTAAAGCCAATTTTATTGGTTTGTGCATAGAATAATTTTGTTGTGGTGATAACAATATTAACAGAACATTTTCTCCCAGTGTTGTCAACATGCACTCAGCGAGTTTGATATACAAGAAGGCATGGTTTGATTATATTTTTTGAGTACTTACTCAATGTCAAGGTCATTTCAGCTCAAGTTGAGAAAAGTTGTCATTCAAAAAATTTTAAAAATTTTATGCATATCCCAAATTCTTGGAGATAGTATAGAAAACACACCCCAATCATTTAGGATTGAATCCAAATATGTCTATCTATCTTTTTTTTGCATCATTCTATTAAAAGTTTTTGAAAATGTTAAGGGTAGCCTATGGGGGGGGGGACTCGGCAATGTCGACAATACGAGTGGTGCAAAGAGTTTAAAGCGGTCCGTACTGTGGGTGATGATTTGCCTCGTTCTGGTCGTCCATCCACTGAACGTGACTGAAGAAAACATCGAACAAGTTAAGAAACTTGTACTCGAATATCATCGTGTAAGCATCAGGGAGATAGCAGCAGATTTTGGACTCTCACTCGGATCGGTGGAGAGTATTATGTACAATGTTTTGGGGATGAGACGAGTTGAAGCGCCGCTTGTGCCAAGAGTGATGAATTTTTTGCAAAAATCACATTGTTGTCATTAAAGAAAAGCTTTCTTTGGGCCAAAATGTTATCGAAGGCATCATTACCAGTGAAGAGACATGGGTCTATGAATATGACTTGGGAAGGAATATGACATGGGTATGAATCTGACATGGGTATGAATATGATATGGGTATGAATGTGACATCGAATCCAACCAGCACTAATCGGAATGGCGCTTCATCGAAACCAACCAACACTAATCGGAATGGCGCTTCATCGAAACCAACCAACACTAATCGGAATGGCTCATCTCAGACAAGCCAAAACCCAAAAAACCACAACAAAGTCAAAGTCAAAGGTTTTGTTTACTGTTTCCTTTGATTACCGTGGTGTGGTCCACTCCGAACTCCTTCCGCCGGGCAAAACAGCAAATAAGGTGTATTATATGAGCGTACTGATGTGTTTCCGGGAGAATGTTCCTCGCAAGAGGCTGGAATTGTGCGGAAACAACTCGTGGTTTATTCACCACGACAATGCACTGGTTCTCACATCTCATCTTTTACGCGATTATTTGAGCATTAACAACATCAATACCGTTCTGCCAGCTTTGGATTCACCTGACATGGCCCCGTGTGACTTTTTCATGTTCCCAAGACTCAAGTTACCACTTTTTGAGACGATTGCGGCAATAACGGATTCACAAAGGGAACTGAAGGCGATTCCAAAATCGGCCTATGAAAAGTCTTTTGATGATTTGAAGATGCGTTGGAACAAGAATGATAGAAATAAAGATGACGACATGCGCATGATTTCCCGTTAGATGACGTAGTTTGTCCTACGATGTAGTTTGTCAAGGGTCGCCAACTCTACGCGGGAAGTCGTAATCTTTATTTCTATCAATCTTGCGTTGGAACTTGTGTATTGATTAGCATGGAGATTACTTTAAAGGGCATAAAACAAATATCAATGAATAATTGAACCGTTCCGGGTTCTTTTTGAACATAGTATATAAAGGGTGTTTTTTTTAGACGTGTGGTTTTCAATCTGGCAATGCTTTTTTCGGAGTTGGTCTTTTTGACAGCTGTCACTTGATTTATGCTCAGTTTGATTTGCCATTTCAAAAGTTTATGGCCGAACGACCATCAAGCGCGTCGCACGCTCAGTGAATGGGCCCAAAACGAGATGGCCACCGATCCCGATTTTCACAAGAAAATTTTGTTCAGCGATGAAGTTCACTTTTGGTTGGATGGGTACGTTAATAAGCAAAATTGTTGCATTTGGAGTGACGATAATCCACAAGCCATTGTTGAGACACCGTTACATCCTCAAAAAGTCACTGTTTGGTGTGCTCTATGGGCAGAGGGATCATTGATCCATATTTCTTCAAACATGAAGCCGGCCATACTGTTACAGTCAATGGGGAACGCTATAGAGCCATGATTAATGACTTTTTAGTGCCTGAATTGGATGATGTTGATGTGGACGACCTTTGGTTCCAACAAGACGGCGCTACATGCCATACAGCCAACGAAACAATCAATTTATTGAAGGAAACTTTTGGTGAGCGCATTATCTCGCGTCATCGGCCTGTGGCGTGGCCTCCATGATCGTGCGATTTAACACCGCTGGACTATTTTTTGTGGGGTTATGTGAAGTCGCTTGTCTACGCAGATAAGCCCGAGACGATCGACGCCTTGGAAGAGAATATTCGGCGCGTTATTGCTGACATACGGCCCCAATTGCTGCAAAAAGTGGTCGAAAATTGGGCCTCTCGGCTGGAATTAATCGAGGCAGCCGCGGCGACCACTTGCCCGAAATCATTTTTAAAACAGAATGGCAAACTCTTATCTATATAATAAAGCTAATTTCTTGGCCATTACATTAAATTATATGAGTTTTATTTCCGCTTGAAAGCCACACGTCTAAAAAAAACACCCTCTGCCTTCCTTATGTTTCATTGAAGGACAAAATAGAGTATTTAATGTGTACACCCTTCATAGAAGTTTTCAGTTAATCGACGCAGTATTCACGATTAACTCTGTAGTAAGTATTCCAATCTCATTACCCTTTGCGATTAATGGAGTATTTCGAAAAATTCCCCATTCCTAAAGGAAGTGCCCCCGAATATTGTAAATCTCAGAAGTAGTTCGCAACTCATTGATTGAATTTTTAAGTAGCATTTATTTATTTCGAAAAGTTCTCTTAGTCAATAACAAATAAATAATACTAATAATAAATAAACAATAATAAAACAAGTCCGAAGAATTGAAGTGATCTTTGGTTGATTGGTGAGAAGAGTTCTATTCTACAGAGCATTTCATAATGTATTGGAACCTGTATATGAATGTTTGTAGAGCATTTTTAGAAAGTCGCTCATAGCACCTCCGTAAAGGAGTAGTAGGTCCTCTCTAGTCTGCTTTCAGAGCACTTTTATGTTGCACATGCCTGTGCATCATATAGAAAGGAGGATATGAATGACACTCGCCTTGTTCTCTTGGTCTGAAATCTTTATTATCTCACCCAAGGGGGTAATACTAAAGAAACTACCTGCTAGGCAGTTACTAACTATGAGCATGCGGCCAGTATTAAATTGTTTATCACGACATCCTGTGAAATTTTCCTGAAGATGGAAGAACAATACTGTATTCAAACTTGATGCAGAAGCATATGGATGAGGAGAGAAGCCCATCAGGACATTGAAAAACACCACAAACTCCCCACGCAGTTCAGCACTGAATTGAGTGAATGTGGTTTTTGTTCTATTGCAATTTTAGTGTACTTTTGCTGGGTCACTGTGGGGGTCTACACCTATTATCCATCTACCTATTAAGCAAGTGATTTGGTGTTAAACAGCATGCACCCTATATTCTGCCCCTTTCTTGTCATATATCCACAAGACATAAATATATTCTATTGATTATAGTGCCGCACAGAACTAATAAAACGCATTGGAATAGCAAAGCCAATCGAATCTCCACGCACCAGACACTGGTCCACCATGGTGTGGAACGCGTCTACACCGCCGAATGAGGCCAACTCCTTTTACTTCGATCGAATTTGCGCATAAAATTGTGGCAAAAATCTGTAATTAAACCCACCAAATGCAATCAGAGTCTCAAGTAATGCGTTACAGTTGGCAAATTGGCAAAACTTTTGCAGCTGGTTTGGGTCTGCAACAGAAAAAAGGCACAAAAAATAATAAAAATTAATAAAACATTTTCTTGTGAGTGCATAAATTGAAGCATGAAATACGCGGTAAAAATGCTAATGTTGCATTTTTTATGGAATTTGAGCATGTTTTAGATTTTAATGGACAGATTTTTGCATACTTTATGAAATTTTCTTTCGTAACCGAGTCGAAACTTACACAAAAACACAACAAAAACAACAACAACAAACACGAACAAAAAACAACAAAAATACATCAAACTAAATTTAATTGGTAATTATTTTCTCGCAATTAATTCATAAAAATTGAAAACAATCAAAAGTTGTTTAAATAAAAATTAATTAAGTTGAGACTAAGAATGTGGGAGAAGTCGAGTCAACTGTCCGTCAAGTTGCCCACACAATTTCCATGATAGTCTTAATGAGCCACCCTCTGTGGTCTAGTGGTAAGCATTCTAGACTCGCACCCCGAGGGTCGCAGGTTCAAATCCTGCCACGGGCTTGGTCTCCAAAATGCTTCTTTCTATAAAAAAATGTTTTTCTCTTCGAGTCGAAAGCCTCTGTAGATAGTACTCATTCCCCCCAACACCTTGGTGTAAGGTATAATAATAATAATAATAATAATAATAGTCTTAATGAGGAGTATGGAGGCTTCAGCATCCAAAGATAACACTTCAGTAGATCTGTGTTAAGGCTCAAGTTGCTCCTGATCGAGTGGTATAACAGTGAAGAATTGAACGCTTACTCTTTTTGAGAGTTGGTTTGAGTCCTCGTCCCTAGTTTCTCTTCATATTATGAAGGGGGTATCTTACACTCCGACCTTAGAGATCTATTGTGCCCCCTTTATGGATTCAAAGTATTTCTCTGAGTTCAGTTTCCTTGATACATTTTAGTATTAAGCCTATTTTGCTGAGTCTTATTTCTTCATCCGATATTATATGATTACCCAAATGCTGCTTTCGTTTGTGTATTAGTGCTGGGCAGGATCCCAGCACGTGTCTCGAGGTCTCATCTTCTTCCCTGCAAAATCTGCATACTAAATTGGAGTAAATTCCCAGTTTTGTCAGGTGATAATTCAACTTACAGTGCCCTATTAGAATTCCTGAAATGATTCTTAGATAATCTAAGAAGATTATGCTGGGACTATTTACGGTGCTATCTCAATCAAAATCGCTTCTAGGGACCTTTAAGCTAAATCGTTTTAAATATTGTGTGGCATTAAATAAGAATATCTTATTTAATTCCATACCCTCTTTGAAACGTTTTAGGTTAAAGGTCCCTAGAAGCGATTTTGATTGTGATAGCATCGGAAAATTGTCCGTATAAACGATTTTGATTGTGATAGTACCGATAAAATCATATCTTCTATAGCATAATCTTCTTTGCTTGTCTTCTACTTCCTGAATGAATGAGGAGAAGCTGCCCTTTACTATACCACAAAATGGTTCGAGAGGCTACATTCTCTTCGTAATCTTCGTCATGGTGCATAATCATGTAAGCCTGAAGAGCTAAGTTATGTTTCGTCCTAGAGACCTCAACGCTCGAGAAGTGTGTTGGCTCTTAAACTATAGCAGGATTATGGGGATAGTGGCCCTTTGAGCTATTACCAGTGTTATTACAACAAACACTTCCGAGTCAAATGCTGTCAATGTAATTCATTTGACCTCAAATACCTTCTTCCTGTGGACATCGCTATTCCAAACTCCTGTTCTATAAAGTTGCTATCCTTGCGCTGACTATCACCATCCCAAATAAGGGAACTTTTTAAGTCAGTGTTTGAACGGCGTCACACCGTGGTATTACAATGGGCCACTATGTGTGCTCAAGTGTGCTTTTGGCAAACTGGGCGGCCACTCCTACCTAACCTAACCAAAGTTGCAAGATGATAACAAGTTTTCCCTTGTCTATGAGCTCCTCTGAATGATGAATGCCGGCCTTGCATGTGTCATATAATTGCAGACAGTCTCACTTCTTTCAATGGAACCATCTCTCATCCCTACTTTGCCCACTTGCTTCTCTCAAACACATACCTCAGGTTGCTCTATCTCTGGCTTAGACATGGTACGCGAAGACGGTCAAAGTTCCATTTCCAAATACGGTCGTTTTCTTGAACTAATTTCAATTTGTGTGAATTTACCAGCGAAGTCCGCTATAAAAACCCAATTTTATTGCAAATCTCCTCAGAAATGTTAACAATAACAACAACGACAATAACAACAACGACAACGACAACAACAACAACAGCATCATCAACAAAACCAGCAGCAAAAAATTAGTCGCATTTGCTAACAGCTCCGCTTATGCAATAATTAAACAAAAACCATCTTCCCGCTGCGTCTGCGTCTTCGTTGCTGCGGTGGCCACAAAAAAGACATCATCATCTTCATCATCATCGTTCGCTCGCTCATTTCTGCCGCTTCCCTGTCACAGTTTTTACGGATTTTTCCAATTTTTTTGCTTGGCATTTCATTACTAACAAACTGAGTGTGGCGTTTTTGTGTTTTTCTCGCTTTGGGTCTGCAACGAGCTGCACTCAGCTGGGTCCCACTTGGCCGGTGGTCAAGCTACTTGCTACCTCAGGGTTTCTTCGCGTTTGTGTTTGGGCTCAGTTGCAATGAGTTTTGCTTTTTAGGCCGCAAAAAACTTAAAATTCAAAATTAATTTAAAGCCTTTTCTCACATCTCGAATGATTTGTTTTTAAGTTGGGTCTTTCGAAGGGTGTTGGGCAATAATCGATCTGGCAAAAATTAAAATTTAGTTGCTTCGCTTTGCTTTGTTCCCATTTCAGCGCAAATTATTTCCCAATCATTTCACTTTAACACACTTTTTAGGCCTTTTGTTGAGTTGCTCATTCATTGTGGGTCTTTCTTTCTCTGTGGGTCTTTCTTTCTTTTGTTTCTGTGATTTCGTGTTTTATTTCTTCGCAATTATGTCACGAATTAGTCCATTCATAGGAAGATAGCAGCCGGGTTGGCGGACACATTTTACTCGATCGCTATCGCTGAAGTGTCTTCGAGAGATTAGTGCCCATTTGCGTTGTTTCGAATATGCAAGTTATAGGTGTTGCTTTTGTGGGTGATTTCTGAAGGGGTCTTTTCAGGGTTTTGCCATTAAGCTTTAATGATAAATAAATTAACTTGTTATAAATAAATAAGTAAATTGTCCATATAAATTTGAGTTGCTCGTTGTCTACTTGCAGCCATAACGAAAGCCACGTGCCTCATATTCTATGAATGTGGCGAGGGTAATTGTTTATGTTCTCCAAGCATTTTCCATGATATTCGGCGGAAGCTTGCATTCTTTGAGCCCAGAATTGCTGGAGCGATCATTTAGGACACCTCTAAAATCGCTTCAATTGCGTCTTCTGGACAAGCAGATTATTTCACTATCTATCACAGATATTTGAGAATAGAAACTCGCAAGGTTTCAACTAGGTCATGGCGGAAAATCCATCAATTCTCCTCACTTTAAAAGAAGTCATGTTCACTGGCATTATCGTAATTAAGTAACAAGTGTGGTATTTTGCACGGAGAGCAACCCGGATATTTGACAAACTAACTTCGCCGGACCAAGTTGCATTCTTCACTGGATTGACTTTTTACAGTCTCCGCAGATAGTGACCACTTTATCCGTGTTGTTGCAGAAGGAACCGATAATTGTGTTTACCAGAGAACACAGAGAAATGAAAGTCTTTTTCGCGGCCAGCGTTCGTAGAAGACACATCACGATTTTGAGTGGATTCACCATGATTTTGAGTGGATTCGTGTACAACGTCCGTCTGCTTTATTTCGCTACTTTGCCATTTGAAGTTTAAGTTTCCTTTCTCTGTGTTCTCTGGTGTTTACCGTCTTGCATTCTCACTGTAATTTTGTTGGCTTTGTCTGATTTTGAAGAGTCTAAATATGTGTTTGGCATCTTCCAGTTCATCTTCAGATTCATAAGAGTATTTCCATATTCCGTCATCTGTGATTATCTCCACCAAAATCGGTTGTGATGTATCGTTAAGGAATATTATCTTAATTTTGCGACTACAATCTAAAATGCCCGGAGGGGGGATGATTTATAGTATCCTGCCAACCCGGAGTTCGGGCACCATTGCTTGTATTTCCGTCTTACCAATGCCGAGAGGGGATGGTATATAGTATCCTGCCAACCCGGTGTTAGGGCACAATTGCTTGTATTTCCCCCCTACCAATGAAGAGAGAGGATGGTATATAGTATCCTGCCGGGTTTGCATTTCCTGTGTTCGGGCATGATTGTTTCAATTTCCGCTCTACCAATCCCGAGAGATGGCGCGAATCTCTATGTAGTGCTATGACCGAATGCTATAACTAATTTTCTTTGTTCACACATCAGCCTCATATATGTACGTAGGAAATGCAGGGAGCCGAAGGAGACTTTGGAAATCGAAGGAGACTATGGAACATCTCTTATGCACATGTCCTGCAGTATCAAGAACACGCTTAAATTCTTGGGGCCTCAGAATTTGGGACGCTGAAAGACATTACGGCTACATTTTTTTGACTATATACTACACTCGCAGTGTCCAGAGAGAGTATGATGGGTATCTTGAAGTGCTGTATCGTCTGTTCGGTAGCTTGATCAGTGTTTACCTGATGATCATTGATGGATTGTTCATGACAGAGTGTCCCATTTGGTTTCTCAACTTCTAAAACTGAGTAACTATGACACCACCTACCTAACACACCAGTTACCTAAGACACCAGTTACCTAAGACACCAGTTACCTTGTACAGTCAGTACTCATATCTATTTCAGTATCAGAAGGTTTAAAAGTTTTCCAGCATTATTCCAGTTATGCTTACAAGATATCAAGGGGATTAGCCGCACTGGAGGCGGCAGTATGTAGTATGGAAATACACCTCCTCCTCCCCCTCACAGCTCCCGGTTGTTCACAAAACGATGTTTGCTTTCTTCATTTCTGTCTTCTTTGTACGCTTTCTTCTGCGCGTCACCTGTCTGAGGCAACGCTCACGAGGTATTCCCATTAATTGACCGTCCCCACTTGACTCCGATGATTGCCATTTGTGGCACGAAATCAAACTTGATTGATTGTCGTAACCATCTTTTTAATGTACGAGTGTTTTATTAATAAATGAATCAAAAAAGGTAAATTGATAAATAAATACTCTCGGCGCATAGTTTCACAGTTCATAGGGCACGGTTGCGTTGGTGTCTCAGGCCCATAAGCAACCACTTGGCCAGCCCAGTGAGTGCAGTCGTGGAACGCAAACATTTTCAATTAACATGAAGTGAAAATAACAAATTTCGTAAATGTAAGTACCCCGAACGTGCCGTGTCGCAAAACCACTCCGCGCTCATTGCGCACCGCACGCTTACCTCAATTACCGAATGATTATTGGAATTTGATTTGCCGAACCACCGCCGGTGCAGGCAGTTGGAGGGATTGGCCAAACCGACCACGTCAATGAAGCGTTTCAATGTTGTTTTTTTTTGTTTGAAAATGTTTTGCTTTGAGGCTTTAATGGAAAATTAAGTAAACGTGGTTACGTCTTCTTAAAAATGCTCGTCAAAGTCCAGGAAAATTTGTTAAAAATCATAAATAAATTAATTTTCATAACCATGCCGATGAAACACCGAGCTGAGTTGTTTCATAACAGATGAGCTTCAAAATGATAATTACCAATTTGTGTATTGGGAGATGAAGGAAAGGCCACAGCTCAAGCGGTGTTTAAGTAATACTCGTATATGATGATCAGGAAGAAGATGAGGACGCAAATAGAAAATCAATGCAAGGACTCATTCGTAATTTGAGCTCACAAAAAATATAGTTAGGGTACTCACACACATAGCTCAAGAACTGAATGTAATATTAATTTAAAATGGAAACTATGGTAGCTGCATGTGTAAAAGAGAATCAGGCATCGTTAGAGAGAAAGGAAGAAGAACACAAGGTCAAACCACCCCTTTGATTCAAGCCTTTAATCGTGTCCACTTAGGTGGTTAGTCTAAGAGAGAATCCGGAAAAGAAAGAGAGAGAAATGAATGCATGCCAATGATGACCTAAGTACACCCTTCGGACGGCCGCCTTACCTACCTACCTAAGACAACCTTGGTTAAGTGGTTAGCCTTAGAGAGAAAGAGAAAGAAAGAATGAAGACAGAAACACAGGTTCAAACTACGCATTGTATTCAACATCTAATCGGGTCCTGTTAGGTGATTAGTCTAAGCGAGAATCAGGCAGAGAGTGAGAGAGAGAGAGAGAGAGACAGAGAAAGAAAGAAAAAGAGAATGCAGACAGAAATACAGGCTCATTGTATTCAAGTATTAGTGGTGCTTGGTTAAGTGGTTAGCCTACCAGAGAATGCGGCAGAGACAGAGAGAAAGAAAGAAAGAATGGATACAGAAACACACGCTCAAACAACTCATTGTATTCCAGCATTTAATCGTACTCAGTTAGGTGATTAGTCTAAGAGAGAATCATACAGAGAGAGAGAGAGAGAGAGAGTCTGAGATAGAGAGAGTCTGAGATAGAGATGGAGAGAGTCTGAGATAGAGATAGAGAGAGAGAAAAGGAAGGAAAGAATGAATACAGAAACACACGTTCAAACTACGCATTGTATTCCAGCATCTAAACGTTCCCAGTTAGGTGGTTAGTATCCAAAAGAATCGGGTAGAGAGAGAGAGAGAAAGTAAGGGAGAATGCAGACAGAAACGCTCATTGTATTCAAATATTTATCGTGCTTGGTTATTCTAACTGAGAATCCGGTAGAGAGAGAGAGAGAGATAGAGAGAGAGGGGGCAAAAGAGAGAACAAGAACAGGAACACATAGTGAAGCAGCTCATTGCATTCAAGACTTTCAAGATAAGCAGAGATAGAGAGGAAAATAAAGATAAATAATGCACACAGAAAGACAGTCTCAAGTTACGCATGGTGTTCAAACATTTAATCGTGGCCAGGATGGTGGCTAATACTCTTCTGTCTTGATTCGAAAGTAAACATATCCATTCTTTGAGGAACAAATGCTTTCAGGAACTCGAGAAATGCATGGTGTTTCTAGTGACATATTTCTTTAAGCTCCTTATTGTTGATAATATACTTGGAAGTGTTTGAGAGAACTGAAACTATCTCCAAAGACGGTTCACTTGAAGTATAGAAAGTATTGCAAAGAAGGATTAAGAGGTAAAACTCGGATAGGATTCAATGTAACGATCATACGTCCTGATGGGAATGATTGCTGACTTACTTAGTTTTCATGTCAAGCGAGTACGCACTCAGTTTTATAAAGAAGTCTAGGACCAACTCAAAACATATATGGGATTCACAGGCCCACGAGGTACTTTGGTGGTGTTTCTTCCCTCTAGTGTATCCAATATAACCCAGTCATGTGTATATTTCATGTTAATGTTGATTGCAACTACCAAAATATGAAAATCCTATCTTTTGCAACAAGAGATGGCACTGTCAAAACTAGGAATGATTTGTAGCCAGAAGTGCCAAACACGTTGTTCTTCTTTAAGTTTAAGAAGCTCATAATTACAAGTCCTCGAAATAGCCAACCATGAAGAACTTTACAGAACTAAACTACAGGAAGTGCCCGCATTAACATCAAACAAGTAAAAATATCACAAAAGATTTGGAAAGTATTGTTTGCTTCAATTGTTAAATAACGTGAAGACCTCCAAATTGCCTATTCTGGCTCTGTAGCTGATCATGCAACTAGGGAGAGGCAGCGACCTTTCACACCCTCATGTATTCATAATATGCCTTTGGATTTGGTCACACATGACGTATGAGCAATTGAAATTTAATCATGTTGCTCACACGTCAAGGCAATGAACTCTTCTGAAAGTCTCTCACAGAGGAGACAGACAAATCGGCTCAGGCTGCTATGCACATACTCCAAATTGTCTCAAGTTCAACAATCTTTTAGTGGTGGTGTGGTTGTTGTTGCGGTTGTTGTGTTAATGCATCATTAAGTAATGCAATTGTTGCTGTTGTTGTTGTTGCCATATGCAAATATTCATCTTCCGTGTAAAAATATAATTTGAACAAAAGAAACAGATTTACATGAAAATTGCACAGAAATGCAACTTTCTTCTTCTTAGTTAAATAACAACAATTGCTTGAAACACAACAACAAGTATTCACATGAGTGTATGTGCGTGTGAGTGTGGGTCTGTGTTTCATCTGGGAGTGCTGCTTCTATTGTGGTACGAGTGTATTTCAATTGCATTGTTCCATGTTTTGCTCTTTCTGCTGCTGCGCTTGTCTCACACTTCATTAATTTTATATTTACTGGTAAAATGTTTTTCATTTTATGTTTCTGTTTTGCCCGCTGCGGAGATTCACTGGAGAAGCTGCGCTATCTGGGGCCCGGTGTATTTCGCTGCACTTAATGCGGTATCTGTGAGATACTTGGCTGTGCCGGAGTTTCACTTTTGTTTTCTTTCTGTGGTTGGCTGTGCCGCTCTGCTCAGGCAGCCTTCAACTTTTGCGTGCACTTGAAAAATGCTGAATGGAAAAAGACTTCAGGCCAATAAATAACACCAACAACTACAATGATAGCAGCAACACACACACACACAAGCACACATATATACATTAATATATATAAAATTATGTATTGGAATGCTCATGTGTGTTCCTCTAAGCTAAGTAAATGGCGGGATTATGATTTATGTTGTTATTTTCCATTAAATACTAAAGCGCCACAATTAACAATTATAATTAAACTTGGATAAGTTGCGTACACAAATTAATTGGTTATTAAATAAACATAATGCCGCGACCAACATCAAACTACACAGTTCGATTTTTACATAGTTGCACGCGTTGTTACGGTTTGCTGAACCCGAGCAAATGCTGAGGAATGGAATCAAATGAATTGGAACCCCAGCAAAGCCAACTAATTCAACATTTATTTCAATTGCTTCAAAAACGAGTCGATTAGCAACAATTCAATGCATTGAAAAGCCGCCTGAAAGTGGTGCGAATCAATGCCGCTCTATTTTACACTGCCACCACAAAGGTCACTCTTGCAACATGGTTTAAGTGGGCGCTATAAAATGCACTTATGGGATATAGAAATCCAACAAAAGATTGTCAGAATACCAACCACAACATACAAAATGCCCAAAGTCAAAAACTTTTCTGTAAAAAACAACAAATCAGTGAGGGTAAAGCGAGCACCAAGGGGGTTGAAGGACATACGCAAGGGTTTCCAATATGAATAGTGGGAAAGGCCTGGTGAAGGATATTATGAGTTAACTCAAAAGTTCGACTAATGTCAAATGAGTAAATTGGTAGTTATCTTCCTCTAATACGAGGGGTACTATTTATATTTCGGGAACTGGCAACACTAATGTCAATAGCTAAAATCTGGCAACACCATAATAAAGTTTGACATTTTTTAGCATAAACGTACTAACAACGTGTTGATGTACAAGTGTCATTTGTTTTGTTTACAGTGGGTTAAGAAAATCAATTTGGCCAAAAAATGGAAATTTCAAGAGAAGGTTTTCGTTGGATTATTTTTCACAACTTTAGACGTGGATTATCTCAACAAGAATGTGTCGATGAACTCAGGTCTTTGTATGGCGATAAAGCACCATCAGAAACCACAGTATATCGCTGGTATAGTGAACTCAATCGTGGCCGTAGTTCGGTCGCCGACGAACTCCGTGAAGGTCCAAAATCGGTTCTTGTGCCACAAAACATCGATGAAGTGCGTGAACTGATAATGCAAGATCGTCATGTGACATATCGTGAGATAGAGGACACTTTGGGCATTACTTCCACTTCCATACATTCAATATTGCATTAACATTTGGCTGTAAAAAAGATTTGTTCACGTTCGATCCCACATAATTTGACAATCACTCAACAAAAAGGCTCCTGGCAATTGGTGTAAGGAAATGATTAAAAAGTTCGACAGTGGTGCTTCAAAAGACGTGTATAAAATCGTGACAGGTGACGAATCATGGATATATGCGTATGAGCCGGAAACAAAACAACAGTCGACCGTGTGGGTATTGCAAGACGAGCTAATCCAACAAAAGTTGTTCGTGGAAGAAGCACAGCGAATCAAATGGTCGACTGTTTCTTCGGCCGAATTGGTCATGTGGCCACTGTTTCGCTTGAGCAACGTAGGACGGTCAATTCTGAGTGGTGCACGACCATTTGTTTGCCAGAAGTCTTCGGAGAAATTCGTAAAACCAACCGCCAAAGACGAATCATTCTCCGTCATGACAATGCGAGCTCCCACTCATCTCGTCAAACAGGTGAATTTTTGAGCAGTCAAAACATCGAATTGATGTCTCATCCTCCATACAGTCCTGATTTGGCACCCAATGACTTCTTCTTGTTCCCGACTATCAAAGGTAAACTGCGTGGTCAACGATTTACGAGCGCCGAAGAAGCAGTTGAAGCGTTCAAAAACCATGCTTTGGAGGTGTCTCAAGTGGAATGGAAAAACAGCTATGACAAATGGTTTGAAGGAATGCAAAAGTGTATTGATATCAAGGGGAATATTTTGAAAAACAATGAAGCCATTTTCCTTTCAAACTGTTTGTTATTATTTGCTGTTCCCGAAAGATAAATAGTACCCCTCGTAATGATATCATTCTACGAGTATTGCTCATCAGTATCGAAAAACCAATACAGAATTTCAATGAAGTTCTTTACGACTCCACACAACGTTCAAGGACAAAATTCATGTAAACAACTATTAAGATTCGGCAAGACTATACATAGATAGCATTATTTAAGGGTGTTAAACACTGTGCCCTGAAATATCTATTGTGATGACGCTATAAGAGATGCTCAAATCGGCCATCACCAGACCACGGGTTGTAATGGCCACCTAGAAAGAAGATGAAGAAATAATTCTTATCTAAATGTCCAACTGATAGAGCACAATTTATTTTTCTATATCAACGGAATGCATCGGTGTTTGGTATCGAAATTTTTCCCCCGGAGAAGGAGCACCAGTTATTGATATCTTAAGGTAAGGTTAGGTTAGGTTGGGATAAGAAGTATCCGCACTTCCACTCGGAGACATCTATGTCCATTATGACTGCCTTCAAAAATGCCAGGAGGAGGCATACTCGTCCTTACCCTTAATCTTGATATCTTAAAGAAGCCTCTATAAATGCGATTGAAAGCCAATATCTGCCTTAATTTTTGTGATGAGATAATGATGATAAGGTGTCAGAGAAAGACTGAAGAACTATAAACGGTATACTGACAGGCCACAGTTTACTAGCAGCACATGTATACAAGATGAGGGTCACAGATGGCGACATACGCAGGAAATGCAGGGAGCCGGGTACGTAGGAGACTTTGGAATATCTCTTATGCCCTTGTCCTGCATTATCAAGAACATTCTTAGATACTTGGGATACTGAGAGACATTACGGTTACATTTCTTTAACTATATACTACACTCCCAGTGTCCAGAGAGGGAATGATGAGTATCTTCAAGTGCCGTATCGTCTGTTCGGTAGCTTCACCAGTGTTTCACTGATGATAATTGATTGATTGTTCATGACAGAGTGTCCCATTTGGTTTCTCCACATCTGAAAGTGAGTAACATCTCTTATGCACTTGTCCTGCGTTATCAAGAACATGCTTAAAATGTTTGGGAGCCTCACAATTTGGGACGCTGGAAGACGTCTCGGAAATGGAACTTCAAACACTCCTGAGATTCTCTAATAACGTTGGCATCCTCCAAGACGCCTACTATAACTCAACATAGAGGACTTGCTCCATCTGATATCGTTAAGGAACAATTCGTATATGTGTGGCTTACGGCCAGCCAGATCAACCTAACGTAACCTTAGTTATAAGGGAGCAGACATCTGCAGTGTTTAAAGGATCAGTTTGCAATAATTATTTTACTTCACTTTTCGGTAACTATTTGATCCCTCTGGGATCCCATTGTGTAAGGGCATCGTCGCAGAAAGCCATTCGCCTATTAGAACTGGGAAAGCTTCCACATCGTTTGAAAGCAACTGGAAACCCAACGGAGCTGTCGAAACAATAAACCAAGCTTCCAGAATTTAGTTAATACAACGACAATTTTTAGACTCGTGTTTATAGGAACAGACGAAAGCCAATTATAAATAATCACACAAAACGAAAATAACAACAACAAAATCAACATGAGGCAATGCAATGCTCCAACAACAAACTTTTAAAGTAAACAAGAATTCAGAAATAGTACAAAAATGCGATTATACAACATCAAATTGTCAGAACTAATCACTAAAAACATGAGAAAGATTAACAAAAACGTAGCTTAGTTGATGAAAAATCGGCACAAACCTAATAAAGTTGGAAGTATGTGCAAAATGTTGACCCCTCGAAAGAGACACGTCTAAAGAGTGGCACATTTTGTGACTCGAACTACCTAAAACTTTCGGAAAGTGCCTCCGACACATTCGAACTTAAATAGTTGTAGGCTCCAATGAATTCTCCTACATTCCATGTATTCCTGAGAATGCCTCTCTTTTTTCCGTAGGGAAAGGAAATCTTCAAAAAGACACGAGGGGGTACGCACCACCCAAGAGTGTGAGATTTTTGCTCACTAAAACCACCTCCCTAACCTAACAGTTACGCTAACCCTCACAGGCCTGATAGCGATTTAGGAAGGGTATTAAACAGAATTATAAAGATATACAAAGAGAACTACTCGCGGTTTGAAAGAAAAAGTGTTATTTTAAGAGAGGGGAGACGAATAAGTTTAAGACGACTCACATAAGAGGGAAGTTGAAAATTGGAGTTCCATGTAAAGGAACGTAGGCAAAACAATAAAAACCGCTTTTGAACCGATTCAATAGCATCAGAGTAACAGGCCTATCTAGGACGCCAAACAACACTTGCGTATTCTAATGATGGGCGTACCAGGGAAGTGTACAGAAGTTTGGTAATAAAGGGGTCTTTGAACTCCTTTGCCCAGCGTTTTATGAAGCCAAGAATCAGAGAAGCTTTGTTAACTATAGTTCCAACGTGTTTACCAAAATTAAGTTTTTGGTCAAAGGTCACACTTAAGTCGCACATACTCGTATGATCAACATATAACAATGGGTGATTAACAATGAAGTATGGATGAGCAGAGTGGGATGATTTGGAAAAGCACATGTTTGCATTTCTTGTATCTCTTGAAGACAAACTAATTGAACCGACGACATAGAAAATCAAAACTGCCTAAAACAGCACGGGGGATTCAAGTGTGGTAATGGAAACAAAAACTGAAATTCAGCTCTCAGAGTAATCTCAACGGGGACGAAATGAACCAAAATGTTGTAGGTGTATAACGCCAACCTTCTAATAAAGAACTGAAACAATATTCTCTTTACCTTTTCTGTAAGCTGGAGTGAACCTCATCAGCATATTAACTCACAAAATTATCACATATCAAGAGAAACGTTCTCGTGTACAATTAAACCGATTCGTTCAAGTTCCGATTTGCGTCACTGGGAAATTCTTCTGGATTTTGTTGACTTTCTTTTTATATTGAAAAAGTAGGCAAAAAAACAAGTAAAGAACGGCAACTATATTTAAGTTCCATTGACGTCAATGGACTGTCCAGGACTTGTATAAAAACCGGACCAATTTCCAACACAAGTAATCAAGAGTCTTCAAGTAATCATAAAGTCTATTTCGTCATGTTGTAAGGAATCTCTAGCTGGGGTATGCTCAGTCTTCCCAGGACTCTTTATTTTATTGACCTTAACACAACTACACGTTTGATGTAGTTTGTTTTACTTTCTTTTATTATTCAGTAGACTATAACTTCATCTTAAACTAATTATAACTAAATCCTGTATACTTTCCGCTTCGTCTAATTGCGGTGAAGTGGGGTAGTGGCAGACGTAGAAGCAATAGCTGCTTTGAAATTCAACGCCGGTTAATACCTCGCGTTTACTTCGCTTAAGGTGGAGCACTTTCTTACGTGGTAGTGATGTCGGTTAAAACCTCACGCCACCAATCACGTAAGAAGTCTCAAAAGTCAGAAACTGTCTGCCGTGGTCGCCACTGTCCGCGAATACTATACCCACTTACTCGCCTGCTCGTTCGCTGTTGTCGCCGCTACTGTTGAAATCGCAAGAGAGAGAGAGCCTGCTCGTCCGCTGTTGTCGCCGCTACTATTGAAATCGCAAGAGAGAGAGCCTGCTCGTCCGCTGTTGTCGCCGCCGCTGTTGAAATCACAAGAGACCGGTTCCTCTGTGCACCGGCCTTTTATACATTTTTTCATGCGAGCATCGACAAGTCCCGCATTTCGGCACTGTGTCGTGATCGAGCATAACCACTAGTGGCGTGGTTTGGCTACATGTGCTCGCATGGTGTTGGTACATGGTGAGGGCGGTATTTTGTGTGACCTTAAATTTTTACAAAATTTAGGTCTTCACAATGTTGTATCGAAGGAACTTATTCGTCACCATCCTATCGTTCGTGGGTGCGAGCACGCTTTCTGAAGATGTACCACCAACTGTGATCTGCTTCAAGGGCGGAACTAGGTTTGAAATATTGAAGCCAACCGATTCAACCAAAATAACCTAAACTACAGCTAAAAAGGACATTCTACCAAAATAACCGCAGATACAGGTAAAAAGGACATTCTACCAAAATAACCGTAGCTACAAGTAAAAAGGACAGCTCAGTGATATCTGCCGACTTCCAGTACTCCGATGATGTTACAGGTGGTTTTTATATAATAAACATGTGTAAGGAAACGTTCATACTCGATGCACTTTGGAATGATTCGTTGGTTGGGAAAGGCATTGAAATCGGACTAAATCTTTACAAGGAGGAACTGAAATCGCTCCACACTTCTGAATTCACTATCACTGAATTGAAGGATGATGACAGCGACTTTGTTGCTGAATACGAATAGTTTCTTAGTTAGTGTTTTAACTTTATATTCTGTTATTTAACTGTGTTTCATCGCAAAATGTTAAACTTGTTTTTTAAATAGTAATTTGAAATAAACAAAATCTTCAAGCATTCCAAAATTGCCGAACAACAATTTTTATTTTGAGAAGTCCTTCGACAATTCAGTTGGGAAGTTGTAATTTAGTAATTAAATTCCTGTACTAAAGATCTTATCTTGTTGAAGTTCAGTAATTCATAATCTGCACAACACCTCTTTCTTAAAGTCCATTAAAAGTCCACACACCTTGCCACCTGGTATTGTAGGGCTATGCAACTGATCTCCAAGTCTGTGGTTCGTTTAAGAAATGGAAGATTTAATTTGTGTTTCCAAGACCGGATTTAGTAGCTCAGTGGCTGTTTGTTGTTAAGTAAGTCAAACTCATTGCATCAATATCTCCAAATATGATTCCAATGACGGTCCACGGACCCAACAATCAGTTGTACAATTCTTTCCGAGGGATGATTTTCAGATTGGTTTCAAAGAATACATTTTAACAGGGAAATGAAAATTTATTAATAAATTCCTTAATAAAATGTTTAAAATTTTGCCTCATATTTGTATTTGAGTATTCATGGAACACGAATAAGGATTATATTCAATCTATTTCTAGATTCTAGAACATTCGATATGCTCCGCAGTTACGCTCTCCTTCTCGCTAATGCTATAAACCATTAGTGATGTTGTCTCTTTCTCGCTTATCGTTGAGTATAAAACATTATTGAAAAGACAGGTCTGACAAAAAAAGCGATCTAGAAAAACAGAGCAGTACAGTCGTGACTTGAAAACAGTAGTTATAGGCTTGATTTTGTACTAAAAGAACAAATGTTGACATTCTTCTACAACATTCAACTTTATAAAGTCTTCCTTGTGTGAGTTCAACTTCACGAAATCAATGAAACGCGTGTTGGTGTGTTACTTGATACCATCCAACGATCCAAACTTCGCTTACACGACTTAGTGACTTGAAACTGTGCTTCCCAGTCTGCTCTTTTGTGACTTGAAACTGTGGTTCCAAGGCAGCTCTTTTGTGGACTGTTTTCTATACAAAACCAGAATATCGAGATTATTTGTTGCCAGTGCTGCCAACGCAGTGCTGGATCTACGCTTGCATTGGTGATGTTAAAGATATTTCTCTCTTTTTCCTAGGTATATTTGTGTTCAGATAGAAAAAGATTGATACTGCTTAATAAAATCTGGTTTTCTATAATCACCGAATTCTTCGACATTTACCGCAGACACTTTCGGAGTAAACTGACCCTCTAAGCCCTTCACTAACTTTGTGCAACCACTCAAGGCGTCCAACTTCAGCAGCGGCACTGTACGCCACTTAACCGTGGCACACACAACGCACAACACAGTTCTTGCTGTGGTTGCTTCATGGAATTGCTCAATAAGCCATGCTCACCTCATGAGAACGTGGTGGCATTTACATAGTGCGCGTATACGTACTCCTCCATACGTGTTCGTACATAATTAGATGCCAGACTACTCGATTGGTGAAACTCTGCCAAGTGTGGTTGGTTACTGTGCGCTTCTTCGATCAAATGCACTGCTTCTGTGCCCATAAATGAGTGACCTTGACTAAAAAGAAAACAGTTGAAATCAACACAGAGCATGCGCACAGCCAAGAACCGTTTCCGGTCCGTTCTACTAAGTTGGCTTATTCATAATCAGCGCTAATGGCAATCGACATTTCTGATCTAGAAACACGCATATGTGGAAATTAATGTTCCGGCTGAAATTGCTGTTAAACGGTGAAATTGTTCACAATTCAAGGAAACTCCTCATGCAGTTCACACACATTCATTTGGTGCTAAACGAAGCAACATCTGCGGAACTATGAGAATAATCTACTTTGTTCTGGTTTAACGCTTAAATCTGAGAGATTTCAAAAGCTCCGTCGGAACGATTTAAGATGATTGGAATTTGTTTAAATAAAATTTGAAAATACCATTTATTTATTGTTTTGCCCAACGGATACGAATTCTGGGATAAATAGTGGTAAATGTAGGTTTTGGCGTGATACGATCTTGAGTCTGATGGAGGACTATTTTGGTGTGACTTAAGTAGGATCAACTGTGATTGCAGCTTAATCTTCAGAATATAAATGTTCCTGAAAACCACTTCAACCCCTTTACATTGCTGGGCTCCACATTTTTATATTGGAGATGTTTAGATTCGATCTTCGCCTTATATAATGTATAATCTACTAAAACAGCTCCAAAGGCATCAAGTATTTTGTTAATGATTTCTGTCAATTCAAAGAAGGTTTCTTATTCGAATTCATTCTCTTTGTTAGTCCACAAATTCCCGAGGTTCAATATCTCTGAACGCGTCTTCTTAGTTGCTTTAGCTGTACTGGGCTAGTTCAGTCTTTATCCTACGTTGACCTGCAGAACAGTCCACGATCCATAGATCCCCTGTCTCGTTTTTCCATTTTAATTACCTTTTCCATGCTTTAATTATTTTAGAAATCTACATTTGTAGGTAGCCGAGTCTGGAACCACAGCAAAGTGATGCTGAATCTTCACTTGTGCATGTGGTCAGGTTTAACATCTGCCACGTGGCTCTAAGTAGCCACTACGAAAAGATTGTTATGGACCCTCTTATCTAAAGATCTGTACACGGGCAGGTGGAAGTATTGAAATCACAGAAATCACAGAATAATTCCATCGATAGAAATCGAGATTTCGTGGAACGGGCAGGCCAAAGTTTGGTTCTCAGAGGAAGCAGCCACTTCCAACTGACCCAGAATTGTGGACTCACATTGGAGCTAATTCCATGACAACTAAAGTTCAAGGTGCACTGACCAAAAAACTTTGAAAACTTTTCCCGAACCGAAACCAAAACCCGAAAAATTACTTTTTCAAGATCGTTTTCGGTGTCACTTGAAATTAATAGATTGGGAGAAAAACCATGAAGTTTAAAAACCCAAAGTCAAATCGCTTCCAACTGCATCGCACGAAAACGAATCTCACCCGACTGACATGCGAACCAAGCGACTGCATTCCAGGTGCCACGCGGGTTTATTTGGTCAATGCAACTTTTGCATAATCAGCGAGTTTCTGCTTCCACCATGAAATGATGACAACGTTTCTTTCGCAGCGCGGAGCGTATCTTCCGCGTAATAGCTTCCGTTGTGCATGCGCTGCCAACCACCCAACCAACCCAGCACCGCGCTCTTGGCTTGTGGAGCAGGTGACCGAGTCGTAATGCGAGCCTCTGCTGCTGGCGCTGTCGTAAGTGGCCCCGGTTGCTGCCGTTTTTGTCATTAAGGCAACGCAGTTTATACTCGCATCAAATAGCAACATTTCCACTCCATCCGCTGCAGTTGCACTCAGCCGCCGTGACGTATGTGGACGAGAGTGTTGCATGTCTAACTTGCGGCCATTTCGCGGGCAGTAATCGAACTGTTTAAGTAGCAGGTTGTAATTTATATAAATGCCCATGCAAATGTGTAGTCAAATTAATTAAAAACGAGTTGATGATTGCCAAAGCACGCTCCAGGAAAAATGTTAGTGAAAGGTAATGCCAAAGAGAAAGAAGCCAGTGGGGTAACAATGCTAAAACTTTTCCAATCTCTAACTATTAAGGACTCTATTAGGATTAAGGGTTAGATTACAGACTCAAGTACATTAAGCATGATATAAGGAATACGTTAGATATATATCAGACAGGACCATGATGACCATGACCTGCTCTTTCATTATAGCACCAGCACAGCGATGTACGACTGGCGGACCAATCAACATTACTCGATCTCTTCAACAAACTCTTTATTTGGCAATTTTTGGTCTAACCCCACAACCATTTATTCACGTACCAGATATGTCTTTACTGGGGTATTGTTAAATCTTAATATCTCTTGAAGCTAGTAATTCATTTACTAGCTTCAAGAGATATTCTATCAGCTAAATCTATGCTTATTTTGGATGCCACTGAATTGCAAAGAATAGAAGATAACACTGGAAAGAATGCAGAGAAATTCAGGCACATAAATGTCTCATTCAACCAGAGGTCCTCCAGGTTTCTGAGAATTGTGAATCAGATCAATGTGGCTGAGAAGACACAACTTGGCAAATGTTGTAAACAAATTGAGGTTCCACCTGAAAATAATTGATTCTAAACTACTCAAGGTGTGTTGCTACAGGATCATGGTGTAACAAATGTTCAATGTGAATATTAAAGTTTTGAAGAGTCAGGTACTCAGATTTCTGAAATCTTAATTTTAGAAATGCACATACTACGAAAGTATATTAACCATTATCTTTGGGTGTTGCAAACTAATGAAAACTCAGCTGCCGAATGAAGGCTTCGTCTCAGCTGCTGATTGTGGCTTCATTACTTCGAATCACTTTATAAAGCGTTAGAAACTTGTTATTCAGCGAGAAAATTAAGTGGCAGCATTTGAATACTTGGAAGAATGGCCGCTGGGAATGACACCAATGCAGATTTTAGCCCATTTTCATAAATGCATGCACTGCCATGAGTACACTCCGGAGCAGGCCGTGGAGCAATTATATATAATAAAAGCACGAAGACATGAAACTACTGAGACCAAGTAAAGGTTGAAGTAGTTTTTCCTATTAATGGATTCCTACAGAAGCAATTAACATGACATAAATTAGAAGACTACTCGTAAACTTAGATTGTGGTTGGAGACCATAATCGGAATATTATTTATTTATATATAAACATTTATTTATACATTTAATTATACAAACTTAAGCTAGGAACAAACTACTATGATCTTCGGCCTTAATTATATATTTATGTGAACCAATAATCTCAGGTTCCCATTTAGAATAGTGGATATAATTGGTCTTCGCACATAAATGGGAAGATGTTTGTCATCTTTTCATACCAACTCGCATCGAACTATAAATATACATAAAACTATAACATTTATTCTCTCCAAGATTGACTGCAGTTTGGCAATATAATGCCACACCCCAAAAACTACGCACCATCCAGGTGCCAGACTATGCCCTGGTACTTTCCAACCACACCTTTGAATAACATACTTACCGAGACTCAGTCTATTAAACTGAGAGTAGACTATTATATTTCCTACTGAACATCAACAGGCATCCACCACAGATCTCCTCTTTACTATTACGTCGGAATCGAGGGAAACAATCTTGCGGACACCACCAATCGTCATTCATTCCACTTTCAGCACAGGGGAGACAACAAATTCTACTCTGACCTCAGCGAACACAACATATAACATGGACATAGTGTATACACCACTACAAATTGATTGACTCCGATGGTAGACCCCACGTTATCCTACTAACATCCGAAGAATGAATCTATAAGAATATATCCACATTCGTATTGATTCAGCGACACCTCATGGGAAACCTACCCCCCTACATCTGCCGTTTTTGCAACACTGATACCCTACAATACCTCGTATTGTCAATTCCTGTAGCTTCATCAACGGAATACAAATCAACACAATTTGCTTTCTATAACTAATGAAAATATAAATTCAGAAAAGATCAAAAGAAAACAACATGGAATTACTTTTTAGATTCAATACAAACAACAATTATAAAAATTTAAGTTCGAAGACCGTATTAATTAGTGCCTGGCTTTAGTTCGTATAATAAAATGTATTCACTCCGAATCCTAATGTTCAGATGGCTTCCGGCTGGTACCTGGAGTGCCACGTTGTCGACCTCTCTCTGCGTTCCATCGTTTGGGACGGTGCGATAAATAAATGTTTATATATAAATAAATAATGTTCCGATTATGGTGTCTAACCACAAACTAAGTTTAGTCTTCTAATTTATGTAACGTGAGTTGCTTCTGTAGGACTCCATTAATAAATATTATTCCAAGCTTTACTTCGTCTCAGTAGTTTCATGTCTTCATGCATTTATGAATAATTGCTCCACGGCCTGCTCCGGAGTGTATTCATGGCAGTGCATGCATTTATGAAAATGGGCTAAAATCTGCATTGGTGTCATTCCCAGCGGCCATTCTTCCAAGTATTCAAATGCTGCCACTTAATTTTCTCGCTGAATAACAAGTTTCTAACGCTTTATAAAGTGATTCGAAGTAATGAAGCCACAATCAGCAGCTGAGACGAAGCCTTCATTCGGCAGCTGAGTTTGCATTAGTTTGCAACACCCAAAGATAATGGTTAATATACTTTCGTAGTATGTGCATTTCTAGAATTAAGATTTCAGAAATCTGAGTACCTGACTCTTCAAAACTTTAATATTCACATTGAACATTTGTTACACCATGATCCTGTAGCAACATACCTTGAGTAGTTTAGAATCAATTATTTTCAGGTGGAACCTCAATTTGTTTACAACATTTGCCAAGTTGTGTCTTCTCAGCCACATTGATCTGATTCACAATTCTCAGAAACCTGGAGGACCTCTGGTTGAATGAGACATTTCTGTGTCTGATTTCCTCTGCATCTTTTGCATTGTTATCTTCTGTTCTTTGCAATTCAGTGACATCCAAAATAAGCATAAATTTAACTGATTGAATATCTCTTGAAGCTATTATTATTATTATTATATCTTACACCATAATTAATTATGAGTGCAAGGTTTTGGGGGAATGAGTACTAGCTACAGAGGCTTTCGACTCGAAGAGAAAATGATTTTTTAGAAAGAAGCATTTTTGGAGACCAAGCCCTTGGCAGGATTTGAACCTGCGACCCTCGGGGTGTTAGTCTAGCATGCTTACCACTAGACCACAGCGGGCGACTCTCTTGAAGCTAGTAAATGAAGCCTATTAAGATTTAGCAATACCCCAGTAAAGACATATCTGGTACGTGAATAAATGGTTGTGGGGTTACAAAAAGTAATGCCAAATAAAGAGTTTGTTGAAGAGATCGAGTAATGTTGGTTGGTCCGCCAGTCGTACATCGCTGTGCTGGTGCTATAATGAAAGAGCAGGTCATGGTCATCAGGGTCCTGTCTGATATATATCTAACGTATTCCTAATATCATGCTTAATGTACTTGAGTCTGTAATCTAACTCATACTCCTAATAGAGTCCTTAATAGTTAGAGATTGGAAAAGTTTTAGCATTGTTACCCCACTGGCTTCTTTCTCTTTGGCATTACCTTTCACTAACATTTTTCCTGGAGCGTGCTTTGGCAATCATCAACTCGTTTTTAATTAATTTGACTACACATTTGCATGGGCATTTATATAAATTACAACCTGCTACTTAAACAGTTCGATTACTGCCCGCGAAATGGCCGCAAGTTAGACATGCAACACTCTCGTCCACATACGTCACGGCGGCTGAGTGCAACTGCAGCTGATGGAGTAGAAACGTTGCTATTTGATGCGAGTATAAATTGCGTTGCCTTAATGACAAAAACGGCACCAACCGGGGCCACTTACGACAGCGCCAGCAGCAGAGGCTCGCATTACGACTCGGTCACCTGCTCCACAAGCCAAGAGCGCGGTGCTGGGTTGGTTGGGTGGTTGGCAGCGCATGCACAACGGAAGCTATTACGCGGAAGATACGCTCCGCGCTGCGAAAGAAACGTTGTCATCATTTCATGGTGGAAGCAGAAACTCGCTGATTATGCAAAAGTTGCATTCACCAAATAAACCCGCGTGGCACCTGGAATGCAGTCGCTTGGTTCGCATGTCAGTCGGGTAAGATTCGTTTTCGTGCGATGCAGTTGGAAGCGATTTGACTTTGGGTTTTAAAACTTCATGGTTTTTCTCCCAATCTATTAATTTCAAGTGACACCGAAAACGATATTGAAAAACTAATTTTTCGTGTTTTGGTTTCGGTTCGGGAAAGTTTTCGAAGTCTTTTGGTCAGGGGACCTTGAACTTTAGTTTTCATGGAAGTAGTTCCAATGTGAGTCCACAATTCTTATGAATATTTGAGATAAGTAGGGTAGGTCAGAGGGAAGTGACTGCATCCTCTGCGAACCATACTTTGGCCTGCCCGTTCCACGAAATCTCGATTTCTATCGATGAAATTATTCTGTGAAGCTTGTCCTGACCGAGGAGGATGTTGCTTGCGGGAGTAAATTTCAAAGCTAAATATGGAAGATTCCTTATACACACATACCATATATGGCTAGATATGTTCCAAAAATATTGGCCGTAATGCGAAATGCCGCACTCCTGAAATAAGGTTCGTCAACGAATCAAGAATTGCAAAGAACAAGAGCAGAATCGCGAATGCGAGATTTCACAATAAAGTAGCAAAAATTTAAGCTGCGTTGCCGCGTTTTACTTAAACGGGGATTCCCAGAAATTTGTTTACCAATTTTTGGCCGTATAACGAATATTTTTGGGCCGCAAATCGAAACTGAAACATAATTGAGAAGGGCCGTTAGATTGAAAAACCGTATAACGAGTGGCCGTATAAGGAGGTATGGGATTTTTGTAGAGACCTCTTCATTTTTCTCACAGAGTGAAGACATGGTTTCCAGCAAGTAAAAGATCAATACTTCACCTGCGCCTGTACAGATCTTTAGATGAGAGGATCCAAAACAATTTTGTTGTAGTGGCTACTTAGAGCGAAGTGGCAGATGTTAAACCTGACCACATGCACAAGTGAAGATTCAGCATCACTTTGCTGTGGTTCCAGACTCGGCTACCTACAAATGTAGATTTCTAAAATAATTAAAGCATGGAAAAGGTAATTAAAATGGAAAAACGAGACAGGGGATCTATGGATCGTGGACTGTTCTGCAGGTCAACGTAGGATAAAGACTGAACTAGCCCAGTACAGCTAAAGCAACTAAGAAGACGCGTTCAGAGATATTGAACCTCGGGAATTTGTGGACTAACAAAGAGAATGAATTCGAATAAGAAACCTTCTTTGAATTGACAGAAATCATTAACAAAATACTTGATGCCTTTGGAGCTGTTTTAGTAGATTATACATTATATAAGGCGAAGATCGAATCTAAACATCTCCAATATAAAAATGTGGAGCCCAGCAATGTAAAGGGGTTGAAGTGGTTTTCAGGAACATTTATATTCTGAAGATTAAGCTGCAATCACAGTTGATCCTACTTAAGTCACACCAAAATAGTCCTCCATCAGACTCAAGATCGTATCACGCCAAAACCTACATTTACCACTATTTATCCCAGAATTCGTATCCGTTGGGCAAAACAATAAATAAATGGTATTTTCAAATTTTATTTAAACAAATTCCAATCATCTTAAATCGTTCCGACGGAGCTTTTGAAATCTCTCAGATTTAAGCGTTAAACCAGAACAAAGTAGATTATTCTCATAGTTCCGCAGATGTTGCTTCGTTTAGCACCAAATGAATGTGTGTGAACTGCATGAGGAGTTTCCTTGAATTGTGAACAATTTCACCGTTTAACAGCAATTTCAGCCGGAACATTAATTTCCACATATGCGTGTTTCTAGATCAGAAATGTCGATTGCCATTAGCGCTGATTATGAATAAGCCAACTTAGTAGAACGGACCGGAAACGGTTCTTGGCTGTGCGCATGCTCTGTGTTGATTTCAACTGTTTTCTTTTTAGTCAAGGTCACTCATTTATGGGCACAGAAGCAGTGCATTTGATCGAAGAAGCGCACAGTAACCAACCACACTTGGCAGAGTTTCACCAATCGAGTAGTCTGGCATCTAATTATGTACGAACACGTATGGAGGAGTACGTATACGCGCACTATGTAAATGCCACCACGTTCTCATGAGGTGCGCATGGCTTATTGAGCAATTCCATGAAGCAACCACAGCAAGAACTGTGTTGTGCGTTGTGTGTGCCACGGTTAAGTGGCGTACAGTGCCGCTGCTGAAGTTGGACGCCTTGAGGGGTTGCATAAAGTTAGTGACGGGCTTAGAGGGCCACTGTACTCCGAGAGTGTCTGTGGTAAATGTCGAAGAATTCGGTGATTACAGAAAACCAGATTTTATTGAGCAATATCAATCTTTGTCTTTTTGAACACAAATATGTATACTTAGGAAAGAAATATCTTTAACACCACCAATACAAGCGTAGATTCAGCACTGCGTTGGCAGCACTGCACAGTGGCACTTTTGAGCTATTTAGGAGCTAAAAACTCATAACTCTGTTATTAGTAGACATACGAGTATTTTAATGAAATTTTATACATAGGTTAATTTGGTCAGAGATTATGTTGGTGTGAAATATGGGTCCGATCGGATTAAAAACCACGCCCATTTTTGGGATAAAACTTTTTTCATACTCTTTTGCAATTTGCTGTCCGAGATCCGTTCCCAGCGCTTAGTGTGTATACTAATTAAGCGAGCCTAAAGGCCACGCCCTCTTCTAAGGCACATATCTGATTATAGCGGTGCTGGGTATTACTCTTATCAGTTTCTTATTGGTGTTGTATCAAATGAAAGTATCTTTGAATAAGAATGTTTTCGTTATAACAATCGTTCATAACAGTTTTAACAAAAATCGAGATTTATTTAACAATTCATTTGGTTATTAGAAAAGTTCCTAATGAGGAAAGCTTACAAAATTGTACATAAACTAAATATAATAATAATTAAATTAAGTTTGTAGTAGAGACATTATTTCTTCACTTAAAAAATGAAAATTGTTATGCAGAGTTCTGTTGTTTCTAGATAAAGTAGAAATTAAAGGGGCTGAAGAAAACAGTAGGGTGTGGAAAAGATCGCACATTGTATCTACACGACTCGTTTTTCTGGTGTTATGTTTGCGGAATCTCCTCATGTCTTTATTTCTAACTTCCAAAGCTTCCTCCGACATTATACCAATGGGCAATAGACAAGATTTTACAATACTTGGTCCATGAATTAAGATTCTGTGCACACTTGGAGGCATGGGATACCAGGGGTAATGTTCAACATATACCTTGGCCGTATCTCTACAGTATTCGGAAAATGCTTGGTCATTTATTTCTAGCCCACTTGACAAGCAACTCAGAATGACGCCAAATCGGCGAATCAAGTCTTCATTCAACTCAGTTGCAAGAGCTGCCAAGGAATACTGGTAAAAGAATCGCCGTGCAGTGTTGCCATTATTTGAATTACCGGTACCCGGGTTCGGCATATCAACAATCAGTCCATTGTATTTTTTATTCCTACCTGTACAGACTTTTTTGTTGATTTATAAATTATTTGATGTTCTGGCCCAGTAACTCTCCATACCCTAAGCTTCAATGTAAGCAATGTGTAGAATACATTCGAAACATCTTATATATGCAGATCGAAAAAATATGGCTGTCGTTAAAATCACTTTCGCTGTTTTCAATTTTTTGGTTGTACTGAGAATGACTACAACTCCCATCGCAACCCCATTTCACATCCATTATCAAGCCTAGAACAACCACCTTCAGATTATGTTCTAAAACTTTACGAGCATCTTCGATTTGTGCTATTCTCTCAATGGCGTGGTTAAGAAGCCCCTGAAGTTTTACATCTGCTGATTTCGAAGTCACAGATATCTGCTCGGGATAGCATTTCTTTTTGTCTTTCAATAAAACATTGCAGGGGGTATATATTGGCATTTTTACTCTTCGCCCCCTGCTGTATAAGCGTATAAGAATATTTTCGGAGATGGCAGTCGACATAAAGTGATAAAGCTGCTTCGTGGCCATATTCACTGCATTCACACTCGAGGGAGAAAACATTTTTTTTGCTTCTTCAGGAGAAATGGTGGCTGCTTTTACTACTTGTGCTGCATTCCGAAGACCAACGCGGTTTAAGCTTACACGAGCAGAATACGCGAGTTCTGCATGGCTATAGTTTTGAACCAAAAATTGAACTCTTGCTCTCTTTGCTGATTCACAAAGATCTTCAAAATCGCCCTGAGGCCTTCTAAGATGACATGATGATGAAGTTGGCTCATCAGTTCCAAAAACTAAGCAGTTTTCAAGTCATGGTGAATAGTCTCGCAACATTTTGTCTGCAGATCGACCTACTTTCCGCCACTTAGCTTTAAGATTTGTAAAAAAAATTGGCACTTCCTTCTTATAGCTTCCATAACAGGCACTGTCCAAGTCTTCGATTCCAAGTTTACTACATACATGATTGTAAACAGCAGCAGTTTTCTTGCTACAGTCTCTTTGAGCAAACCAAATCTCCAACAACTCCTTTCGAGAAATCGACGGCATATCCAATTTGGAGCAGTTAGACGCAGATGAACTTTTTGTATTTCGACTAGGGATTAACCAAAGATTCAAAATCAGTAAGAATTATCTTAATGTTGCGTTATGCACAACTTTGGCAGACCTTGAAACCTTCCGGTTCACAAATTTTAATGTATTTTTGTATACACTTACCTAAACGGCAATTACGGCAATTTACGACAATTGTAAAAGTTTCGATTTTTCAAATCCTATTAGTAAATTGAATGAACTTAAAAAAATATATCGAATTTGAATGAAAATTGAATGAACTTACCAAAACTTTTTTAATTAGAGCTGATAAATTCGCGAAATACTGAAATTGGCTTCTTGACTTTAGCCTAAAAACAACGAACTTTCACCAAAAATAATAGCACAGGCAAGTAGCAACTTTGACAAGTAACGGTGCAAGGAGCGTGGCAATAAAAACAAAATAAAAACAAAAATATTGCACAGTGAACTTCTATTACTAAAAAAAAGTCACCAATTCCATAACCAAATATTCGACTTTTGAGCTCCTAAATAGCTCAAAAGTGCCACTGTGCACTGGCAACAAATAACCTCGATATTCTGCTTTTATGTAGAAAACAGTCCACCAAAGAGCTGTTCGTGGCAAAGAGTGGTGTTTACGTTAATATCAACGGCAGTTGCTTATTTTCGAATATTTACACAGTTATTATTTATAACTTAAACTCTCCTCGAAACCACCCACGGAGTGAGCTGTACACAGCCTCAACTACACTGGCAGTCAACACCTCCCTTTATCAGAAATGTTTTTATCCCGTTAGCGGGAAGCGAACCGTACAGAAGAGTTTCAGTATATACTGCGATCTTTCGGTGTTGTTGTTCGAAGACTGAAAATTCAAGTGGAATATGCCTCAAGCGTTTGGAATCCCCACAACAACTGCTGTATTGCTAAAATTGAATCTGTTCAAAAGCAGTTTGTGTTATTTGCTCTGCGTTCCTTCAAATGGAATCCGTTGGTTAGTCTTCCACCTTACGAATTGTTTAAAATTACTACAATTACCTACGTTGGATAGTATAAAGGTAATAATTAATGCTTGTTTCGTAGTAAAATTGCTTAGTGGTCGAACCATATCTTCTGTATTGTTCAGTACTATATATTTATCTGTTCCTATGATTCCGTCCAGAAATTATATTCCCATTTGATTGAATATGTGTAGATCTAATTATGCATTGTCTAACCCAAACCGTGGTATGCTTGACGAGTTGAACAAATACTTTTGATTGTTCGATTTTTCTTCTCCCCAATTTGCTATTAGAAGATCTTTACTCCCATATTTGAGTAGAGTTGATTGCTTGATCCATCCATACAGCTGTTGATTAGTCAATTTGTAGCTGTTTTATGATACACATCCCACTGTCGTGGTCGCGATCGCCGGTTCAGAACACTCTGGACTACTGTTGATCGGTCACCGGTTCCGTACGTTATGCGGACGTAGCCTTCGGTCGGTTGGGTGGGTAAGTGGGGCCATGGGATACGCCAGAAAGAAAAGTGACTCTTAAAATGTTTCACTTTCTTATTGACATTGAATTAGTTTATGATTGGATTTTGAGGACCTGTCCCGAAAAAAGGTGCAATTTCAAGAGATGGTTTGCTGAACCCCGCAAGCTACGCCGGAGTGAAAAATCGCAAATGCGTCCCTCGGTAAAGTTGAAATATGAGCCTACGAAAATATCCATTTCATTACACTACCTCAATTGAACCTCTTTGGCCTTTAAATAGAAACTTTCACTGCTTAATTTCGCCCTCATTACCAACATATTTTTTGGCGTTTTTACCATTTCATTGTAGTATTCGTATTTTTTTCAACGTACTCCATTCTTTCCTTGTGATTATGATATCAGCAAAAGATGTTTTTCTCCTGCCTGCTTCTCGATGGAAGACCTCCTCGAAATCTGCACTTTTGTAACCCATCAAATTTGAACGGTTTCAAGAGATACTCCTACAATATTTGTTACATCACACTTTCTCCTGTTACAGTTCTGATCACGGAAACCTGATGGTGATCGAGGTTCTGTACTATGCACACGATACACATTGACCAGATCCAAAATGTCCGTTTAATTAAAACACCAAAATTCAAGAGAAATAAACAGAAACAATTTCATAGGCAATTGAAACTTCGTTCTATTCACGTTGTGTGTCATTGGGGAATTCATCATGGAATTTGTTTACTATCTTTACCATATTCGAATCATTTGCAAACCAAGAGATATGTAAAGGGAACTATATTTAACCTTCATTGACGTCTGGAACTTTGTATAAACACAGGGCCAATTTCCAACACTTCACAGTCTTCAAGTAATGATAAAGTCTATTTCGTCATGTTATATCGAAGGAACTTATTCGTCGCCATCCTATCATTCGTGGTTGCAAGCACGCTTTCTGACGATACACCACCCACACCAACTGTGACCTTCTTCAAGGGCGGAATTAGGTTTAAAATATTGAAGCCAACCGATTCTTACAGTATCGGCGTGTATTCTGACGCACAGACAAAGATATTGTTTTCTGGCCTCTTACAGGACTACGAAGATATTGAAGGCACGGCTCTTATAATGAACATTTGTAAGGAAAAGTTCCTTGACGGTGAAATTTGGAGTGATTCATTCGTTGGAAAAGAGCTGAGCTTCGAATTAGATGTTGTCGAAGGTCACTCGTTTTTTATATTTATATTGTTACGTAATTGCATTTCAGACAATTATTACCAAGCTCAGTACTTGAATTCGTATCGCTGGATTGTGTAATAAGCAAACAATGCCTTCTTCAGTTAGAACAATTGTCTTTATTAGTATTCGTCCCACTCACTATTGGCTTTAAAAGTTTGCTCGCTTCTCACAATTCGTCTTCGCTAATGTTTGCTTCAGATACTCAGATGTTGCACCACAATGTTTTACCTACATCTGCTTCAACTGCCCGTTGCAAACACTATGTCCGCTCTGCGACGATCACTTGTTAACTCTCGTTGCTAACACGACGCTCACGCTGCTTGCTGCCACTCTCAGGATTCGGCTATGATCCTTTTGCCACTGTCACTGGTTAACTGATCTGCTACTACAATGTTCACTTTCGACTACGGTCACTGTGAAAACTGCTGCTTCTACTACGATGTTCACTTGTTCACTTTCACTTGCTCTCTGATCACTGATCTATTGTCACTTGTGCAGACGCTTATATCCCTCTTGCACACGAGAACCTCAACCAGCCACCGAACGCAGCTTTGCATGCCTTCCTGCCTGTGCATTTTTAGGGGTTGAAATCGACGCTCACTCTAAAACCATCAACCAATCAGATGGCGTGTCGATTTTGCAACAATATGATATCGAATTGGCGGATGATAATAGCGACCTTGCAGCTGTGTGCTATACAGATTTTTAAGTCGTACAATTTTCTATTCTGTTATTTAATTGTGTTTCAACACAAACTTTTGCACTTTTTTCTTACATGGTAATTTGAAATAAAGAAAACTTCAAGTTTTGAAAAAATGTTGAACAATATATTTTATGTTGGGACGTCCTTCGCCATTTCAGTTGGGAGGTTTTAATCCTATCTGCCGCCCTTTCCTGTAAGTTCTTGATAATAACTAAACAATTTGTTTTAATATTTGAGACTTTGTGTTTCCTCACTGTAACGGAGAGAAGTTCAGGAAAACCTATAAGCTCCCTGCTGAACTATACAGATTCGCTTATCCACAATGGACTGATGCCAATGCAGAAAGACAGGCAAGATGAAGATCTGACTTTATAATAGTAATGGAGGGAAGGGAAGCATTGGGAGTTTGTCGGAGCAGAAGGGTAGAGTGACGGCATCAAATGCCTTATAAAGTCCATGATTCCCTGGAAGACTTAAGGAAGAATACTAAGTTTCGGTAATAAATTTGATATCAAAGTTCCACTGTCCCGCGGTTCACGTTGACTGGATCCAGAGAACAGTCAGTTTGTCATTTTGGTTCAGTTGATTGCCACAAACTCACAAGTGTCAATCAGTTTTCCATATTTCAATAACTCTTTCGTCTCTCTTTTGTCCTACCATGGCATTTTTATTTTAATCAACTGCTGCTGACAAACCTCTCCGACTTGGAAGCTTAACATGCCTGCCTCCTTTTTGAGGTAACTACTATTCCCACAGACTTCTGCAGGAGTTGCATGGACGAGGAGGGGGAAGAGTCCATTTCACACATGTTGTGCACGCGTCCAGCGCTGTCCAGAAGGAGGCGCACTTTCCTAGGCGACTCCTTTCTGGACTCTTTGGGAGATATCTCAAAAAAAAAGATTAGCTATAGCCATAAACTGCTTCATTAAAAGCTCCAAATGGCTGGACCTTTGAAAGGGATGGGACCTGATGTCTCATGCGGTATCACAAAGGGTCAATGTTGGCCTAAGTGCGCCCTTACCTACCTAAGTACTATTCCCACAAATGGAATATATCACAGATATGGCATGTTTTAGGGAGGGCACAGAGTGTGAGATCCATCTAAGACGATGTGAATATAAGAAACGATGGAATGGATAGATAGATAGATAGATATATTTAAGGGTGCTATACACTGCGACCTGAAAGATCTATTGTGATGCCCCTATTTATTTGAACTATGAGGATAGTCTCATCTATAGATCTTCTGTCAGGTTTAATTCCGTCAGGAATTCATGTTGAGGAATCAAGATAAGGGATCTTGCTCATATCTAAGATATATTCTCCAAAACACCTGTGCCTTTTATGTGCCAAAGGTCCGCAGTTTGTGATCAGTTGCAGTGATGATTCGTCACTTTCTCCACAAAATCGACAGATGGCATCTGAAGATCGACCCAACTTGTTCAAATGGTAGTTGAATCTACAGTGTCCGCTTAAAATGCCTGTGATGATTCTTAATTTACTCCGAGGCATATTTATTAAGTCCTTAGCTCTTTTTGGATTAAAATCTCCCAGAAGAGCTTTGGACTGTCTTAATCCCGGATGAGTTTTCCAGGTTTGACTTCGTTTCGCATCTGTATACTTCTTCAGCAGACCTCCAATGGTATTGGATGATAGTCCACATAAGGGTTGAGGGCCGTTGAAGTGAGAATGGAATGGATAACAGAATCAAAATGCACCGAAAGACACAATGGAAGTTTATAACTTTAAGGCAATATTGAAAGGTTTAGAAAAGCGATTCCCATAGAAAAGAGTGCAACAGCGAGAACATAGCAACAATTATTAGCCTAGTAAGGGTGGAACGGGTACTTTAGATGCTAGAACAAGCCCATGCAGCCAACAAACAGAAAATCAGTGAATTTCAAAGTGAGCGGTCCTGAACACCATCAGTGGACAGAAGTGCTTGAAACCATAAACCTCTTGGTGAGGGTAATTAACACACCTAGTATAAAGAAGTGTGTTACCCTTATATTATAATTTGTTCTTGTGACCCACCCAATGTGAAGACGGGTTTCTTCTACTTTCTTCGTGAGGAGAAAACACAACCGAACAAGTGAAACACTCGAATGAGTCTTCAATCTGAAATTCCCTGAGTTTCTTGTTGTAATTAGAATGGAAAGAAAAGTACCACCAAGGGCTATCACTGGTTACGAACAGACACCTTCATACATGAGGTTTGGGAACCTTTAACTAGGGATGAGTAAACGAATACGAAGAAAAATGGTATCCTGGTATTTGTTGATAGAAGTATAATAAACCGGCAGCTTGAGTGCATCACCGCTGAACAGTGTTGTGGAAAACAGACAAAATGAAGCTGGAAGAAGTTGTGCGAATATGTCAAAGGACAATTCCACGCTATGATGTTGATTGCAATACTAGAATACTAGATTATTAGAATACTAGAATGTCCAGGCATTCGCGAATGACGTGTTTAACTTCGTAGTACTCGTATATGTTAGCATTCAATTTTGATTTAAAAAATGTTCTTCCATTTGAAAATAAAAGTTGCAAGGGTGAATTAATAAAAGTCCAGAACTTGTATTTTCCTAAATCAAAATTGTCCCGACCATTCCAGTACATGATAACCGAGCCTTAGTCTAAAAGCACTCTGAATGGAGGTCAACGCATATAGTATGGGACTATCATAGGGACTTACTTGTCAGTCACATGTTTCTCTACGATCAGAGATTGTCGTTTTCCCCAATTTTTTCGTATAATGTTCCAATAATTACAATTTAATTGGAGGGATAATATTGACTCAGTCTTTGTCCGTAGTTTACATGCTTCGTTGGCTATGAAATCATCGCAGGAAAAACAGTTCATAAATGAGGGTGTTTAGATAGACTCACTCCACAATCAAAACGCTATCATGAAGATATAATTCACTCTCATTTAATGAACCAGAAAATCGCTGAACTTACTCAGATGATATCAATTGTGACCCGCAACTGCGCATTGCTTCGGTCTATACAATAATTTTTCATTCATTTACTTTCATTTCAGCCCCGCTAGCTGAGTCAGCAACTCGTAATGCGTGTACGCAGCCAGACAACACCGCGTCGTCGCGGTCCTAAACTGCCGCCCCCACGCGAACCGTACAATGAGGCGCCACAACCGGACTCACCGGAGTCGCCGTACTACACCATTGACAACACGGAGGATATCTACGGCACGGTCCTGTCGCCCTCGCAGCGTTGCTATGTGGATCCGTGGGATTTGGAGAACTATGATTATGTGCGCAAGTGAGTGTGCCCAGCATTTGAGTCTCTTCTTCTTTACAATAATCACATTTCATCCACAGAAAACTGAACTCGCCACCGCCACCCACCTCACCCAGTCCCTATTACGACACGTCTTTATCGCCTAGTCCGACCGGTGAACCAGTGGCAACCAAATATTACTATATGCCGCAGCCCGAGACTCACGAGGATTTCGCACCACGCTTGGCAGCCACAATGCCGCGTCATCGTCGTCGCTCCTCGCATTTCCAGTGCGAGTTGGAGTGTTGCGCTCCAGCACCCCTGCAACGCCGTCGCTTTGATGAAACTCGCGCCCAGTTGTATGGAGCCGAAAGAGACAAATACGAAGACTACATGGCGTACATGACGAAGCACATGCAAGTAGAGGAGGAGGCGGAACAGAACATTTACACCGGCTATGGAGGTGAGTAGTGAGGCAGTATGCCAGCATTTGCCTGACTGAATCGCCCATAATTTCGTTGCAGGTTTCTCGTCATCGTCCAGCACAGAACGGCACAGCTCCATTGGTGACGACTCGGTAGCCACATTGATGCTGCATTCGCCCGGCTTTGGCGCTGTCACACGCAAACGCGGCGTTGTGCTGCCGAAACCTGCACCAAAACTAGACTTCCCAGCTCCGCCTCCTGTGTCCCCAACATACGACTACTGCAATCCATACGCTACACTACCGTATTGCAGCGTCTCGGATTGCTACGAGTGCCTATCGCAGGTGCAGCAAAACCCTTCGCTGATATATGCTGCGCCCTCGATGTATGGCAGCGCCTCCATTTACGGCGGAGGCGTGGGCGGAGTGGGCAGTGTTGGTGGGAGCAGCACCCTCGGTCGACGTCCGTCGTCCTCGCTCAATGATGGAATTTACGGGCATAAATTCGGATTGAGCAAAAAGGGTCTGCTGCAGATCGACTATTCGTGCAGTTGGAATGACTTGGATCGCGTCATCAGGCGAAACTATTGATCGAAGGCGTTACGGAGTATGGGAGGGAATTTATTATTGTTTTGTATATTTAAAAATGTACGCAGGCATGCTTCATTTAAAAGTATTTAAGTCACAAATTTAAACCAAATAAAGTTAAAAGTAGTTACAAACAATGCCGTTGAATTATTATGCTGGGAATGATTTGGTTGAAACTCTCCGATTCTAGTTTTAGAGGCCCCACAAGTGTGTGGATCTGAGCCCAGTGTATTGCACTTGGACATTAAGAAGTGATCGGAATTACTGCTGATTTTTGTAATTCTTTTGACGTCATCACAGAAACAGATCCAATGAGGCCAACGTTCCCAATTGACCACCACACAGGTGGTGGTAGAAGATCTACTGAGATAATTTATCAGCCCCAAATGTGGCTGATCAACTCAAAAGGAAATGGGCTTAGTCGATCTTCATTTGGCCACCAATATTACATTTTATAGTATCTGTAGTAAAATCATCGAGATTGTATCTTTATCAGGCAGGTAGGTAGGTAGGAGTGGCCGCCCAGTTTGCCAAAAGCACACTTGAGCACACATAATGGCCCATTGTGATACCACGGTGTGGCGCCGTTCAAGCACTGACTAAAAAGTTCCCATATTTGGGATGGTGATAGTCAGCGCAAGGACAGCGCCCTTTATCAGGAGATGAATCTCTTCGTATTCTTCCTTGGGGTACGCAGGAGAAACGCCGTGGAAAGCGATCTCCAAGCACTCGGACAGTGAACTATTGTACTATAAGCCGGGAAGTATTGGAGGAAAATGGAGGATTTGTGAAATGGAGGAAAAGTTGGACCTTTTGAAACTTTTTTTGACTTTGTCCATTCCCAATACATCACAACCTAATATGCACCTCCTCATTCTGGCAGAGGCAGGAAAAACATAGAGAAACTTCTCTGTATTATTCTGTTCTTCCACCAGAAAAAAGACCCAGTTAGACTTCTCGATGATGACAATGATCGCTATATGTTGCATCCATGGATTGTGTTTTAGCCCAGCCAAGGACCAATATTTCCTAGTAAGATATGGAAAAAATTATCAGTAGTAACTTTATGGTATTTTAGACCATCTGTCAAATCAAGAACTACCTGCATACCTCGATTTCTCTCAGGCATGCTTCCTATATCTTTGCCTGTATAAGGTTGGATATTCGCAACATAACTAGAATCACAAAAACCCCAAAATTGTATGCCATACTTAGATGATTTTGACAGTATGTATTGTCGGAATGGACATCTTCCTCTAAATCCTACAAGCTGTTCATCGCCTGCTACATCTTGAGGAAAGAAAGTTTGGGCAATATATTGTTACGAAATTGCCCTCCTAACAATTTAATCTAACTCTGTTTACTCGGATTCATACCACTGGATTCAGCTGCGTCGACTTTTAATTGTGTGGCTGCTTATATACTTTTCGAGTAGAAAATTGTAGACTATTCCCTATACTTCGGTAGAAATTCGAGAACATTCTCGAATTTTATTTACATCTCGAAAGAGGGCTCTTGAGTAAGCTTTTATTTTCGAGAACATTCTAGAGCATTCTCTACACCCCGAAAGAGGGTTCTTGAGTAAGCTTTTAATCGAATAGATTGTGTCTTGGCTTAAATACATAGGGTGAATCATTCTCAAACTCCAGCTGGGATCCTAAAATTATCAATCACGTTTCAATATCAACCCACTGATTCCACAATTCACGAATCTGTGCAAAATCGTCGCACGCTTCGGGATATTGTCAAATCTGATTAGTTTCGAAGGATTCTTGAATGTCTTCAACTGTATGACGCAGGAGAAACGCTCCAAATATGGGTTTACCTTTCTCAGAGTCCCATAAACTTTCGGTATTTTCATTATTTGATCGATACACTCCAGCTAACAAAAACTTCCCAATACATGCAAACATTTCGGCATCTTCAAGACACTCCAATCATTACCAAAGACACGCTTACTCTCAATATTGGTATATTTGAAAATAGTTTTCATTACAGGAGGTGGTACATATAATTGAAAGCTAAAGATCTCTTCCTCTGTAATTCTTAAACCAAAATAACGTGTCATGTTGTTAATATTGTTACGAAATTGCCCTCTTGACAATTTATTCTGTTACGAAATTGCCCTCTTGACAATTTACTCTAACTATCTGTACTCGGATGCATACCACTGGATCGTGTAGTAATCAAACAATCGCTGGTTTAATGAAAATAACTAACTTTATTTAATTATTGCTATTTACACATTTAATATTAGGCTTAAAATTTACTTTATTACAATTTGTACTTTATTTCACAATTGATGATCACTTTATTTCATAATGAATTTCATCACTTTGCAAACTAACTTCGAATAGTTGAGGTAGAAACTTCTGCAATACACTAGAAGTTTCTGGATCTTTCTAGAATTTTATGTACACCTCAAAGGAAGCTTTCATTATTTTACACCACCGACAGGGTGTTCTTAATTAAACTTTTATTCGAATAGTTCGTGTCTTGACTTACACACTCATGCACTCATTCTCAGCCTCCAGATGGGATCCTAAAAGTATGCAATCACGTTTCACTGTGCTATCACGTTTCAATATTCCCCATTGACGCTCTTCCATTTGTGCTCGCACAGGGTTTTTGGGACTATCTTATTTGACCATTGTTCGATGGCATTGTGAGAACAGATGCAACTTCAGGTTCAGCATATTCTATATGGTCTTCACTTTCTGAACAATGTTCTCCCTTCTTTGATACTTCATACAAACTGATCTTTCCTTCACTATCCTTCAGTTCCCGATGAGAAATATTTGGCACAACTTTCACACTTATTCGTTCCGTGTTTACTATACGATTATATACGATATTGCGGTAAGCAAAAAGGAAGTCATTCGATAGCATTTTTTTTACATACAAATATTTTACATAGCACGGGGATTCCCCATGTTCAAACAGATATCAGAGAATAATGAGAGGCTAGTATGATAAGATGAAAAGACACAGATGAACTTTTATTTTAAATTTACTACTCTAAAAGTTAATGTAAAAACCGATTATTGCGCTAATTATTCCATGCAGCATTACAAAAACTCATATTTTTTACTCCAGGGTAAATTTGACCCGAAGGCCTTTTTCTGTTTGTAACTGGAATCATTTTAAAAATCTTCACTTATAAACTTTAAATGTCTATTTAGTTTTAAAATTAACGAAAAGTCATAAAATATCAAAAGAAGAAAGCAATGTTTAGAAAAATTGTCTCCTAAAATGGGTCAAATTTGTCCCGAAGATCTTATGAAGGTTAATAGTATTCATGATTTTTCCCATTTGCCTCGTACAAGCATCATCTCCTTATCCTTAAACTGGTTGCTTCGAATCACACCTATATTTGTCTCTCTCCGGCTTTCTTGTCATACTTATTCACACATGCAGCAGCGCCACCTGGTTTTCTTCAATTCTACTATTCTTATCTCCATCTATTTCACTTTTTTGAATGGCTGCGAAAGTATTTTAAAGTCTGAAAATTGTGAATTGAAAGGATTGTTGTTAAAAAAAGTGAGCCCATGTATAATTTTCTTCACTTGTTGGAACAAGGATCGTCCAACTTCTGGTATGAAAATCTTTCATTTTTACCCACTTTGCATTGAATGAAACTCTTTTCAGATTTTTTTCGATTTCATTGTCATTCAGTTTGAATATTCGATGAGTTTTGATATTGCCGCCATTACATTTTTCACATCGTCCCGGCTCGACCAAAACTGAAAGTTTGATTTGACCACATTAAATAAAACAAATAAAACATCAAATTAAATAAGGGGATTTGTTTGGTTTGTTCCTTGCCTTCAAAGGAAGCACCATTGACTGAGAATCCTTATCAAGGTGAGTATTCATTTCAAGAAAAAATGTTGGGCCCCGAGACTATGTAAAAAAGGTCAAACTTTCTGTGTTTTCTTACGTGCCTCTTTGTTCGGGACATTTGAAGATGTTTCCCATAAAATCCTTGAACTTTCAGAAATTATGAAAGACTAGCAAAATAGCTAAGAACAGTTTCATGGATTTGCTAGATAGGCTTCATCTTTTCTATGGCATTCGCGAACATTTTCTCCACTTGCGCTGATACTTCTCAGTGACTGACCAGTCAACATTTCGTCCGATGCCAGTTCTGAAGTTTTAGGTTCTAAAAGTAAAAAGCGTTAATAAAAAAGCTATCCAGCATCTTGGTTAACAATACATATATAAAGAGTGTCCAATTGCCGCGGTTGAGAAGGTGACAATTAATTTGGTTCAACAACACGATTGCAAAAGCTGCAAATGAGCCCCGCATTGCTAAGGAACGAATAATGTCCGCAAGGAAATATGGAGTGCTGACGAGTTGCATGTCAAAACAATGCCATCTCTTAGATGCGGCGAACAAACGACTAACGATTTTGATAATATAATGTTATTCAATCACAATTTCTTCTCCATAATAGTGGGTCCATCAAACCTAAAAATAGTTCAATATCCTGACATCTCATCAAAAATATGAAAATTTATATAATTTATAATTTTATCGCAGGTCACGTCTCGCGGAATACTGCAGCAGTGTATGATAAAGTTGCAGCGAATGGCTTTTAAATAAATCCAGAGATGCCTACAATTTCGAAAAGCATACGTCTAGACGTGAAAACTGGTGGTATGTATATCTTTCATAGGTACTTTGAATCTATAATTATTACTGTATCTAATCCCATGAATGCTGATGTAGATTGCGCTCATGAAGTTCCACCCAAACGGTTGAAAATAGACGCTGTGGTGACTACCGGAGATGCTTCCTTGCATTGTGGTAATATCTTATTCCTATGTTGGAATTAAAATTACTCAAATAATTAAAATATTTTTACCGACAGGAATTTCGTTATGCATTCAAGAATCCTACTCGAAAATTCAGACAGTAACAATTAATAATTCCTCATCAGTACCTGATCGGAACTGCAGTTCTGCATCTGAACGAGACTCTGAAACAGATTCGAGTTCTGATACAGGATCCGATTCGAGTTCCATTACCGAATCAAGTTCGAGTTCCACTACGGAATCAAGTTCGAGTTCCAATACGGAATCATATCCGAGCTCCAATACGGAATCAAGTTCGAGTTCCACTAAGGAATCAAGTGCCAGTTCTGATAATGGATCAGTTTCTAGTTTCGATACGGGATCAGGTGCGAGCTCCAATACGGAATCAGGTGCGAGCTCCAATACGGAGTCAAGTTCGAGTTCCAATACGGAATCAACTTCGAGTTCTGATACGGGATCAATTTCTAGTTTCGATATGGGAATAGTTTCTAGTTTCGATACGAGATCAGTTTCTAGTTCCGATACGGCAATAGATTCCACTTCCGATATGGCAATAGATTTCACTTCCAATACGGCATCAGGTTCCACTTCCGATACGGCATCTGGTTCCACTTCCGATACGCCATCAGGTTCCGATATGATGGGATCAGGTACCAGCTCCTATCCGACATCAAGTTCAAGTTCCGATTCCGGATCAGATGATTCCGGAACAGAGCACATATGCTCATTCGGCCGTGAGCAAGAGAATTTATCCAATTCTAATTCATCATCCAGTACTGAGAGTGATCCAGAATGAAATGTTATTATTATTTGCGACAGCGATTAATTCATGTCATATTAATAGAAAATGCTAAATTCTCTAGTCACATGTAGAAATTAACATTTGCGGTTTGAGAGGCTCTGGATTTGGTGTACTCAATATGCCAGCAAGTATACGAACCTCACACAGGGTGCTACAGTGTCTTGATTCCACACAAACTGCGAATATTCGTATTTTTGTATTGATAAGAATGAATGAAAATTGTTTTTTTTAAGATTAATATATATATATATATATATATATATATATATATATATATATATATTTATATATATATATATATATATATATATATATTAACAATTAATTTCATATTGATAATAAACTAGTGTACTTTGTCTTTGTAAGTTCATTACTTTAGTATGAGTGCGGTGCCATTGTCTCCCTTTACTACTCTTTTTACAACACTGCACTCAATATGACATTTCGTTGCTAACGGTTGGCAAACCTGGTCGAAAATGGCTAACGCCAAAAATTACCGAAACTGTGTTTGGTGATTGTGCGTGTTTCAAATAAGAAATTAACATGTTTAAGCCAAGTTAAACGCTTGAAAACTGCAAAACGCATGTAATTTAACCAATTGGCTAACGTAATTTATTAATATCTGAATTGAGTTCGTTTGTATTTGGCAGGAAAAATTGTTTAAAATTTGTAGTTGCGACTCGCGTGTGTCTGCGAAGCGGAAGAAAAGTGTGCTCGCTCCGTTGTTGCTCTTCGTAGCAGTCGTCCGTCAAGAATTGCCTCGCGGATTAATACGACGAGTCAGGAGACGAATAATTCGCGCAATACACCAATATGTATGAGAAATTGTGCTAAAAAGTGGAAATTTGAAACAATAAATTTGTTAATATGTTGCACAATTCCGAGTTTTAACAACATTAGCAATCAACAATAAAGATATATAAAAAAAAAAGAAAAAATTGTGAAATTGAACACGATCGGAAGCAGAAGCAGCAACGGCACAGCGCCACGATATTACGAAGCAGAAATTGGATAAGAAAAGTCAAAAGGGGTGTCTGGTGTGTTGGTGTGTGCGCGAGTGTGCAAGTCGAGAATCCGCTGGGCGAGACTGAGACTTTCAGTTTTGTTGCGAACGTCGTGGTGTTCAGACTGGTTCCGTCGTTGCTTCGATTTACGCGCCATTTGTTTGCTATTGGATTTTGTGGCTGATTTTACTTACATATATTATATTTGTTTAAACGGTGGGTAATGGTTGCTATTGGATGTTGTGTGACTGCAAACTAATTATGAAAATTATATTTCATTAAACGATGGAAATGATTTGCAATTTACACTTAAAAATTTGAGAATGTTTCTTTCGTGCTGAAAAATTGTGTGTTGTATGGCATAACAAATTTTTTCCAATGTGTTTATTTTTAGTTAAATTTTGGTTTTTTTTTGTTTTTTGTGTTTAATTACTTTGTGTATTTGTTGCGATTATATTTTTGTTGGTTTGTGCGCCTATAAATCTTCATTTGGTCGTGATGTGGTGTTTTTATTTTTATTATTTGCTTTTCGGTCAGTTTTTTGTTGTTTGTGTTGCGGAAAAATAGAAAAAGCAAAGCTAACGAATATGATTGGGAAACAGAAATGGCGCGAGTTTGCTTCTTCTCTTGGTTTCTTTTTTCTTTGTTTACATTGCCTGTTTTTAGCTGCACGCCTGTGTTGTTGTTGTTGTTGTTTCTGCTGCCTTTTGGGTATTTTGGTAATTGGCGTGTGAACTGAACATGTGCGCGTTCCCCCGCATTACAAATTAAAATATATCTTCAATTCAGAATGGAATTACTTTCTCACATCGAGCTGGTATGAATTTAGTGGCCATATTGTTATATGTGAGGCTATAATAAATTTCAGACCAGAGTGGTAATTTTCAATATACAAAATATGTGGTGCGAATAAAGGGATGGATAAATAATGAAGCAGGTTACAATTAATGATATAATTTTTATTATGATACCCCTACAAATATAAGGAAAATAGCAAAGTGAATATCTATCGCATCTTCTTCCATTACTACCTGATTTTACTCATCCGAAAATGAAGCGCAAAGGCCACCGCGAAGTCGTATGCTGCGTGCCTTAACACGTGTTTCAGTGCAAAGAATGGCGGTGGCATAATAAACGAAGGATTTCAGGAATTCCTTTGTTAACACCAACAGAAAATGCTTTATTATTTAAAAACAAATTATCGTTCTTAGACTGAAATAATGAAATAAGAAAATAAAAAAACTAAATGCAAACCGACTAGCGAAGCCTTAGAAGCCAATTTTAACTACGGTATATACGTAAGAGTCCCAATGATAGACTCAGGTCCCCGGATTAAAGGGATATTTAAACATATATGAGCCAAGGAGTATTAAATCGTCAGCTATATTTCTATCGCCATCGGCCTGAGATGTGCTGCAGGGAATTTAAGGAACCATGACGTGTCCTTTAAATTCTTACAACATTTCGCTCCTTACGACGTACTAAAGAATTCCGGGCGGATGGATAGTGTTTCTGATGAGCATTTGTGATTTAGCTGACATTAAATTAGCGGCTTGTATCTATACTGAATCAGTATAATTCAATCATGTATAAATTTAGTAATTCTGTATTAAAATCTATTTGTTTTTTGTGTTCCTGGCTTACAGAACTGATGGGGACCTACAGATAATGTCGGAAACTGCAACAAATCTTATCGTCATATTCTACCATATTGTGCTGTAATCTTTGACATTGAAACAGAGGGTATCAACTCACTCATCAATTCCATTAAGAGATAACGTGACTAATTTGTTATCTGCAGTGACAAACAGTTTTCAACGCCATAAACCATTCAAGAGCTCTTTTTGATCTTAGTAAATCCAGTAATGCCGGTAATAAATTCCCAGGCGGGTTTGCTAAACTATCCTCTAGTATCTCCGTCTATGCTTCATACTTTCTGTCAACGTTCCATAATAATAATTTAGTTTAATAATAGTTTGCCCCATGGCCGACACTGCGACCTAAAAGATGTTCTGACAGGAGCAGACTTGATATTCCGGAAACTATAATGAATCGAACCGTCTTTTCGGGAAGTCGCACTTCAATAATATTTGCTTATGGATCTAAAAATCAATATGCAAGTATTACATCAGCTCAGTGGGTGGTTGGTTGGTTTCAGTGGCTGTTCCAAGTCGGTCCTCACATGGATCACAATTATCGCCTTAACGACGTTTTGATACCACAACCTCTCCTAACGCCGGAGAAAACGATGGGTTGTTCACTAAATCCACTTTGTGGAGTTTAGGTATCTTAAAAGATCTTTCGGTACACAAACAAATAATATGGGCGTGCATCCTAATTGAAGTATTTTCTTCATGTCTTCCGAGTGTGTAGTGTTGCACCCACAATCATTCGTCTATTGTGTTATCTGCCAGGGGGAGAAGATCTTTGCGTCGACGTGTGTTTATTTTCACTATCATAGCAAGTCTTGCTTGGTAAAAATATGCCAGCGAATGATTTGTCCAAATCACTGTAAAAAACTTCACTTTATGTAACAACAAATTTGTTAAAGAAAAAACCAATGAGAATATTTTAACTTTTTCCTTTCTCCATACCAATCATAGCTAACATTGTCAGTGGATATCGTGCCAGAACCGTACAAAATTTTAATTTGCTGGAAGTTTAAAATATCCAAATATTTCAAACAAGAAAAAATAAATTATGTAATTCTGAAATTTTACGAAAGAGTCTCAGCAGAAAGTTCAAAGATACCTTGTTGCATATTTCATTTGTTTAAAAAAACACCAGCATGAACCTTCACAGGAGCCAGGGAGCTGCACTAATGGAGACCCAACTTGTCGATGGTATATGAAAAACTTACCTAGTTATAGTTCTTTCTTTGAACATAATCTGACACAAATATTCTCATAACTGACAGGAGCAGACTTGATATTCCGGAAACTATAATGAATCGAACCGTCTTTTCGGGAAGTCGCACTTCAATAATATTTGCTTATGGATCTAAAAATCAATATGCAAGTATTACATCAGCTCAGTGGGTGGTTGGTTGGTTTCAGTGGCTGTTCCAAGTCGGTCCTCACATGGATCACAATTATCGCCTTAACGACGTTTTGATACCAGAACCTCTCCTAACGCCGGAGAAAACGATGGGTTGTTCACTAAATCCACTTTGTGGAGTTTAGGTATCTTAAAAGATCTTTCGGTTTTACACCCGAGAGATCGAATAAACTCGCTAGGAAATAGTTTCCTAGTGTTCTATTTCTTGCGGCCGCCAGAGCCGGGCATTCGCAAAGAAAATGGATTAAGGTTTCCTTCTCTTCTGAATTTCCACAACTTCTACAATGGGTATTGTACGGTCTCTGCAATTTCTCTGCATGAGTACCCACGAGCCAGTGACCCGTAAGGCCGCCGTGAGGCGGCTGGTGTCCATGCGGTCCCTGTTTATGAGATCCCTAGATCTCGCTGTGTTAAAGACTGGCCAGGTGGTAGAAGGCCAGTGGGTGGAGCAAGTCTCTCCCCCTTCTATATGCTTCAATACTTAAAATGGAAATTTTATGATTGCGTTTTTCGAATTGTCGGCTTTGATTGATTGATGGAACGAATTTGTACTGTTCATCATCAATTTGTGTTTCTTCTAGAACTTCAAAGGTGGCCAATAGTACCAATATTACTATGACTCCGCAGTCTGGGATGCTAGTTTTGTGGTTTGGGGCCACTACTCACTTTGTGTCCACTACTCGCTTTGTGTCCACTACTCACCTTGTGTCCACTGCTCGCTTTGTGTCCACTACTCGCTTTGTGTCCACTGCTCACCTTGTGTCCACTGCTCGCTTTGTGTCCACTACTCGCTTTGTGTCCACTGCTCGCTTTGTGTCCACTGCTCGCTTTGTGTCCACTACTCGCTTTGTGTCCACTGCTCACTTTGTGTCCACTGCTTGATCTTGTGTTGCTTATTTTCATATTTCATTTGTCTTCGATTTGCCAGGAACATGGTATATCCTTGCTAGGGTATACGACAATTTTATGTTCTTAAGGTTGTGTTTAAGATATTTCAGCTTAAAGTGTTGTCTTAATTTTGAATTCGAATTCTGCTGTGGGCCTGGTATCGAAATGCTTCTTTCTAAATCTGTCTTCCAGCAGAAGGACTCAGTTGCTAATACTCATTTCCCCAAACCACTCCAGGCATAATTATGGTGTAAGGAGTAATCATATTTGTAATTATGGTGTACATGGGAAGGTTTGAACATTCCGACTTATTTTATCCATTCCAGGAACTCACATTTTTTGATATGACACCCCACCCTCTTCCACGTGTATTCTCAATTCTGCTCTCAGAGATTAATAATTATCCCTCAAATTAAAGGGGGTTTAGTTGTGGTACTTAAATGCCGAGGTACAATGACGCATTGAACGTAACGCAAAGTTCCAGATATTGAATTTCCTTGTACTCTGAAGGTTGCGATGTGGAATCAGTTACCTTCGAATTACATCTTCTTCGTTCTTTCTTATCCCTCCCGTATATCTTAATTGATTAATTATATGAATCAATTATTATTAATAATTACATTTCCAACTTGATTATGCTTGCTTTATTTACATTTTATATCATAAGAATTTAGTGTTATTAATTTGTTGTTGTTTTTTTTTTTAGGGATACGCTTGGTTGGCCATCCGCACGTGCAACTTGCTCCGTACAACAAAGTATGGGGAGTTTTCAAGAGACTTTGTTTAGGTATTTATTTTGAAGTCATTTCATTTAACTGACAACGTTTCAAATTTAATTTTCTGTTCTTAATATATTTTCAAAAGAGATTAACGGAAAAAATTATGGAAGCTATCAATAGGCAAAAGACGAATATCGATTCCAATTTGGATTCTGCACAGCAAATCAATAACGATGAAGCAAATCTGAGCATAACAATTGAGGATAATTCACGCCATTCAGTGGGCAATAATGAGAATGAAGTTGATGAAAATAGTACCGAAAATACGCCATTCAAGATTGCTGCCGCTGAGAGTGTGCGACAGTTCGAGAGGATGAAAATGAACCCATATGATGATGACGATGACGATGATGAGGATGAAGATGAGGATGATACAAGTAGAAATTGCGAAAGCATCAACAAGGACCCTCAGCAGTATTGTAATGCAGCGCCAGTGGATAGGGCAGACGTCCCTACAACAGCTAAAGAAGATTTTCTCAAAATTCAAGGATTACAACAGCGTCCAACATTCAACTATATTGAGGCGGAGGAGGAGGAGGAGGTTGATGAAGAGAATGATGAAGAGGATGGTGAAATTGATATTGGCAGTGTAACTTCAAAGCGAACAGAGAATCAACTATTAGACAGTGGAAATGAGGAAGAGGATAATGAAAGAAGTGTAAGTGCCGAACGGGAGATAAGAGAAGTCTCACCAAACCTAGCAGAACACGATTCAGCAACCGTAAGTGAGCAAAGTACACAAAATGAGTTGAAGCAGAAAGATGTGGTAACAATAAGTGATGAAGAGACTGCTCTTAGCACATTGGAGCTTTCATCACTTACCAAAACAAATGAAGCTGACTCAAAGCATAGCCTCCATGAGGAGGATAATCAAACCAATGATGTTATCAATTTGGATGAAGATAGTCGCAGTCATGATGATTATGAGAATGTTGAAAGCAAAGAGCCCGAAGAACACAAAGCAAATGAAATAGTTGAAATAAGGAACTTAGATGAGGAGACTAGAGCCGATTTTATGGAACACAAAAAGGAACAAACAAAAGAACGTTTATTGTATAAGTTTGAAATTGATGACAGCAGCAGCCGGGAACCCGAAATGGAAACGGAGGCGGAAAGGGAGCATAACAATATTGCTCCAGTTAAAATTGATTTGGATGAGCAGCCCAGCGAGGACACTTTTGCTTCTCTGAATGGAGGAGAAAGTAAAGAAAATTCCCGGGAAAGCACAAATTTCAAGGAAAATGTTGATAGTGAAGATGGCCAAATAGCCAATTCCCATAAAAGCTTTAATTTACCAGCCCAAGAGGCGATGTCAGTGGACAGTCCACCTCATGATGCTACGGAGCAAGACAGTCGTCAGTCGTTAACTCCAAAACTTAATGGTGATCACATGGTGCGGAATGAGGATGAAATTCAATCTAATGAATCGGCTGTAGGAGCACCCGAAGACCTACCTAATCCAGATGATGAGTTTTATAAACCAACCCAACCGGTGTATCAATTCGAATTAGACGATGATGCCAGTCGATGTTCCTCGTTAAATTCATCGGAATCCTGTTCAACGGCCACTTCATCTACAAATCAACTTGTTATTGATCATCCCATGGCCATGGAGGACATGAATCCGGCTGCGGTAGTGGAATGTGCTAATAAAATGTTACTAAATTCCAGTGAATCAGACATGGATGCGTCACCTGTAAAAATGAGTCTTAAACGCAAACTAAGTCACTCCAGTGACGTCGACGAATCACTGCCTCAACCAAAACAACCACATTTGGAAGTGGAAGAGTGCCATCCAGAAGGCCATAGCATTGTGAGAAATGAAGATGAAAATTCTATGACACAGGAAAATCATTTTGCAGAGCCGGATCTGATAAAGGGACAGTCACCAGCTCAGCAAGAGGTACTAATAAATCAGTTTATAATTGGAAAGTTTTTGAATTCTGAATTACTTCATCAGTTATACTAAAAATTGGGTAGTTTGTGGTCTTTGCTAGTCAAATGAGTGAGGGTGTGTTCTTGTCGAGTCGAATGACCGAAGGTTTTTGCTTGCCGAATCTGATTTCCTGATGACCCTCTGAGAGATTTTTGTTATTTACGTTTTTATTTTTGCCGCGGTCGATGTAGAAACTTCCTTGTGAAAAGATGCGAGAACATAATAAACAGGGAAGAGGTCCGATATCGTGTAACGCAAATGGTGTCCGAAGGTCCTTTGGACATATATTTGCAGCAATATCCAACCACACTGCTAGAATAGTTAAGATTCTTCAACATAATTGGTCGCTAGATTCGGGTTCGCTCAGGAAACTGCTGAACTTCTATCGAAAGGCGTACTCACACTTTGTTTATTAGCGGAGTGGAGTCGTTGGCGGAGGCAGCAACTAAAATTTTATCAAGCTTCACATTTGTTTATGAAGAAATTCGCATTCTTAGCCGAAATAACTTCGACTCGGAACCACTGTTCTAAGTGGTTGACTTGATTGAACCAGTTTTTTCTCGATTTCCTCACACAAGCAATCATGATGAGTAAATAACCTTTGCTAAATTCGCAGTTGCACTTATTAATAATTATATTTACGATGGTAGTGATTTGAAAGCAGCTTTTATTTGACTAAGGAAGGCCATGTACAAATTTTGAGTATATACAAAAATATGAGGAGCAGATCGAATGTAATGAATTTGATATTTTTGGGACTACTTTTTTTAACATTTTAAACTTTAAAGAGCGTTGAAAAATGAAAAAGTGTTTTCTGACGCTTTTTACGAAGTCAACTTTTTGAGCGGTGATGACACTGGGTGGAAACATAGTTTCCATTCTCACAAAGTTGATCTCATAAAAAAGCCTGAAATCGAACAAAAGCACTTTCTATTTTGTCAACGCTATTTGACGTTTAAATTGTGCTACAAGGGAACACCTCCGATATTGCCCCATGTAGCAAACATTACTCTAAATATTTCTTTCTTTAGAAACTGACCGTGGACAAGGAAATATCTTTCAAATCGTTAATACTGCAACAGTTGAATAAATCGCAGCCCTTGCCGCCAGCACCAGCCGCTGATGCAGCCGCTTTAATGCCACAACCACCTGTTCCGCCATCGCCAGCAGCAGCGGATTTCACTAAATATCTTTGCTTTAAATGTAAAACTGGCAGTTTTGACTCATTTGCCGCCCTAGCCGAACATCAGAATGAGTGTTTGGCCAGCATGAGTTTCCTGTTCAGTTTTAACGCACCTGTTGATTTGCCACCTCCACCTCCTCCGGCGCCTGCTCATGCCGACGCGGCGATAAAACCATTGCCTGCCGCTCAGAAGAAGCGTTACTACAAGTGCTCCAGCTGCGGCTCATATCATGAGAACTGGAACCTATTCATGCACATTTCCGAGCAGCACAACAAGCACATTTGTCTCTATTGCGTGCGCCTCTTTCCCACAGCCGAAAAGTTATCTCTGCATCTGGAAATTAAGCACGATCTAGAGCAAAATCATTTCAACTCGGAGGAGGCGCTCAGAAAGGTGACCACGCATTCAAACGAGACACGGCTACTTATGTGCTGCACATGTGAGCATGTATTCCTAGAGGACGACCCTTTTTCGGATCACATTTGCACTGAATACATGAAAGCCTGCACACTGTGTGGTCAAAGGGGTCGGCACACTAACCAGTGCAAGTCTCATCCCGACGCCAAGCGTCGCTCCACCAAGGTCAAGAAGAAAACCAAGGAGAAGCCAGCGGATATGCCTCCAACCGTGCCCACAACTATATCTAGATCTTCGAGTTTATTGTTGGGAGTGGACGAAAGTAGAGCTGAAAAGTAAATTTAATTCGACTTTCTCCAATCTTGTTCGACATAATTAATTTGTTTTCTTTTATTGCAGGAGGCCGCACTCTTCATTACAGCACAGAACAGCAACACCAACAACATCAACCCCATCTCACTGTGATAACAAAGGTCAGGGCCACCATGCGCATTCGGCCCATTCTTCCGTACCCACCGCACTGCACACGGAAGACAGCAACAGCAACGGCAGCAATATGGTTATTGATGAGTCCTGCACCACCGAGCACGGCACATCGCTGGTGAATCCCTTCAAAGAGTTGGACGAACGTGAACGCCTTGAGCGAGAGGCCAACATGCATTCGGACGCTGTTTTGCCGCCGGGCAGATCACCAGCACTAGCAACACCGACTATGGAGAGTCTGATTGTTCCGAAACTAAGATTGCGTGTACCAAAAGAATTTCAGAAGTCTGTAGATGCGGCCATAAGCTCCTCAGAAAGTGATGAAGATGAGGATGACGAAGAGTTGGAGGTTGAAGAGGAGGGAGAAGGGGAAGCCAGTAATTTAACTAGTAATGCGGAAGATATGCAAAAAACCATGGAAGACGACGCAATGTCGACAAGCCCTCAATTTGACAGAGAACCCAATGACACTGCAGCAATCGAGAAGCAGTTGCCTTCACAGGAAGATAGCGCAGAAAACAGCAAAGAAAATATACCCTCCGAGGAGGACTCACTAGATGACGCCAACTCGAATTTGGAACGGATACTGCAAGAAATCGAACGCACTAAAATGGACATACAACGTACAAAGGAAACGTTGCATGCGTCCAAGTCACCAGCAAGCAGCCGAACCGCTGAACGCAACTGGACCCCAACGCCGCCAACATCCCCAAACTCGCACTATCCCATCAACGTGCCACAATCGCAGGAATCCCAGCAGCCTGCTGAAATGGAGGATGAGCATAAGCCAGAAGACCATGAAACCGAACCTAAGCAACTGCAGGAAGAAGATGCTGCAGTTATTGGTGGCAACACGGACATGGACATGGACGTGGACTTCGATAAAGACAGAGATTTGGAGCCTCAAATGGAAAACTCGATAGAGTAAGCGAAATATTTTTTTAGTTCCCTTTAAATTTTATTTAATTCTCGGCTTTTGCATAGAAACGCGATGCCACCATCCGACGAAATCTCCAGCGACAAGCCGGTGGACACAACAGTTGACAGCCCAAAACTAATTGACGTGGAAAATTGTAGCGCTGAAAGCAATGAGCAAAAATTGCCAGATCCGCCAATGGACACAGAAGATCAGGTAGGACTAACAGCTGCACCCGTGGACTTTGCAAGTGGTGAACACTCCAGTGAGGCTATGAGTTCTACTGAAGATGCCCATAACAGCGAGCAACCGAAAGCAGATGAACAGGCCCAGTACATTGAGGCTCCTGTGTTGGACGGTGGTGCCTCTACGCATAAAGACGCAGAGATGGACGAGGCTGATGATGTCAACGAAACAGAACGCCCTGACAATGCAGATGACGTTGATGTGTGCGATAAGTCGGGAGAAGAAAATGCAGTGCCTGTTCCTCCGGCTGATGGCATTGAAGTGGCTAACGAAGACACTCACACTTTGGATTTGCAACTGGATCGTCCTTTGGAGAAATTCGAGTTTGTGGAGTTCCTTCGTATTTGTCTCCAGGCAATTTACCCCTTCTGCTTGTACTGCAATCATGCTCGCCGCATCGCCGTGAATGGCAGAAGTTTGGCATTGCATATGATAGCGCAGCATCGGTTTACGGCCACCGTGGACAGCATAACCGCCGAGGAGTTGAAAGCCGACACGATTGTGTCGAAACTGAAGAGCGCTCTGTCCACTTTGGAGGAGCACTACTTCAACACGTCGAGCTATTGTACTTTCGGTAATGGTGAGTTCACACGATTCTTTAATGAGCGGATTTTCGAGTGCTTTCAATGTCGCTTCTCCACGACCACACACAAGGAGCTGTACTTGCACAACCGCAAAATGCACCCGCGCCCAGCCATACTATGCTTCATGTGCCACATCAACTATTTCAGCTTCACGGAAATCCTCTGCCACATTTGCCCCGGAGCAGCGAACAAGACGGCGGTGTTCGATGTGAAGTTTCGCTGTTGCCTGTGCGACACGGACAACATACCGTCACCTTTTCGGCTCATGGTGCATCTGCGCAAGAAGCACTTCGCGTGTGATGTCTGTCTGGAGGATTGTCGCGACCAAAGCAAGCTTTCATCGCACGTGTGGAAGCACAAACTGCATCATGTGTGCTATCGCTGCGGCATTTCGTACCGCAACAAAGTGGACATCACGAAGCATCTGTTCTGGAAGCACGGGACCGAAAGCATCGATTGCAAGCGGTGCCTGCAAAAGCGCTGGCCTCATGTGTACCACTTCTGCGTGCCGCCCATAAACTTTGTTTGCGACGTGTGCAATTTGTGCTTCTCGAAGGCGACGTACCTCAAGGTGCACAAACGCATACATACGGGCGACCTACGATACCCGTGCACGGAGGAGCTTTGCGAGGAGAAATTCATATCCCGCCGTTTGCTGCTGAAGCACACTGCTCTGCACCAGCAGCCAATGCTGCCCCTGACTGCGGAATTGGAGCCAAAGGAGGAAGACCCTAAGTCACCTGGGACCGTTAAACCGGAGCCAATGGATGTGAAGAACGAATCGGCTGAGCAGGGGCACGAGGAGAACTCATTCAAAGCGGAAACATTGGAAGACGTCAAGAAGTCGGAGAGTAAAGAGGAGGAAGATAGCAAAGCAGTGGCATTAGGTGAGGTAAAAGCGAGCGGTACGTCAACCAAGAAAAGAAAGAAGAGTAAACGCTCCAAAGAATCTTTGGAGGATTTGAATTTGACTGCACCCAATCTGTCCGAGTCAGGCAGCAGCGACGAATCTGACGCGGACAGTAAATACAACAAAGGCAACGAAGACGGGTATGTACCGAGAGTGCAGCTGTCGCCACCTTCAGAGGGAGACAACGATAAGTTGGACGACACCAATGATAATGCGGATCCTTCCAAGGTGCTGGAAATTTGGAAGAATTTCTTGAAATCCCAACAGACTGGCGAGCTACTCGAGGCCGAACCAGTCGTAACTGAAGCTGATTACACGGAGGAAAATTACCCTCAACCAAACAGGCTGCACGTGGCATATTCAGACCATGATTATTGTATTCTGCAACGTCCGAAATCTCCACCACCACCATCTCCGCCGGCGCCTCCGGTAAAGTGTGCTACGCCCCATACTTCACCGATGAAACGTAAAACTTCCAAATCGCCCCGACGAGCTTCGGGACGTCGTCCGAACGGCTCCAGCTCTTCTAGTTCGTCAAGTTCCAGTTCGGAGTCCAGCTGCTCGTGTGGTTCCAATTGCTCTTGCAGCACCAGCGACAGCGGTAGTAGCTCGAGCAGTTCCAGTTCCGACAGTGACTCGTCAGCAGGATCGAAGAATTCCGTCAAACGGCATCGCAAGAAATCCGATCGTGATCGTTCGAACAAAAGAAACGAAAGCGTTTCCCCCACAAAGAAGCATAACATTTCGGAGAATATTCCCGTCGAGGACGAGGATGTCGATGTCGGTGAGAGTAGTGCTCCACTGAGTAACGATGGTGCTTTACGATCACCTTCGCCGTCGAAGGAGCCGCTCTTTTATGAATCTGATTTGGATACTGCGGAGTCCGAGAGCGACGACGATTTCTACGATGAACATCCGCAAAAACTGGCCAGCGAACTTTTGGCTCTAAAGCGGGCCCAACTAATGGCCCGCACTCGTCTCTCACCTTCACACAATTTTGACATTGTTGAGAACAGTCGCCCCTCGACTCCTTCGCTGCCCGAGGAGGCTGGTTTTGGAAAGAAGGTGAAGCTTAAGAAAAAGAAGCGAGAACGCAAATCCAGCAACAAAGTGAACTCAAACGATCGTTATCACATTGGCAAAGCACCGCCGCTATCAGGCGACGGCGTGACTGAGTCGCATCACCCACGCGACCCGACAGTAATCCCCATTCAGCAACAACAACACTCTGCGTATACCTCATCTGGTGCGGATTTAGTGCCGCCGTACGATCTTATTCAGTCGTCTCCAGGCATGGCCGAGCCGCCTGTGGCACAACAGCCCTCTATGCATACTCACTACTCGACTCAGCAGCTGTCGGCCGGCGACCAGCGAGCCATGACACATAGCTTCCCTGGCCGCTTTAGCGACGGCAGCAGCTGCTCGGATGTGGACGGGTCTTTGAAGCGTTCGAAACGTACACGGCGACCGAACAAATTCTACGGCTATACCAGCGACGATGAGGCCACGGGTTCAGGTCTTGGGCAGCCTCTTATGATAGGCATGCGGGCGTTCAAACCACAACCGCCACCACAGCTGACGTGGCGCAAGGAGGACCTGCCCACCCCTTCAAAAAGTATAATGAACCCCAAAGTCAAAACGCCACGCACTTCCAGAACTGGCCTCAATACCAGCACCGGCGGCAGCAGTTCTTCATCGAAGAAGAAGGCACACGGTTCCAGCGAGTCGGGGGGCAAGCCTGCACGCAAAAGGTCCACGAAGAAGTCGCACGAGAAACTGCCGCCCATACCCACACTTAAGATACGACCCTCGCAGATAGGCATCGGCAACAACACGGCCAACCACATTCCAACACAACATCATCATCAGCATCATCATCATCAACGACAACAAATTTACTCATCCAGCAAGGACTCGGACGATGAGGACGACGACACCAGCTCCGAAGAAGACATCCCCGCACAGCTGCATACGGCTCCAAACCTGTGGAATACCACGCTGAAAACATCTGCGCCGCCACCGCGCAAATCGGCATCCGTTTTCCAAGCAGCTCAGGTGTTACCGCCAATTCCGCCTCCGCCCACACCGCAGACAACCGTCTTCAACCACAAGATACCGCCGGCGCTCCTGCCCAACCCCGACTTTGCCACTCTGCAGTACTTCAAGGCGAACAACATCCGGTACCCCATCCGACCGCCGGCGGGAGCTCGTCAGGCACGTGAGGGCGAGTCCGTCTACTGCTACTGTCGCTGTCCCTACGACGAGGTCTCCGAGATGATTGCGTGCGACGGCGACAACTGCCTAATCGAGTGGTTCCACTTCGAGTGTGTCGGCATCATGGTGGCGCCGCTCGGCAAGTGGTTCTGTGCCGAGTGCCGGCCCAAGTACTCGGAGGAGCTCTATCCGACCGGGCCGACCTAGAGGCAGGAGGCTGGGCGCATACAGCGCCTGACTTACATTCTGTGGCGCCAGTCAACCAACCAGAGCTGTACATACTCGCCCCCATCGCACTAGGCCCGATCGCACCTGACGCACACACTCACCCTGTACATATTATATATTCAGATGATTATTATACATTATACACAAGCTTACCACTTGGACGATAGACCTTTAAGTTAAACGTTAGTTCCGTAGTTCTAATTAGCCGTAATGTTCTCAAACGTTATTTTCACATGAATGAATATTTCAAAGAAATCCTGAATACGCTTATTAATTAATAATTAATAAATTAATTATTATTTTTTCTTTCGATAATGTTAACGATAGTTTTAGAAGTGAAGGCGACGACCCGACCCCCCTTCACCTACACTCTGGGAAGCGTTCAACTTTTTTTTACACATTTTTTCACTCTTTGCACACTTCATTTTTACGGCAAACTAAATCGAAGAGTTTTAAGTTGAAAGAATTTCGTCTATTTTTCCTTTTCTTTTTGAAAGTGTAAATATTTTAATTTTTTTTTTTTGTTTTTTTGTAATCAAACAAATTTAGGCAAAAAGTGAAACAAATTAAGCAAGCATTGAAATTTAATACACTTGGAAATATTATGTATTAAAATTGATAATTCTTATTTTTTAAATATATTTTTTATAACATTTACACAAAGACTCACTTTTGTGTTTCTTTATTTTCCTCTTGTGTAATACTTGAATTCATTTACATACATTATAACAAAATACTTCTTATGGAACTTAATAATTGTAATAATTGGATAACTTTATACTTTAAAGACGGTGTATAAAGCGTACGGATCTTAAGACATTTAAAATGTATCGATTAATGTATATTATACGCAAGTAATTATAATACTACACCTACATATGCATAAGTAAAAACAATAAACTACCGAAATACAAATGGCAAGTGTTTAAAAAGGCTAAAAAGGAGGTTTCTTTACTCAACCGGTGACAAATTCGGGAGAGCGGTGAATGTAATTGTTAATTCCTACGATCCGCGGGGGAGCAAAGCGCCACTAAAGGTTTCTGGTGTCATTGATAAGGTGAATTTAAGATTAGCAGGGTATCAACCAGAGAACACAGAGTAAAGAAACTAAACGTCAAATGGCAAAGCAGACGGACGTTGTACATGAATCCACTCAAAATCGTGGTGAATCCACTCAAAATCGTGGTGAATCCACTCAAAATCATGGTGAATCCACTCAAAATCATGGTGAATCCACTCAAAATCGTGTTGAATACACTCAAAATCATGGTGAATCCACTCAAAATCGTGGTGAATCCACTCAAAATCATGGTGAATCCACTCAAAATCATGGTGAATCCACTCAAAATCATGGTGAATCCACTCAAAATCATGGTGAATCCACTCAAAATCATGGTGAATCCACTCAAAATCATGGTGAATCCACTCAAAATCATGGTGAATCCACTCAAAATCGTGGTGTGTCAGTTACGGACGCTGGCAACAAAAAATACGTTCTTTTCTCTGTATTCTCTGGCTAAAGGTTTCTGTTACTGTTGCACAACTACGTACTTTCGTACCATTTAGGGTACCTTTTTGTATGGCGCGGGGGAGCAAAGCGCCACTAAAGGTTTCTGGTGTCATTGATAAGGTGAATTTAAGATTAGCAGGGTATCAACCAGAGAACACAGAGTAAAGAAACTAAACGTCAAATGGCAAAGCAGACGGACGTTGTACATGAATCCACACAAAATCATGGTGAATCCACTCAAAATCATGGTGAATCCACTCAAAATCATGGTGAATCCACTCAAAATCATGGTGAATCCACTCAAAATCGTGTTGAATACACTCAAAATCATGGTGAATCCACTCAAAATCGTGGTGAATCCACTCAAAATCATGGTGAATCCACTCAAAATCATGGTGAATCCACTCAAAATCATGGTGAATCCACTCAAAATCATGGTGAATCCACTCAAAATCATGGTGAATCCACTCAAAATCATGGTGAATCCACTCAAAATCATGGTGAATCCACTCAAAATCGTGGTGTGTCAGTTACGGACGCTGGCAACAAAAAATACGTTCTTTTCTCTGTATTCTCTGGCTAAAGGTTTCTGTTACTGTTGCACAACTACGTACTTTCGTACCATTTAGGGTACCTTTTTGTATGGCGCGGGGGAGCAAAGCGCCACTAAAGGTTTCTGGTGTCATTGATAAGGTGAATTTAAGATTAGCAGGGTGTCAACCAGAGAATACAGAGTAAAGAATGTATGGCAAAAGAACGTTCTATTTTTCAACGTGGTCTCCTTTCAGCTTGATACAGTTCATCCAACGTTCCTACAATTTTTTGATGCCCTCCAAATACTACGATTTGTTTCATCGATAAGCTCTTCATTCGACCCAAACCTCTTACCGCCGAGCCATTTCTTCATACACTGGAGCCCCGACTTGCGTCGTTTCGATTTACATCGCGTTTCTCCGGCCCCATTAACGACGCAAGTCGGGGCTCTAGTGTATTTGGAAACAGCAAGCACTGACTAAAAATTCTCTTACTTAAAAATGCTGGAAGTCGGCGCAAGGACAGCGCCGGGAAAGGCACAACTGCCCCATTATGTTCTAGGAAGCCATCCTGATAATTTGATGAACCTTGCGATGTCCCTAATATTAAAGAATGACAGCTCTGTCAAACCTGTGAGAAATGGGGCACCAAAGGTGCGATTTCTTCTGCTCAAGGATGGGCAGTGACATAAGAGGTGGAGAACCGTTTCGTCCTCCTCGGAACCACAGCCCCGGCAGAAATCGTTTGAGGGTAGGCCCAGTCTTTTTGCATGCTTTCCCCAATATGCAGAGGCCGGTCAAAACCGTCACAGTTGTCGATAGAGATGTGCGATCAAGTCGAAGAAGTTGGTTGGTTCTGTGTTTGTCCATTCTGTTGTTCCATTCCATTACCGTCTGGCAGGATTTCTCATCGACCCAGGATTTGTAGGCGTCAGCCAGGTATTTCTGTTTGATATCAAGCTTGGTTGTTGCCAGTGGGATGCAGATATTTACAGAAGGCTCAATTTCGTATAGAAGAGTGCCTGCCTTGGCAAGCTCGCATCGCAGTTGCTCGGAATGTCGCTATGTCCGGGAACATAGACTAGCTGGACCCGAGAGTATCTTGAAAACTCATTTAGAGAGGTTCGACATTCACGAACAAGTCTTGAGGTGGCCCTGGAGACAAAAAGAGATTTAATGGCGGCCTGGCTGTCCGAGAAGATACTTATGTCGACTGCGCCGATACTAGAATCAAAACATGATTCATTATATTCGAAGTGAGTATACTATATATATTTACCAGGAGGCTTATTCATTGAATCTACTCAAGCACTTATATGCCAAGCACCAACAGGACGATCTTAGGGTGCCTTTAAACAATATTCAGACCCAGTTCATTTACTTCATTACATCCCCTGCATTCATAGTTACCACTCTCAGACCATTGAAGTAATTACAGCCACTACTGGGGCAATTACAGCAGCAGCGATTTTTCTGGTTTTTAGTATTTTTGTTGTCACAAACAGACAATTCGTCCGCCCAGGGGTGTGCCGATACTAACCACACCGGAAATGCAAATGTTTACGCACAGAGTCATGCAAGTCATTGGCACTTCGGACTGCGACGCTGACACTGACGACTGCAATTATCCACGAGACCGTTACAATACTCGCACGTATCACCTGAACGCAGAGCGAGCGTAATTAATGGCTTATGAATTTTTGGCGGCTGAAAGGACATTAGTCGAACTCTCTCCCTTAGTTTGCGCTCGCAACTCATATTTCACCGTCTAACAAACTGACGACGCGGCACGGACTTGAGTTGGCTTGCGCTATTTTCATTCATAACGCATCTGAATCGGTTCTGCGCATGCCCGACATCACTCTTTTTGTTGTGATTGGTCTCCACAAGGTTCTGACCACATTTTCTCTTTAATGCGTCCGTCTCGTTTCCAGTCAGATCCATGAATTTGATAAATTTGTTGGTAAATAGTTTATTGTTCATTGAATGGAAATGTGAGCGCTTGTATGTGTGTGTGTGTTTGTTTATTAATTGTGTGTGAGTAAATGTTGCACCTGTGTGATTATCCTTTTTTGGATTAATGGCATTTTTAGTGAGCTGCTACACTGAAAGTTTTAATTTAAACGGTTGCAGGTGAATGACCACTCAGAAGGCGTGGTAAATATAATAATATTGATGGAAAAATACTGACAGATACTTATCAAGGAAGTGAAAAATAAGGACAAGAAACTAGTATGTTGTGAATGGTACAAAACATGAACCCACAGACGGATTACTGTGCTAATTCATTGACAGGAATGGCCACATATATGGACGCATAGTCAAATGGTTCCGATGTTAACATATATGACAGTTCACTGTGCCTTATATATCTACTGCATATATTCCCATATCTATGTCTCCATTTACTGCACTGTTAGTCTTCTTGCAGAGTTCTGTGAGTCTAACTTTTACCCGGAATTTGTGTCCGAGGATGCAACACTTCACTCATCACCATCATCACTGTTGGATTGTCAGTGCAATTTGGATTGATTGATGTCTCCTGTATATTTTATTGAATAACTGCATGGGTTCTCTGAGTGCTCCTCTCGCACACATTTTTAAAAATTCCTTTTTATATTTATTTACAGCTCGAAGATTCTGAGCATTATCCCTGTTTTCAATAAGAACACGCAATGTAATGTCCATATTTACGACCACCTCCAATCTCTTAGAGAACATCATCAAAGTCGACATCATTAATCATGTTTCAACTTTTGGACATGGTTTTGTAGCTAGTTCCGGATTTAGCATCCTTCTCTGAATACTATAAAAGTTTTGCTTATTCGTAGGGTGGCGAAATCTTCAAACATACATGAGAGGACTTGAATCCACACGAGTATGATATTTATATATATTATTTTTATATTTGCAACCCTTAATATCTGATTTTTCAAAGTATTCGTTAATATCTCACACAATCTTCTTGTCTAATATCTCTCATCTAATTGTCTAATATCTCTCATCTAATGGTCTTATATGTCTCATCTAATTGTCTAATATCTCTCGTCTAATTGTCTAATATCTCTTATCTAATTGTCTAATATCTCTCATCTAATTGTCTAATATCTCTCATCTAATATCTCTCATCTAATTCTCTAATATCTCTCACCTAATTCTCTAATATCTCTCATCTAATTCTCTAATATCTCTCATCTAATTGTCTAATATCTCTCATCTAATTGTCTAATATCTCTCATCTAATTGTCTAATATCTCTCATCTAATTCTCTAATATCTCTCACCTAATTCTCTAATATCTCTCATCTAATTCTCTAATATCTCTCATCTAATTGTCTAATATCTCTCATCTAACTGTCTAATATGTCTCATCTAATTGTCTAATATCTCTCGTCTAATTGTCTAATATCTCTCATCTAATGGTCTAATATCTCTCATCTAACTGTCTTATATGTCTCATCTAATTGTCTAATATCTCTCGTCTAATTGTCTAATATCTCTTATCTAATTGTCTAATATCTCTCATCTAATTGTCTAATATCTCTCATCTAATATCTCTCATCTAATTCTCTAATATCTCTCACCTAATTCTCTAATATCTCTCATCTAATTCTCTAATATCTCTCATCTAATTGTCTAATATCTCTCATCTAATTGTCTAATATCTCTCATCTAATTGTCTAATATCTCTCATCTAATTCTCTAATATCTCTCACCTAATTCTCTAATATCTCTCATCTAATTCTCTAATATCTCTCATCTAATTGTCTAATATCTCTCATCTAACTGTCTAATATGTCTCATCTAATTGTCTAATATCTCTCGTCTAATTGTCTAATATCTCTCATCTAATTGTCTAATATCTCTCATCTAATTGTCTAATATCTCTCATCTAATTGTCTAATATCTCTCATCTAACTGTCTAATATGTATCATCTAATTGTTTATATCTCTCATCTAATTATCTAATATCTCTCATCTAATGGTCTAATATCTCTCATCTAATTGTCTAATATCTCTCATCTAATTGTCTAATATCTCTCATCTAATTGTCTAATATCTCTCATCTAATTGTCTAATATCTCTCATCTAATTGTCTAATATCTCTCATCTAATTGTCTAATATCTCTCATCTAACTGTCTAATATGTCTCATCTAATTGTCTAATATCTCTCATCTAATTGTCTAATATCTCTCATCTAATTGTCTAATATCTCTCATCTAATTGTCTAATATCTCTCATCTAGTTGTCTAATATCTCTCATCTAATTGTCTAATATCTCTCATCTAACTGTCTAATATGTATCATCTAATTGTCTAATATCTCTCATCTAATTCTCTAATATCTCTCATCTAATGGTCTAATATCTCTCATCTAATTGTCTAATATCTCTCATCTAATTGTCTAATATCTCTCATCTAATTGTCTAATATCTCTCATCTAATTGTCTAATATCTCTCATCTAATGGTCTAATATCTCTCGTCTAATTGTCTAATATCTCTCATCTAATTGTCTAATATCTCTCATCTAATTCTCTAATATCTCTCACCTAATTCTCTAATATCTCTCATCTAATGGTCTAATATCTCTCGTCTAATTGTCTAATATCTCTCATCTAATTCTCTAATTCAGCCTTAGTTAATATTTGCCATTTCTGGATCATATCGAGTGTATTATTTCTGAAGTTTACTCAGTCAAAGCCTTTGTAAGTCATCATTGATTTGAGTTTTGTGATCTATTTGCTACTATTTTTGTTATATTATATTTTGTGATCCATATACTATATTTCCAGGGGTTCAGTCAAAATATATTTACCTATACTGACTCTATGTACTCCCCTTTATTCTGTCCATTTAAGACACTCCCCTTTACTCATTTAAGACTCCGTGTACTCCCCTTTATGCTGTTCATTTAAGACTCCATGTTCTCCCCTTTATGCTGTTCATTTAAGACTCCGTGTACTCCCCTTTATGCTGTTCATTTAAGACTCCGTGTACTCCCCTTTATGCTGTTCATTTAAGACTCCATGCTCTCCCCTTTATTTCGTTTTTATTTAAAAACCTACTCTACTGTTGCTGTCTCATTCCTTCTAATGCTGAGGTTGTCTCTTCATCTCTTGCGGCTCTGATATATGAGTCAACCATTATGCTATCTCTTTGTATGAAAGATGAGCCAAGAATCTCGCTGCCTGGTTGGCTTTTAATGCATTTCATTGTTGGTATGTTGTTGAAGAACGAATATTGGATATAGGAGTGATTTGTGAATTGGTTGCTGTAGTGATAAATATTAATTGAAAATAAAAATCAATGTGCGGTGCTGAATTAAACATTATCAACGTTATCGAAATAAATAGTTCTGAAAAAAGTATTTTCATTAAAGCATCGAAGCAGTGTGTTTCGAATGCTTGATACAATCCAGTGCTCTGAACTATAAACATTAACTAATTTTTGTGATATTCAGAGTCAGAACTGGGATTGTGTTAGACCCATATACCAAGTATGGCCAACTTAAACTGGAGTAGTTGGCCAGCTTTAAGTGGAACGGCTAAAGAAGTTGTTGGCACGTGACCTTTCAAGTATATCAAGAAAAACGCGAAGAACGGCACCTGCAGAGACTTATTGCAATGGTGTTGCACAGAGTAAATCGGGAAGTATAGGACAACTTTGTAGGCAATGTAGAGGCTATAGATACTAACTGTTCTGTTCACTGTGCAGAATAGTCTATAGTTCGCCTTGACCCGTTTCATAGTGATTAAAGGAGAAGAGACAAGAAGTGCTCAAGCGATCCCAGATGTCACTCAGTTCTACCTTGATCACCAACAAAAGAACGATGGAAGAGGTGGATATTGAACAAGAGGATCACTAAAATTTTATAAAGGATTAGGGAAGGCAGGCGAACCAGACAGAGGAATGACCATAAATGTTAATGAGAGTCTGAGTGTGAGGACCAATTGATAAGTCGATTGATGCATTTCTCTCCCATTGAACAAGAGGGACATCATTAAACGGTTATGAAGGATTAGCAGGCAGACCAGACAGAGAAACGTTTATAAATGTTAATGAAAGTCTGAGTTTGAGGACCAATTGATAGGTCGATTCAAGCATATCTCTCCCATTGAACAAGAGGGACATCACTAAACGGTTATAAAGGATTAGCAAGCGAACTAGACAGAGGAATGACCATAATTGTTAATGAAAGTCTGAGTTTGAGGACCAATTGATAAGTCGATTGAAGCATTTCCCTCCCATTGAACAAGAGGGACATCACTAACATGTAATAAAGGAGAACCCACCAGAGAAATGGCCATAATTGTTAATAAAAGTCTGAGTTTGAGGACCAATTGATAAGTTGAAATAGTGTTTAGCTCACAGACCAAGCCATAACTAGTCCTTGAGTTGGAATTGAAGGAGAACTCTGTAGTGTGGGAGTTTCCTGACAATATTGAGGCTTTGTAGATATCCATACGCACTGACCACTAATCAGTGTGGAGTTCTCTAAAATGTTTTGCGGGATATTCTCATCAATTTCCACTTCTCTCTATGCACAACAACCCATCCCCAGCTACACCCAGTCACCAGCTCGGCCATAATTAATTACAGGCTTCCATTGCTCACTCGTACCTACTCTCACGGCCAGCAATGACCGTCAAAATAATTATGGCCACCACCGAGGCGGTCACTCAATTCCAGTTTTTACGTTTAGCGTGCACAGCCAAAGGACGGCGGGGGCAGCCAGGAGTGGAGTAGATGCGATTGTTTGAGTGTGTCGTGATGTTTGTCTCCCCACTATTTTAATACGCGAGTAGTTCGCAGTGTTTTGTTTCTCTGTGCAAGCAACAAATAAAGCACGCGTGGTCAGCGCTGACTGTGTGAGTAAAATTACCATAAATCTAAAAGGGTCGCGCCAAGGGGCACGGCGGACGGTTGGAATAAAAAGAGCGGAATTACACGCAGTCGAATCAGTTCGAGTCGGAATTTTCAAGGTGCCACAAGGGAAACCATACTGTCGCGTAGCTGGGAATCGAGCACATGTCAGCTAAAGAAAAGGACATTTTCCAAGGAGCTCGTTTGAACTGACCCCGCGTTGTTATACGAAAAGAAAAAAAATACAAAATTAAATATTAATTTCGATGTGTTTGTGCGGTGGCGTGCGATGATGATGGCACTTATTTTACATTTTTTATGCTCTTCATAAATTCACGAAGATTTTAAGCGGTGGCTCCCTCCCGGCTCATCAATATATACATAAGCATGTAAAAATTCGCCTTAACTCTGCTCCAACAAACAAAACGAAATTGTGTAAATTTGTGTTTCTAAACGAAATGGTGACGCGTGCCTCGAGTGTGCCGCACCTGACCAGCAGCGGCGGCAGTAGCGGTGAAAGTGCGACGGGGTCCAGCGGGCGAAGTCGTGGACGCGTGCTCAATACTCGCACACGGCGTACGGGCAACAAAACAGTCACACCGTCTACGCAGGGCGCCACGATGCCGCGATCGCGCAGCCTCACCAACGGCATGGCACGCGCGAGTCCGCAGAAGCCCAGCGGTGGCGGCTCCGGCTCCAGGAATACCCCGGTTTTCCTCAGATCTCGCCAAAATGAGTAAGTTAAACGTTCTAACCAGTTTTGTCTTGGCTCATGCCATGACGTCACACCAGAGTACACAGTGGAGTGCAGTCCATTTGCCTTTGCTTAAAACGTGCTCAGTTTTAGAATTTTTTTACGGGGGCGTGGGCACAAACAGTCAAAAATTCAAACGCACCGTTGTGGAATCGTAACTTAAAATTACTCTGCCAGCGTCAAGGACAATAAACCTTGTAGGCTGTGCCCCGCGCGTGAGACTAAAAATATTTGTGAACCTGACGCAGCTGTTTGGGGCCACTAAGGCGCACAGTTCAAAATTTGGGTGGTTTTATTGAGTAATAAGTTCTTCAGGGTCATATGGGTGGGAAGAGACAAAGCGAAACAGGTTTCCAATGGACCTATGATAATGTTTATTTTCATGACCTTTCGGAATTACTTAGGCACGCAGATGAGGGTTTGTGTGAATAAACTTTGGGGCTGGGAAAAAGGATAAAAATGTCAAACAGAATGTGAAGATTGGAGAAAAAAAGTGAAGATTGAAGTGAATGTGATTGGAGAAAGCTTAAGAATTGTCTGTCCAGATAACTGTCAGAAATCATGCGTTTCCATTGTGCAAGTTCTTTCTTAAACGGATAGAAAACAAGAGTGTTGAATGCTTCCTTGCTCTGTTTGTCCCTTGCTCTGCTTATCCCTTGCTCTGCTTGTCCCTTACTCTGTTTGTCCCTTGCTCTGCTTGTCCCTTGCTCTGCTTGTCCCTTACTCTGTTTGTCCCTTGCTCTGCTTGTCCCTTGCTCTGCTTGTCCCTTGCTCTGCTTGTCCCTTGCTCTGCTTGTCCCTTGCTCTACTTGTCCCTTGCTCTGCTTGTCCCTTGCTCTACTTGTCCCTTGCTCTGCTTGTCCCTTGCTCTGCTTGTCCCTTACTCTGCTTATCCCTTGCTCTGCTTGTCAATAGTATGAGTGAGCCCAATAATTCCTTATGGAAGGATGCATATTCATTACTCTCTAAATTCGACGGCTCGTAGTACGAAGTTCAGTGGAAATATCACCCTATATTTGTGAGAAGGAATTGAAAGTCCGCATTTATTTACTGATTTCTGACTGAGAGTGAAAATCCAGAGTGCGAGGAATAGTCACCCTCAGCGATGTTCAAGCTCTTGCCGTTATAATTACAAGACCCGCATACTCTCCCCATCTCTGCCTATTGTTTTTATTTATTGAGCTCCACGATTTGTGGATACCGCTGATATAGATTTATATGCTTAAAACCTCACCAAGTATGGCAAAATTTGACCAACTGAAAGTTTCCATGTGACTATTAATCTATTTAATATCAAAGTGTGTGAACCAACATCAACTTCCTGGAGAGGTATTTCCAATCTTCAACTGACCGTGCCGATTTATGGAACATTTTCCATATTAGCCTGCATATTACACAAAATTCGCAGAGCATGTTGTCAGTAGTTTGGTCACCCTCCCATTATTTTTTTCTGGATTTTACTTTCCAGATCAGCTGATCCTGGACCCTTTTGGCACCATTCAAGATTTGAACGAGGTTTTGTCTTCCTAATGCTATCGGTCATTAGTGATAAGTCGTAAGTGATACTATCTCTTTGTGCAATAATATGAAACTAAGCTATCTCCTTGAAGGTATCTCCTAATGAAGAATATTCGCATAAATTCGATACCATTATGGAGTACAGCGTATAATGGTAAAGCAGAATAAGAAAAAGTTCCGTAGTGAATTGAGTGCTAACTCCAATTACAAGTAAAAGCTCAAGTTCTGAATTCAAAGTTTCTTTCCTAAGTGAACTCCTGCCCATTTAAACTACTTTCCTTTAATAATTATTTACTTCGACACTATCCAGTGATGGAAATAGAAACCAATTTTCACACATAAAATTTAATTTATTTATTTTTTTAAAGTAAAACGGTGGAATATATATTTAAAACACTCAAAGAACACGCCCATTTTTTTACTTTCTTCAATGCAACCTTTCTTGCATTGAAACCCAGACAATGATAATCAAACCTATTGTATTAAAGGTTCCCTAGGAGTCAGAATCGTATTCCATTATAGTTCCAAAGGGAATATTCACATTTCTCTTATGAAATTCGCTTGAATCTGGAAGGTAGAAAGTCTCGGAGGAATTTTCACAGGGTCTTTTGAAGAGTGTCGTTGAAAGTTCTCTAGACCTCAATTGTAACCAAATAAGGACACCGCATATAAATGGAACCAATGGTTTAAATTTTATTGAAGACCTTCAAATGAAGAAAAGAAATATTACGAAGAGTGGACTCTTTGGTGTCCTTTCTAATGCGCTTATTCTAGAAAATTGTCGCTTTTTGTTTATAAAACTTAAAATTTTCTTTTGGAACCGGAGTTGGAACTCTATTCGGCTTTGAATACAGAATGCGGTGAAATTTCATTTTCAGGATCTGGTTCAGATTTAAACACGATTTGATCAGAAGACTTTAAATCCATGATGTCCTCATCCTTTCCGACTAGAACAAAGAATATAAAAATGCGTTTCCAAATAAATGACTTCTCGTTCCTCGTAAGAAAGAAGACGACTTAGAAGAAATCGGTTCTGAGCGAATTACTTGAAAATTGGTATCAAATTTGTGTTGCTTCCCTATACATACCAAAAGACATTTCGACAAGTGGCTTCTTATATTCTCCGTCTGCTAGCATTAGAAGATTTTCGTCATCTTCGTCATCCTCACTGAACTGCTCTCCAGATATCTAAAAAGACATAATAATATTTTGGTCTTCTTATTTGACTGACATCAAAGCCTGCGGCCACTTACTGGTGTATGCACACAGGTGAACAAATCGGGCATTGATTGAAAATAGCTGAGAGCACTATTAGGATTCTCTGCAGTTGGGTTCTGATGCATCAGTTCCCATTCCTCCGGTTCAGGTTGAGACATTAGAATGATATCATGTTCATGTAGTAGAGCGAGCTCTTCTAAGCCCTCGACTATAATGTTATATTTCGGTAAAGCCTTAGCAATGTCCTCTACCAGGGGATACGAGCGGCCACAACTCTCACAGTTGTTATGATTTATTGGCGTCACGTGTTCCAATTCTGAAAACATTTCTCTCACAAAATACAGATATCGAAAAGGATATCAAAGCAATACCGACCATATTGGAGCAGGTCAATCAAAGTTTGAAAACACAGTTCACTAGCTTGAAGGAGATCGTGCTGCAATAAAAGTTGTGCCACCGATTTTCTGTACATTTGGTAACATGCTTCGTTTCCTTTCTTTGCTTGGCATTGAAAGTTGCAATTGGAGGCCTGAAATTCACCCATTTCTCTTCTGTAAGTGGCTATAGTTCTCTGGAAGAGGTCCTTTTTAAATCCAATTTATGTTCATCTCTATTTACATATAAAAGTTTAGCAAAACTGTAATCGATGTTCGACTATTCGAGAAGCTAAGAACACAAAAAGTCGGCGACAATGTCGAATATCCTCGTGGACTTTGTCATTGGATCTGTGACCAACTTTGTTTTCGTAAAAATTCCCACATTTTTCTTTTACTGAAGTTATAACGCCATTCTATTTAATTCCTCTATTTAACGCCAGATGGCAGTGTGTGAAGATATTGGGTGATACTTCAACCACAGAAAGTGTTAATAAAAGAAGGTGGATTTCTGAATTAAATGCCGCCAAAACGGTTTCACAGAACTCTTTCGTAATGTTCCAACATTTAAAATCAACTTGGACGACATGTTACTCCATCCTTTAGCCACATATTAATTATATTCCTCATCTCTTCAGACCGTGTAAAGCTTCCATTCCAAAATTCCGACTATCTTTGTTCATACACTATACAAAATACTTGACTTCACTATACAAAATACATGTCAGTAGAATTCAGTTAAGAAAGAATACGTTTCAAATAATATTCTGTGGTCGAGGGTTTGAAGAAACTTGTAACGTAGCTCAGAGTATTGTCGGAGTCTGCCGATAATAGACGAGCAAATTGTCTCTGGACAAATTCAAATCTTCTAGAATGATGGGTGGATGAAATGAGATTATTGTACTAATGGAACGAGAAGAGCAACGAGCATCTATCAAGAGGTGGATCAAGTAAAACCATCGAAAGACAGAATCCATATCCTTCTGAAAGAGAGATGGTTGAATTAAAACCTTCGGAAGACAGTAATCAAATCCTTCAGTTAGAGAAATACAGCATTCATATCCTTCTGAAAGAGAGATGGTTGAAGTAAAACCACCGAAAGACAACATTCGTATTCTTCTGAAAGAGAGATGGTTGAAGTAAAACCATCGAAATACAAAATTCATATCCTTCTGAAAGAGAAATGGTTGAAGTAAAACCATCGAAATACACCATTCATATCCTTCTGAAAGAGAGATGGTTGAAGTGAAACCACCGAAAGACAGCATTCGTATCCTTCTGAAAGAGAGAGAATTTGAATGATCTTTTCACTGAACGAAATGACCTAAGATCATCAGCAAAAAGGAAGCATTGCGAATACTGGACTACTGGAGGAAGCTCATGAACATAGAGAGGAAAGTGGAGCTAAGAGGTGACAAACAGGAGCCTACATAAGCAATCATTAATCCGGTAAATTATACATAACCGCGCAGGTAGGAACCCTAAGATAGGAGTGTGAAGTGCCACACCTTAACTAAGGCCCTAGGAAAGTCAGTGAAGATCACATCAGTTTGCAGATCTTCTTCGCATTTTCATACTTGCCAAATCATAGGAGGTTGGGTTGCCTCAGATTTGGCTGCTAAGAAACCATGTTGGCGAGGAGTTGAAACTAAATAGAGAATAGTTGTAGACCATTCAAATTCAGCTAATCCAGCTTTCTGAAATCTCTAAGTTAGGTGTAAAGTGCCACACCTTAACGGAGGCCCTAGGAAAGTCAGTGAAGATCACATCAGTTTGCAGATCCTCTTCGTATTTCATACTTATCTTCGCTGATTTTGGCGCATGTTCGAGACTCATGTTTCTTACATAAGTTTGCTCTATTCTCGCTGATACTGTCAACCAACCTACTGAGTTTCCGTATCCTAAGTTCTGGTAACATCTCTAGAGGATCTGTCAGATTGGCGGAATGAAAATAATGTTATAGTAAAGGTGCGACGAAATGTGTCTGGGTTTTATGTCCTAGTAGACGTGCAAAGATATGCTGGTACACCAGGCAACACAACCCACGAAAAGGAGCATTACTTACTTTTCGTGGGTTGTGCATTAGGAGCATTACTTACTTAAGGATAAGATTCCTATGACAACCTGTAATAAGCGAAAGGAGAATTGTGGAAGTACCGCGGTATTATTTTGTATGAGTTCAGGGAACTTGGGCCAGTTTTCGGTTCGCCTCTTCATTGTTAATTATGAGTATTATTGCGCCCGTCCCCACCACATTCTTACACTGTCATCAAAAGTAGATGCAAAGGACATTAGCACTGAACAGAGGGCTTTTTAATATATGACATTATTTTGCCAAGTTTCTTCAATTATGAACTTTCATGTTCCTCAAATTGAATACAAACTCGTCCACAGAGACATAATAAGAGTTTTTTCTTTGAAACTATTCGAATACTTCTTCGATTCCTGTCTATATAAGTAGCGATGACTTTCAGCTCTTAATCTTAGGTATTACTTTACGGAAGGTTAATTCCTGTCTCAAGGACTCTTCTGCACTTGTTATTCCCATAATCGTATAGAGGTCATTTGCTTCCTTCACTCTTGTGCCTTCGTATGTGATCAAGTCCTTTTTACCCGCTGTGAGTATTTTAGGCAAATTCACTTAAGCGAACCCTTTAATTGGGTCAATTCATTAAAAGGGTACTTACCACTCGCACACACACACAACCGTACACATGCACATATAGGCATAGAGATCGGGTTGGCGGACTGCAATCAAAATATTCAACACACTCTGCATAGAGCAAACATGAAACCGCCGGCGTCTGTTTGTCTTTAATTGCTAAATCGATTTCATCGAAGCGTGTGAATGGCAGCCCTTTCCCTTCTCCCCTAATTTGTTATTTTCATTTGAGTATTTACATGAAAAAGAAAGCCCTTTATTTACACTGATAAAAATGTGGTACTCATTGTCATTCCAAGCCTCTTGTACGGAGTATGTACGAGCTCCGACTTTCAAGAACACTGAACCAACTTCATGCCTGACGATAACGCACTGGCCATCTAAGAAGAGTATATCTCATGAACTAAACGAGATTTTCCGAAGATATTTTATATTTACTGGGGAGATACCGTCGAGATGAGCTGAAAATATTTCGCTAATAATAGGGAAAAATGCGAGTACACCAACTTTCAAGACGACTGCAAAGAAGAATATGTCCGCAACTAAAGGAGATATTTCATTTTAAATATGAACAGTACAACAAATATATAAATTATGGCATGGATCGAAGAGCAGACTAGGTCAGTTTGTAGTTGCAATGAGCGAAAGTGGGAATGCTTTAGGGTGAATTCAGTTCGTAGTTGGTCTTCTGAGGTATGAAATGCGTCTCTGGCGTATGATACCTCGGGAACTCAATTGTATGATATGCGTCGATTTGGCTCTGAAATGACCGCACCTCGTCTTGCGGGATCTTTCTAATAATAATTTCAAAGTCCATAGCTTCACCTCGCATCCATTAGTATCAATGGTGTAACTCGTATATTGAAACTATTTCGTTATTGATGGGATTTGCTTCAGTCTATTTTGAAACATAAATTGTTATATTTGTACAGATACGAGCGAAAGAGATAGTTGTTCTGAGACGTTAGGCGAATTTGTACATTTGTATCATATATGCTCCCGGACGATTTTTAACAGTGTACTCTTAATGTGATGTGTTATCAAAAAACTATTTTCATTCCATTGGTCCGTTGTCTGTGTTGTTTATTCGAATCGGCATCGCTCCGTGTGAAGTGTCATTAATGAAGTAATAGTTCCGCATGGCGGCACAAATATCGCCAGAGGCCGGTCTAATTGGGCAGGTAGCCTAAGGAAGTGTGTGCTGTGCTTGAAAATTAGTCCAACAAAGCACCCAAAGACAGTTGCGGACGATATAACCTAGTTGGAAAAGGTATCAGCAGACAACTAAGGATAAGACAGTCGCAGGAGGCTAAACCCGAAGAATATATTGGGTGAGAGAGCAATTCGTAACCTAATTCATGCAATTTTGCCACTGCTACTGCGGACTTGTCAGCCGGTGCATTGTCCTGGCGGAATAGAACTTGTTTCCTCGTCAAATGCTGACGTTTTTTCTTTAAATCGTGGTCGAATCGATCCAACAGCTCTGCATAATATGCACCGGTCATCATTCTACTTTCCTCAAGGTAATCGATGTGAATGACACCATGCGCATCCCAAAAAACTCTCCCCATGACCTTGTTGGTCGACAGACACATCTTGGCCTTCTTTGCCGTCGATTCCCCAGGAGAAGTCCACTGTCTCAACTGTTCCTTGGTTTCTGGCGTGTTGTAATGAATGCTTGTTTCGTTCACATTTACTAAACGGCTCATACACTTATACGGATTGCGATTGAACATCACCAAACACTCCTTTGAAGTCGTCAAACGATTGCGTTTTTGACAATAGTGAGCAAACGCGGAACCCATCTTTCGAATAGCTTCTTCCAAATATTTATGCAAAATTGAAGTCACTGATCCTTGTGATAACCCTGCAGCCTCTACTACTTCACGCACCTTCTCTCACCGATCGTCCAATATCACACCATTGATTTTATCTACCATTGTGTGGTGCGGTGACCTCAACTTGTCTACCAGAACGTTCAGCGTCACTTGCGCTGGTACGACCGCACCGAAATTGGGTGAACCAATGGTGGATGGTTCCAATCGCTGGTGAATAGTTCTCATAATACTTTTCAAGCTTTAGTTTGAGTTGCGTGATGGATTTTTCCTTCAAAAGTAGTGCTTAATGAGCATACGAAATTTAGTTTTTTCATTATACAAATTATCACATTATTTGGTAAGTTCTCTCGATTCACTGCAAATCTTTTGGAAATAATTCTCCCTGGTAGGCGTCTGTTTAACATTATGAGAATGAATGATGACGAAACCCCATCAAGTATGTTTTAAGCCTATTTTGTAGTAGTTTTCCCACAGGAAATCAAAAGTAATCCAAATGGAATTTTCATAAACTTAGCACAATGAACAGTTCACCTTTGTAGAACAAAAATTCATTATGGTTTAAATTGAACATTATCATACACGGATGTTATATATCCGACTCTTATACACCGAGAAAAGGGACAAATCATCAATCTTGGTAATGTCACATTTTCGCCCAACATACTCGTTACCATTTGTTCTACAAGAGTGAACTGCCCAATCTACTGAATTTCAAAAGTTGTGGGTGGTTCTCTCATTGCCCTAGTATTGGCTGTTTATCAGGAATCCGCTGATTGTCGAATATGGATTGTCCAGGATTCGCAGACATTCTGCAGATGATTGAAATTGTTCATACAGAACTCGAAATTTTTATACAAAAGTCGTAGTGAGAAGGTTTTTTTTATAGATCAGAATTATTGAACTTGATCGTCGCATGTCAGAATTGAGTTACTGAGATTTAAGAACGTGGCGGTTGTGTGGAATGTTTTGTATAAGTTCCCACATTTTGTTGGCATATGAGGAAAATGAGCATGTGTGGTTATTAACGCAGACATTCTGTAAATGATCAGATTGTCAGCATCGATCATAGTCATTCTGTATCATTGACGTTCAGGTCATTTGTGAATCTATTTCCAACTGGGTTATTGGGTCCATTGACACAGGTTTACATGGCTGTGCGTGAGTTCAATTACATATATTTGTGTGCTTGTGTGTGTGAAACACCTCCTGAGGAAATGAACACTTAGCGCTACAATTGTCTTAATGTCTTAACGCACTTAATGTCAATGGCTTCCTTCTTGTTCTACATACGAGTATAACGAACCAATCGTTAGGGGTAGAGAGATAGCGATATTTCGGCACAATGTTGGTAAGTTTGGGGAGTCGGAATTAGTCGTCATTTTGATTAGCATGAGTGAAAGTAATTCAAGCGCATTTCCAGCTCTCTCCCCATATTTCTATCGCTATTTGAATGCTTTTTCCTGTCCCTAACAACGAATCAGTTATGTATGCAGTAATAGACTCACTCAGACGGTGGAGTTATACAATCCTTTACTCATGCTAAACTAATGCTGAGGCTCAACCATTAGTCAGAGTACCAAACTGCAGTTAATGGTGTGGTCATACATGGTCTAGGTTAGCCTAAGCAGGGAACTATATCCACGCCGTTATTTGTTGTTCACTATAATGAATGGTTTAACAATTTTACTGAAGTAATATATAAAATTTTGTTTACAATACAAAGCAGTGCCGCAGCCAAACCGAAAACATGGTGAAAAGAGGGTGTCTTAATAATTTAAAAACTATTTTCCATTTAATGGAAATTGAAAAGTGGTTTACCCCAATTTTTGCGAATCATGAATCAATGATGAAAGCCCATTTGGTCTTTCTGTACATAATCGACCCTATCATGACTACTTGCTTTGATTTGAATTAGCTTCACAGAACTATCGGAAAAATATATGCACATTCCTTCTCTTGATAGCCAAAAGAATTTAACGGACAAATTTTTATTCCTGTTTGGACTACATGAAATCATCTATCGGGAGATGTACGGTGCAATTGTAGAAGTAAGCGATGGGAGTTCCAACACACCCCACAGCCTTCCAGCTTCTTTAGCGTATTAACATTTCCATTCGTTCGGCGAAGCAGTGAAGTTCAAGTATATCTACAGCAGTTCTCACTGAAAAATGTGGGAAGAGAGAGTGAAGACGAGAATTAGATTGATATATTGTACAGAAGATTCTTTAAGTTCTTCTACATCCGACTAAAAAGGCATCCACAGGAAACTGACTTCAGAGCCGTTGAAATTGTTGATATGAGAAAGGTGTCAGAAATCGTTCAATCGATAGAAAATTGATGCAACATTGAATCAGTTGGTCACTTTGCTATAGTTTCCATCAGTTCCTCTGTATATGTATGTAATACTCCCAGGTTTTGATCCGTGAAATAACAGATTCACTTTTCTCCCATTTTTCATCGTCTAAGCAAGTTCCTCTGTATATGTATTTAATCCGCTCAGCTTTTGATCTGTGAAATAAGAGATTCACTTTTCTCCTATTTTTCATCGTATCCGCAAGTTACTCTGGATATGTATTTAATTCTCCCTGTGAAATGAGACATTCTCTTCGCTCCTATCTATAGGCTTTTTTGGCTGTCTCTCGGTTTCTTTGCGCTCTCTCTAGGTTTCTTTGGGCTCTCTCTAGGTCTTTTTCGCTCTCTCTCTCTCGGTTTTTCTGGTTCTCTCTCGGTTTCTTTGGGCTCTCTCTAGGTCTTTTCATTCTCTCTCGGTTTTTTCTGGTTCTCTCTAGGTCTTTTTCACTCTTTCTCAGTGTTTTCTAGTTCTCTCTCGGTTTTTTGCTCTCTCTCGGTTTTTGTTGGCTCTCTTTTGGTGTTTTTCGCTCAATTTCAGCATTTTTTGGTTCTCTCTTGGTATTTTTCGGTCTTCCTTTGTTTTTTTCGCTCTCTCTCTCGGCTTTTTTCACTCTCTCTCTCAGTTTTTTTTTTGCTCTTTTCAGGTTTTTTTCGTTCTTTCTTGCGACTGTGAAATAAGAGATTGTCTTTTGTAGGTATCTCTGTAAACAGAATTCCAGATACCATACTCATAATCTCAATAAGTTTCGAAATTGGCTCTACCAGCGCCCCTCAAGGTCCCTTAAAGTCCCGTTCAGTTCTCATTTAATGATAATTGAGAGACTGAAAATGCTTTCTTGGGTATGCAATAAGTAAAGTAAGTGTTGGAAAACCCCATTCTAAACCGGCATTACTTGGCAAACCTGCCCAAATTCTCTATTTCGGCTACTCAACTACGACACTGTTGCGAACACTCGCGTGTTTCCGTTTGAAAACCGTTTCATGGCTGGATTTTCCAGTGTAAACAAAAGGTCAGGCATTGTTGGGTCATAATTAGCAAATATAAACCGGACAGATATCAGTGTTGAGCCCACAATGGTGCAGGCCGAAATCCAGTCGTGCGCTGTTATGGCATGAAACGTGAAATCCACATGGAAATGGGGAAAGTCAAAAAACAATACAAGTAAATCATAATGCAAACAAACGTTGAGCTCCACGAACTTTCCCCACACCACGAATGCAGTCAAGAACGCCAAACGAAATGGGAGAAAATCAGAGTTATCCTGGCTGGTAAACAAATGCCGAGCGCAGTAGTCAGGAGTTAATGGGGTGCTGTCTGAACGGCACAAACTACGTGCGTGTGCGCTTTGGTCAGGCAATATTTGCGTTAGGTTCCGAAATCTGGTCATGTATTTGTGCGAGATTTGTACGGGGACACGAGTTTGGGGGACGTTGCTGCAAGGGGAAACTAATTTCACAATTTGGAATTATTTTATTAAGAAATTTTGTTGACTGTCTACCTGGAAAAGGATAAGTGGCAAATACCATGTACCAATTCTGGACCATATGAAAGAAGCGATTTCAGACAAAGTGCCGGTTTAGCCAGGAAACGAATTTTTGTTCACCATGACAGTGCATCTGCTCATTAAGAAACTAAACAAGTTGAGGTTCTACTTGATCGAAGACTCACCCTATTTACCCTAGATTTGACTATCTCGGACTCTCCCACCCATCTCGAAAAACCCACCCGACGTTATTTCAATATCAATAATGAATTGTTCAGAGCCGTAAATGAGTTTTTTTATGGAGTGATAACTTCTTGCAAGGGTTTCAGGTCTTGGAACAAATGAAGGTGTACTCAGCTTAAGGGAAAATATGACGAACATGAAATCATACCAATAAAGACGTCATCATCGCAGTAAAAGGGTATTTTGAGGAGCTCCCGAGTGATCAGTTCTTGGAAGGGTTCCAGAACTTGGAACAAATAAAGGTGTATTCAGATTTTAAGGGAAAATATGACGAAAGCGAAATCAAACCAATAAAGACGTCATCATCGCAGTAAATGGGTATTTTGAGGAACTCCCGAGTGATAACTTCATGCAAGGGATTCCAGACCTTGGAGCAAATTAAGGTGTGTTCAGCTTAAGGGAAAATATGACGTAAGCGAAATCATACCAATAAAGACGTCATCACCACAGTAAATGGGTCTTTTGAGGAAATCCCAAGTGATAACTTCATGCAAGGGTTTCCAGAACTTGGAGCAAATTAAGGTGTGTTCAGCTTAAGGGAAAATATGACGAAAGCGAAATCATACCAATAAAGACGTCATCATCGCAGTAAATGAGTTTTCTGTGAAACTCCCGAGTGATCAGTTCATGGAACGGTTTTTACTTAGGATGTGTTTCCATGTAAGCGATTGAAGTTAATTTCGTCAAATTTTAAGGAAGTTCTCTAAAGTTACATAAATTTTTTTGTTGTATTTTGAGTACTTTCACGGTTACAGGTATATGTTCAGTTGTCAAGCAATATAATATAGTGGGGTAGGCCGGAGAACCGCTGAAGAAGTAGGTCTCCTAGCACTCAGACATTGATGTCCATTGTACTAGCAATCTAACAAGGAAACGTTGGGCTATGACAGGTCAAGGTAGGTAGGAAGGAGTGGCAGCCTTCTACGCAAAAGCACACTTAAGCACATATAATGGCTCATTATGACTAACATAATGAACATCACACTAAGACGACGCGACTCCCCCGTCTAAGGTTTTGGGAACCACAGGGATTCCAAAATGAACCTGGATATGTCCTTAATGTTGATGGGCGATAGTTCGGTTAAGGTAGTGAAGAATGGTGAGCCTAAGAATTTTAATCTTCGCCTGGCCAGAGCTGGGCCAAAGCTGACACATGAGATGAAGTACTGTCTCTTCCTCCTCCTCAGAGCCGCAGCTGCGACAGAAGTCGTTATGGGGCAGTGCTAGTCTTTCAGCATGTTTACCACTTAGGCAGGGTTCCGTAAGCACATTTATGGTAGTGCTGATGGAGTTCCTGCTGATATTAAGTAGCTGACTAGTACGCCTTATGTCAATAGTGCTCCAGGTTTGTCTGGCCACACTACAAGTCTGTTCTTTACCCAGGCCCTTTTAGCTGCCTCAAGGTAGTTATGTTTTATGGCCCATTTGACCGTGGCCAGTGGGACACCTACAATAAAAGGAGGAGAGATGTCAGGGAGCAGCGAACCTATTTTGGCCAATTCATCGGCCTCGCAGTTTCCCAAAAAGGTCGCTATGTCCAGGCACTCAGCATATGTGAACTTGTGAATTTCCTGAGACAACGTTTAGGGAGGAGCGACAGTCAAGTTCGAGTTTAGATGTGAAGTGAATACACCAGCTAGGGACTTGATTGCAGCCTGACTGTCCGTGAATATGCGAATGTTCACATCGAATACTTCGTTGTGAATAAGCCACTTGGACGCTAGGAATATTGCCATTACTTCCGCCTGAAAAACGCTGCAATGGTCAGGGAGACGATAGGAGAGCCTAATGCCAAGTTTGGTGGAGAAAATGCCGCAGCCGACCTTATTCTCCAGTTTGGGGCCATCCGTGTAGATGTCAGTAGAACTATTAGTGACTACTAATTTATTGGACCATTCCTCTACTAGGAATGTGGGTGTTGAACCTGTGGTTTAGATTAGGTGTAGAGCATGTATAGTCAACGTCCGTCGGTACGGGCGTGTACTGCATTAGAATATTGGCGTGGCCCAGGTTCAACCTAGTCCAGCGAGATATAGCATTGAGTCGGTTTGCCGAGCATTTTGCTTGTTGCCTGACCAGAAGCTTAGTGGGCAGCCAATGTAGGATTGCAAATAGAGCTTTGGTAGAGGTGGTACGTAGAGCCCCTGTTATCAGAACCGCTGCTATTCTTCTGACTTGAGAGGTCAAAGGAGAAATGAAGTTTTGACAGGAATAAAAAAAGGTATTTCTGGCTAATTATTCCACTTTTGAAAGTGAAGTTTTCACTTCACTTGAGTACAGGAATTTTTTTGATATTTTTCTGAAATTTATTAATGGATTCTTTTGATGGTGATTGTCAGATACGTGTCTGGCTTCCCTCAGTGAGTTTTTTAGAACTGTTTGCATTTATTTCTTAACCTTAATAAGACGCATTTATGCCTTCCTTATCATTTTCATTTTTGAATTTTCATGCCTCGGGGGTTCAGTGCTTTCAGTGAAAAACCCAACAGAGTCCCCAGTTTTTGTTTCTACTCCATTTCTGTTTCTGCATTTTTTCGCCTTTCCGACTACCAACAAGAGAGAAAAACGTAAGAAAATGACATTGAACCAACTTAAGCTTAATTAGTGGTGATCATTCTGTGACGTCATGATGTCGACTTACTTTCTTCTATTTATAATTGCTTTAATGAGACTCTCACGACGCAATAAACTAATTTGTTCAACATATCAATTTAATTATAAGTTCGAATGGAAAGTATCAAAAGTGCTGATACGCCGCTCTGAACCTTAATTAACAAAGTATTTTCAATTGTCATTTATGTGTGAGGACAAATGTCATGAGAATGACCGTGTGATGTTTACATGCCTTGTTCACAGTTCAATAAACTAGAAAAGTCAAAGTTTATGCCAACATCTTAACTGACCTGTGTACGAGCAACCATGACACCCGTGCTTAACTTTTCCTTTGTGTTGTAAACGAAATATGTACAAAAGAGAGAAATTGTGACAAGTGTTCCATTAATGGCATTTAGCACTTATTTTTAGCTGATAAGATCGATAAATGATTAATGGGAAATATGTGGAGTACGTGACTGCTGAGGGAACACTTCAGAGGTGACTTGAGAGTTTTCTTTTAGTAGCGAGCTGACTCCAATGTGACTTCGGAGTAGGCGTGTGAGTTATGTGGACTACATGGGATAAATTTAAGCAGAATACCTTGAGGGTTTACTATAGTAAACCAACTGTCGGCTTAACTAGTTCAACTGGGACTCGTGTACGTATGAGTAACATTACTCATTTGCTTCAATTTGCTCTAATGTGTATTTGTATGGGTATCTGGGTGCCTTATTAATCGTACGTGATCTATTCGAGTTAATTAATTAATTGTATTGGTAAACAACACATCGATTTACAGAACATGCAAATGTCAGGGTTCATTAATGATGTGTTTCTACCAGAATTTCTTGTACGCTGAGATACCACTGACACGCGTAGAATGCGGTAGAAAACAAAACTCCTGACTGCCACCTCAAGGCAGAAGAGGCATCAATGCTGACCACAAAGCTAATCAAAAAACGATTGAGTACAATAGGGGCCGTACCAGAATAGGAACTTATTTAGATTTGTGCCATATCTTGGCAGATTAAGTGAACAAACATAACTTGAGACCGATTAAAAATTAAACAAAATTAAAAGCAACGAACGGAAAAGTTAGGAAGCAGTGAATGCCTATAGAATGCTGACTAATTAAGGAAGTATGGAGCAGGAAAAACACGATGATCAAGATTGTGATAATAGTTAAAATGAAATGATATTGCTGCAGTATATATTTGGGTATATAGTACGTGCATCCCAATATCAAGAAAACTAATTAATCTTAAAAATTTGTAAACATTAACGAACTTCAATTTGTCAGTCATATCGGTTATGCAAGTTGAGGAAGTAGAGGTATTTAACTAAAGTATCATGTAAGCTCAGATAATCTGTCAGCTCTGAGGTCTGTCGTCGAAGCTAATCAATCGAAAGTAACCCGTACACATGCCCTCTGAGTAGAGTGGACGTTTTCCTCCGCCTCGGTCGTTACGCCAATCTCAAACGACCTTGCATATCCTGCCAAAAAGTTTATAACCTAATTTGAACTCATCAGAATTCTTTGATCGATCTCCTTGATAAAAACAAGGAGAGATTAATTCTGGATAAAAACTCAAAGTAAATTGTTCCGATGCTACACACGATATTATTAATATTGTTAAGAGATCGACACGCCATCTGATTGATGGTTTTAGGGTGAGCGTCGATTTCAACCCCTAAAAATGCACACTCAAGAAGGCATGCAAAGCTGCGTTCGGAGGCTTGTTGAGGTTCTCGTGTGCACGAGGTATATAAGCGACTCCACAAGTGACAATAGATCAGTGATCAGAGAACAAGTGAAAGTGACCATCGTAGTAGCAACAGCAGTTTTCACAGTGACCGTAGTCGAAAGTGAACATCGTAGCGGCAGATCAGTTAGCCAGTGTCAGTGGCAACAGGATCATAGGCGAATCCTGAGAGTGGCAGCAAGCCGTGTGAGCGTCATGTTAACAACGGGAGTTGACAAGTGATCGTCGCAGAGCTGACGTCAGTGAGTTGGACGAATACTAATAAAGCCAATTGTTCTAACTGAAGAAGGCATTGTTTGCTTATTACACAATCCAGCGATACGAATCCAAGTATTGAGCTTGGTAAAAATTATTTGAAAGGCAATTACGTAACATTATATATTATAATTCTGCACCAGTGTGCGAATTATTAGTTGACTTCATAAGATATATTACAATGTTGGAAGATCTCATCTTTTCAGCCGTGATAAGCTTCGAGTGTGTTGCAGGACCTGGGCTAGCGAGTTCGGATTCAAGCACTCAGACATTGATGTCCATTGTACTAAGAGAATTTTGGAAAGGAAGTTACACCTTTTCAAACTTCTTTAACTCCTTTATGAACCTCAGAAGTCTGTCCAGGGATAAGGAATGTACATTATCCATTCCCAAAACATCTGACCTTAATATGCGCCTCCTCATTCTGGCAAAGGCAGGACAAGTGCCGTCCTGTTCTTCCTCCAGGCAGGAGATGCAGTTCGGATTATCGATAATGCCTATGGTCGCCATATGATGACCCAATGGTGTGTGCTCTGTGATTACCCCAAACAATGATCGAAGATCTTTCCTTCGTAATGTCAGAAGGAAATTTGCAACTCTCCTGTTTGGGCTTTATAGGAACCACTTGGTTGTTTTGCAGGGAACTAAACTGCACCATCGGTCCTTGTGAATATTATTCACATGGCTCCTGATCCAATCAAACAGCCTCTGCTGAACTCACACCGATGAAATGTGCTGGTCCCATTGGAGTGTCCGCAGATCCACAGTTTGCCAATTCATCAGCTAATTCGTTCCCCTGAACTCCACAGTGTCCCGGAACCCAAATAAGTTCAAGTAAATTCCACCTTGCTATGGAGTAAGTCTTGACTGACATTCTTGGACAATTTTTGAAGTGGTTAACGCGTTTTCTAGAGCGTTCTGTGCAGCCTGACTGCCACTGCAGCCTCTAATCTGTTTACCACGCCATTTCTTCTAAATTACCCATTCCTACCTTCAGTATAGCAAACACTTCCGCTTGGAATATCGTTGCCTGACATTTTTATTCAGATGCCAGCCAGCCCCAGTTCCCTTTTCAATTTTGGAGCCCTCCCTCAGTGAAGAAAGCTTTCGCAAGGCCCTATACAAGTAATTCTGGATCTCTCCATTGTCCCCTTGTCGGGAAAATGACTTTGTGCCACAGTTGTCTTACTCGGATTAACAGTAAGTTCCTAGAAAGAGTTATTTTGTACGTTTGCACATACAGTCCTAAGGGACATTCTTGATACCAGTGGACAAACATCATCCGCATATCCTTGGATGTATATTTCGTGGTTCTGTAAGTCCGTCAGAAAAGTGTCCACTACAAAACACCACAGAAGAGGAGACAGTACCCCACCCTGAGGGCATCCTCGAGCAACTTCTGCCAAGGTACAATTGTCGTTTGTCTCTCCAATAGTTAACAGCCTTTTTGATAACATGAAATGGATTCACTTGACAATAGTTTCGTCCTCCACAAAATCCACAAAGACCCCGTTGTGTATTCACAAGTTTCCAGCCCTGTTTCGTTCTTACACACTAGATCGTGCAGAGCTGATTCGCATGACTTTCCACTCTGGTATGCATTGTGATGGATACTAAGGGGGCTATTCAACATTAAACCTGTCCTAATGTACTTCTCCACCTTACGTTCCAGACCTTTCAACATGAACGATGTCAAATTGATCGGCATCAAGCTTTTCGCTAAAGTGTAGTCATCCTTTCCCGGTTTGGGAATGAAGACTACCCTAACATGTCGCCAAAGAGATGGTACCTAGAGAAAGACAAGCAATGTAGATCTTTTTCAAGGCCCTATTGAACTTATCCACTCCTCTCTTTAACTTTATTGGGTATACATTATCAGGGCCAGGCGACTTAAAGTTGTCAAAACAGCAAAGAGAAAACCTCATGGATTCCTACGTCACAATTTTTGATGCCGTATACCAGTTTCGTCTCGTGATTCCACCATTCGAGCTGTCCTCCTTCACCCTAGTTCCCGTGTCAGTTATGATTCCGCTACCCGGGAAGTGGGTTTTCAATGGGGTATTGTAGGTTTCAACCATTGAATTGGTATAAGAAGCATCAGACCTGAGAAGAGAGTCCAGCCTAACTACCCGGTCCCGCTAAGCACCCTGCACACCCTAGCCGACTCCTTCATGTTGTCAATTTCAGTACAGAAATTTCTATATGAGTCCACTTTGGCTGACCGAATGTTCTTCTTAAAGAATCTCTTCGCTATTTGATATTCAGTCCAGTCTTATTATTTTCGGGTTTTTTAAGCCCTGTTCAGAAGTCTTCTGGACCTTTTTCGGAGCTAAGTATCGCAGTATCGTCAGCAAAAGTACAGATTTTTCTTCTTTTATCTGTCGGTATATCTGCCGTAAACAAAACATACAAGATAGGCCCGCGAACACTACCTTAGGGTACACCAGATGCGATGCTGCAGATGTTCGCTGTGGATTCGTTGCACTTCACTAAAAATTGTCTCTCTCTAATGTACGATTCCAGGGTAGTGTGAGATTTCGCAGGAAGCATTTGTTTCAACTTGTACATGAGTCCGTCGTGCCACACCTTGTCGAATGCCTGAGCTACGTCTAAGAATATGGCAGAACAGAACTGCTTAGATTCAAAGGCATTGCGTATTTCTTTGGTGATTCGGTGCACTTGCTTAATTGTTCCATGCTTTCTCCGAAAGCCAAATTGGTGACTTGGGATCAAGTTGTCAACATGCAGCTGCATCTTGTCCAAAAATATCCTTTCAAGCAGCTTCGAAAGTATAGACAATAGGCTGATAGCCCTGTATGAAGAGGAATAGGTGAGTTCTTTACCCAGCTTGCAGGTAATTTTTATTACTGACAATTTCCAAATTTTTGGGAAGTGTCCTACTCGAAGAACTGCATTGAACAAGTTTAGAATTAGCCTGATTGCTCATTTTGGTAATTGAGCTATCATCTCTGGCGTTATCATGTCGTAGCCAGGAGCCTTGCTTGCTTTACAGTTCGTTTTTATAGCAAGAGCCAATTCTTTAAAACTGAACTGTACCTGATGGAGTAGTAGATGGAGAGTTTTAGGAACTTCAATATGTGGAATTGCCAAGTTGTATGAAGGCTTAAACACACCTTAGAGGTGATTCGCAAATATATTTGCTTTTTCAGCATCACTTCTAGCCCATTTTCAATTCAAAGGGGTGGATTGTGTCCTTGCGGACTTTTGGGGAATTTACATGTTTTCCACAAAGAGTAGTTTATGTCCTTGTCTGAAGTAAGTTTTGCCGTGAACTCTCTTAAACTTATATCCCTCTGATTTCTAAGGGTTTCTCTTCGACGTTGATCAGCTTCATCTAGTTTTTGCTTCAGCATGAATGATGGAGCCCACTGCCACTCTTTTCTAATACGTCCCTTCTCTCGTGCCAGCGCGTCAATATCTCCGGAAGTGACAGTTCTTTTAGAGTTTGAAGATGACTTAGTTGCAGCAGTTGCATGCACGGCTGCCGAGACCAGTAGTGCGCTAAGTTCATCAACAAGAGAGTCCATATCTCTGCAGTTTTTAACAGTGGATCAGTCTAGAGGAAAATCTGAATCCACTCTTTGTGATATTATCCAGAGGGGCTTATTAGCAGCTAGTGAATGGTGCAAGGGAACAGGATTGAAAATCAATGCCTCAAAGACCACCATTGTGCCGTTCACTAGAAAAAGATCTCTACCATATATGAAACCTATTCTTGTAAATGGTACACAGGTCGATATTAGCTCTGAGACCAAATACCTCGGAGTCATTTTCGACAAAAAGTTATTGTGGAAGGCTCACCTGACAGCAACCACCAATATGACATGTAGACGGCTTGCTGGTAAATCTTGGGGATACAACCCTAAAATCGTTCGCTGGATGTATACCATGATGGTGAGACCAATCGTCATCTATGGTTCTGTAGCCTGGTCAAATAGAGTCAGACTTAAGACAGCGAAATCTGCATTAAGTACAATGCCTGGCCTGCCTTGTTATCACTGGAGCTATGCGCACCTGTCCAACGGCAGCAATAGAAGTTGTACTAGATCTAACACCCTTACATATAGTAATTCAAGACTCTGCTAGGAAATCTCTTACCAGAATACAAGGAATTTTCTCGAGAGAATCAAATTACACCCAAAATATATGGGGTAAAAATTCTACTCAAGAATACGGTATACTAAAATCTCACAAGGATTTTATGCCAAGAAAATTCAATTTTGCACACAAATACTGTATAATGATGAGTTGCAAAAAATAATAGAAAGGTCTAACTGAGACATATAAAATTAGAGAAAATTCCCTCTTATAGTATACTGACGGTTCTAAGACAATGGACGGAACTGGGGCAGGAGTATTTGGGCCTAGAACCAACTACTGGGAACCAATGGGTTCTTTTCCTTTAATCCTAAAAGAGCTAAAGAGTTAATAAATATGCCTCGGAGTAAACTAAGAATCATCAAAGGCATGTTAAGCGGACATTGTAGACTTAACTACCATTTGAACAAGTTGGGTATATCTTCAGATGCCATCTGTCGATTCTGTGGAGAAAGTGACGAAACCTCACTGCACCTGATCACAGACTGCGGACCATTATTATACAATAGACTCTGGTGTTTTGGAGAAAATATCTTAGATATGAGCAAGATCTCTCATCTTGATTCCTCAACATGAATTCCTGACGGAATTAAACCTGACAGAAGATCTATAGATGAGACTTCCCTCATCTTTCAAATAAATAGGGGCATCACAATAGATCTTTCAGGTCGCAGTGTATAACACCCTTAAATATATCTAATCTAATCTAACTAAAATATTTCCCCAACTTGTTCCTGCTGTTCCAGAGTCATTGTGAACTATTATCAGAACTCTCAGGATTCGTTTGACCACCCAACCATAATGCCAACAAAAAACTCATCATTGCCGTTTGTGATATTAATTGTTTGGTTAACTTTGGCCACCCTGGAATTCCTCACACTTCGCCTAAAGACAAATACCTTTAATTGGAAAACCACACTCGAAAGGCATTAAATAAAAACTGAAATTACGCTAGAAAGGGGCCGGCAATGGCGCCTCAGGCCCAGCAAGCAAATAATAACCAGCAATTTATTGTGGATAAAATGAGCTTCAACTGTGCGTTAAGTGCTTGGTCTAATAGCTCCCGCAGTGGAGAGGAGAGAAGCAGCTCGCTAGCTAGATAAGTAACGTAATACTGATGGTGCCATTATTATCTTCTGTGACGAAAGGCAGACACTTTGAACCCATTACCCGAATGCAGGTGGAAGTATAAATTTTATACTCCTACTTCGATAATGTGGAAATTAAGGACACTGAATTGACTTGTGTAATTGATTAAATGGTATTAAATATCACTGATTTGCTCGTAATAAGCGGTGATTCAAGTAAACTCACTCACTCAATATAATCGAATTAGAACTGATATACACGGTCATCCCTTTATTGAAAGTGAGAGGAAAATATGAGGTTTCCTCTGGGCATATTACGCGATGATATCATCTCAAAATTATTTGAAGGGTTTCATCGGGAGACTTCATTTTCGCAAGCGTAAGAACAGCGTGGAACTTCAGTGGCAGTAGGAGGTACCACTGTTATTAAGATGATCGCTGTTTTTGTGATCACAGTTTCACAGAAGTCTTTGTAAGTCTGCTCAAGTTAATATGTGTCCTAGTCTCACAATCGTAGGTCGGGGGGTCGAACCCCAATCCCTAGAGCATGGTACCAAAATACTTCTTTCTAAAGTTGCTACCAGACATAATTAATGATGATGATAAGAAAGGTTGTTCAGGAGTAAGTCTATTCATTATGAAATGGCAAACCAAACTGAGCATAAATCAAGTGACGGCTGTCAAAAAGACCAACTCCGAAAAAAGTATTGCCAGATTGAAAACCACACGTCTAAAAAAAACACCCTTTATAATAATAATAATAAATATGCCGTTCTTTTAGCGCTTGATGATTCTCCTTTTTCTGAAGCTACGGCATAAATCTTACAAATGTGGGAGCTGTACAAATCTTCCAAGATGCAGTTTTAGTCCGTCTAACTTATTAATCCTGTCATAATAATCAGATCACAGGTTTATTTGGTGGTTGTCTATGGAGCATGCAGCCATTCCTGAGCAGGTACGCCCATGCTAGAGCAAGCTATTGTGCTGTCATAACTGGGTAATTTCTAAGTAAAGAGTGTAGTTTCGGACCTTTCAGGTTTGTGGAGTTTCGATGGAAGAGAAGGAAGTGTCTTGTTAAGTATGGGTTTGAATAGTGTTGGCACATATTGTAAATGGGCGTTAGTCTCGAGATTCTACTTTCCAGAATTGTGGCAAACAACATTTTTTGATGGATTTTAAAGAAGTGCTTCATATACTCGTAGCCGAGGTGTTCAAAGAGCTTTGATCTTGCCACACGATGCTATTAAAATTAACACCGATGTCACTTAATAGACTAGAATGAAATTGGACTATTACAGGAAATCAAGCAGAAGAAAGTGGCTTCAAGTTTTCTCGCATGATATCTACAAAAGGTACAAGGAAATAGGTAGATGAGGAAGAATACATGTTGCACCAGGAAGTATAGTCTGGGAATTTACACCTTTCACGGACTATTTGATTGGGATGATATATTAACAGCCTCTAAAATTTCATCTTAAGCACTTGGTGTTTTCCCGACTGAAGTAAACGACTGAGGACAAATGGTATATCAATGGATTTTATTGGTCTATATTAACCTTAGGACTAAATCTTAGAATAACTTTAAATATTGAGATATGAGAGATAAGCTTCAATGCGTGTGTAGATTAATAATAAGGCAGCCTGGTTCCGTGTCTCGTAGTATCCATGCTAGACTCACTCTCGTGGAGACGCGTGTTCGTATTCTGTCCAGAGATTGCTTTACAAATCCTTCTATCTATATGTTATTCTATTATTATATACTCTTGCCTCAATTTCCGTATATAATAAATTCCTCTGAATATATTTAATTGATCTGAGGTGTTAATATTCATAATATCATGCTTGTGAAACATCAATTAGAATTCTTTCCATAGGCACTCTAATAGAATTTAAACTTATTTTCGAAACTTCTGCTTCAAATCTAGCAAACTTTTAGTATTTAGTACTAAAATATAGAATAAGATTAAGGACAAAGAGTTTTATACAAGGGAGTCGTCTTTGCAAAACTACAACGTAAAAGAAGCGGTGGTCGCGTGAGTCTTCTTCACTGAATGTTTCTGGAGAACTATCCATGACAGAGTTCAGCTGACACATGTGGAAAGTATGATAAAAAGGAGACTTCTCTGAGCTTTTAGGGCACTGCGAGTTTAATTGAGGTCCCATGGTATTAACAATTGAACTGAAAGGAACATTGAAGTTTCACGTCCAGCAAAGATTTCACGCATAACAATCCAAAAAGTCAACAAGTTTTGGTTAACATTTGTGGAACACGAAAGATTTGTATTTAATTTGGAAATTTCCAAAAAAAAAAGAAAAATCATACATCTTCATTAAACTGAGAACTTCCGAAATTAACTTCGCACCTTAATAGAAGTACTCAAATTTCCAATGAACTAAATATAATAAGCTAACAATCAAGGTCAAAACTACCCCAAACAAGCACTGTGGAGAATGTGAGAAGAGGTACAAAACTAATTAAAATAATAAATGAATAAAAGCAATTAAGTCACACCCTACATTCCGCTGTTATATAAATTAGTTGTTTGGATTATATATGAACTATTCCCGCAATACATGAAATTGTAGATTGTGGGTTAAAATGAGCGATTAAAAGTCTCTGGTCTTTTAGAAGTGATCCTGAGGGAGATGATTGAGATACTATTCGAAACTGGATAAAGGAAAATGTCTGCTACGGACGTCGCATTACATAGATTATGAGAGGATGTGACACAGCTACAGTCAAAGATAAGAGGCATGGTCTGCTTAGACGATCTCAAGGAAACTATTATAAGTCTATGTTGGGTGACTAAAAAGTATCTTGACAGAGACGTCCTTTGACTTGCACTTGAAATACTGGAAGAGATTGTGAAAATACTTCAGATATCGCTAGAAACAATAAAATAGGCATGGTCTGCTTAGACGAACTCAACGAAACTATTATAAGACTATGTTGAGAGACCAAAAAGTATGTTGACAGAGATGTCCTTTGACTTGCGCTTGAAATACTGGAAGAGATTGTGAAAATACTTCAGAGATCGCTAGAAACAATAAAAGAGGCATGGTCTGCTTAGACGAACTCAACGAAACTATTATAAGACTGTGTTGAGTGAATAAAAAGTTGTGTTTCCGAATATATTCTATCATCAAACAAACTCAGAGTGATGTCTAAAAGCATTTCGCAGTTCAGAGGCTTGGTTAATATTGAGAATCTTTTCGAAAACTGGAGTTTTAATTAAATAACATATTTGGGAAGCTCAAAACACCATTACAGAAGATAAATACCTTCAGGATTCATGATTTATTTCTGAAAAAGTTAGTGATAAAATTAGCAGTTAGGAATCCCTGAGACAAAAACTTGGCAATTGATTTTGATGTAAGAGCTTTGATACATATGTGAGTTAACTTTTGCGGTCATAATTTCGTACTGGCTTAACAGGCAAAACACGGTCTTTGACGATCCCAAGAAATCTCTTAAAGGAAAGTGTCCTCGTCTAAGGGGACAATAAAATGTATTTGCTTCGTACAGAAATGACATAAATATTTTTGTGTGTAATCTTCGATCTCATCACCAAGTAGCATATAAAAACAACTGGATATAGGAAGGGATAGGCAGCAACTAAATAGATATAGATACAAAGAAGTCCTCTTTTACTTGATTAAAAATCTGACTGTAGCGATTATAATCGAAAATTATGTAATTGAACAACATGCAAAAAGTTCTCCGATTTCATAATTTCTCCAGAAGCTGCAAGGACAGGGTAGAAAAGGACAATATGTTAGATCTTCCGTATGAAGGGACAAGGACTCATCTACCAACTCAGTTATGAAACTATCTGTGCACTGGCCTCAGGGATCTGCTATCAAAGACACGAGATTCAGACACTTACAGAAGTTCCTCTTAGTAAGAACTCGATTGTGAAATGCAGTGCTTAACTTAACCTACGCTAGAATCTTTGACAAGTTGGTTGAACGCTGTATACGAAGCTCTAAGAACTGCATATAAGATTACTTGTGGTTGCCAATGAAAGTGCTGGCTGTAGCGTATCAGTAATCACAGCGCACAGCTTATGATATAATCAGTGATAATTGTGAAATATGAACCATAGAAGCAAATCAACCACGACCCACACCTAGCTGTGTTTCTCCCTGGCCAAACATGCAAAAAACGAATAAAAACCCCGACAAAAACAACAACAAACAATCATAATAATAACAGTAAAAGCAGGCGCGCAGGTGTTATGCCTCATTTCCATGGAGGCAGTCTGGAGAAAGCTGCTGCCCGCCATGAGTGCGAAAATTTATTTCGGCAGCTCGATTTCGTCACGTCCATTTGCATCGCAGGGCGAGCGATGGGGTGAGCACGTGTTTATGCACAGAAAAAATTATTCATTTATGCGCGTCCGGTCGAATTTCTCGAGGGGTGGGATGCGCTGACCACACCGACGTACTCTCGTCTTGGTGTCCTGGGGTTCTTTTTTTGCCTGTTTTCATTAATTTATGCAATTAAGACGACGCAACACGCAACAAACACGCAACCGACGTGATTTCCAGTTGAGACTCAGCAAATCAAAGGGGTGGGGGGTTGGTTAATTTGAAAAAATTTGCTCAAGTATCAAGTTCAAGGGAATTTATTTTAAGAAAGGTTGCAATCGAGAATTGAAATCTGTTTTTGCATACTTCGCTGAAATTGGTCTTTTCGCAGAATTGGCAGCGCAGACACTCTGGAAATCGTGGCCTCGAAGTCCACCGGCAGTGAGCCGTCCACACCCGAGGATAACATAAATGTGGTTGTGCGTGTGCGGCCATTGAACGAGAAGGAGAAACGCGACCGCCATGGCATGATTTTACAGTTCCCGGGCAACGGTCAAGTCATTGTAAATTCCCAGAATTTTGCTAGCATGTCTGCAACCATTCAATTGATTCTCTATAACTAGATCGAAGGCAACGACACCGCAAATCGTCGGTCCCACAATCGGGACAGCGTGCGCGTCTTCACCTACAACGTGGTCTTCGAGCCAGGCGCCACCCAGGAGGACATCCTAGACTACTCGGGCATCAAGCGTATAATCGAAATGGGCATTGAGGGCTTCAGCTGCACGGCGTTCTGTTACGGTCAAACCGGGTCGGGAAAGACTCACACACTAACGGGGCCACCGGAGTTGGTAAGTGACGATGAGGAGACGGGGGTGAATTTTCCTCATTCCATTTTCTAACAAATTTATTTCAGTTTGCCGGCAAACCCAACCTAAATGATCCAGGACATGGCCTCATCTTCCGGTCGTTCGTCTACCTCTTCCAATTGATCAAGAATCGCAAGGAGATAAACTATGTGCTAAAGGCTTCTTTTATGGAAATCTATAATGAACGGGTAAGTTGGGGCATCATCAGAGGATATAATAACAAAATATAAGAATGTCTTTTGGGGATTGAGGGCTGGGAGGTTCTCCTGCAATCATCAGCTCAATCAGAAAATACCGGAAAGATTTTGATATTCGGTGAAGTTTGAATGCAATAACAACACCTTAAAATGGGAGTTGAGTGGTTGGATGCTATGCTGTGAAGTTTGAAGGCAGATGACTGATTTTCGCAACAAGAAGGAGGTGTTGCTGGGTAGCTATGTCTAAGGGTTAAACTGTATCTTGAAAAATTCTTGATATAATTTTTTTTCTTATGAAAGTATTTCCACTTTGTTGAACTGGTGTCACGAAGTGTGGAAGGGACCGATATTTAACGGTGTTTTTGTTCCATGGCATTCCCTGCTTATTCTAGGGTACTCCTGTCATCCTTTTCACTATCATTTAGCTGACAGTTTTTATTGACACCACTATCTATCTCTCCAGCAGACTTTCGGACGTCACAACTTCATGTCTGAAGAGAAGATTCATGCTATTGGAAAGAAATACCATGTCCCCAATCTAATTTCACCGTTGATAAATATTCAGTATTGTCCGCATTAAGTCTTGCAACCGTTTGGTTATAAGTGACTTGATGCTGGACAACTCTCGACACTCTCCATAGTTCCATCGACCAAACATGATAATCTAGTAAGAAAAACTCAAACTGGTGGTGAAAAGACAAATTTTGAGGTGTACCAGGAATAGAGATCTAGCATCTTATGTAAAACATAGCAAACTAGGGGTGGGAACTTAAGTTCCATAGATATACCGTATTAAATCCATGAGGAGAAGTGAAGTTCAATAGGCAAAACATACTAAACTTGTAGTGAGAAGTCCATCCGTTTGCAACATATAGTAATCTAGTGGTGAGAAATCAAGATCTAGAGGTAGACCATATACTCGTATAATTAATGGGGAGAATCAAGTCCCACAGACAAACTACTGAAGAACTAATGGTATAACAATCCAAATTGGTATGGAGAAGTCAAGCTCTATAAGTATGCGGCATGCAATTAGTATAGAGGAGGCAAGTTCCATAGATCAACTAGTAAAGAAGTTATGTTCCTTAGGTTTATCATAATAAATCAGTGGGAAGGAGTCAAGTTCTATAAGTATACGGAATAAAATTACTGGGAAGAAGTCAAGCTCCATAGCAAAAATAGTAAAGTAATCATTTTCCTTAGGTATATCATAATAAATCAGTGGGAAGGAGTCCAGTTCTATAAGTATACGTAATAAAATGAATGGGAAGAAGTCAAACTAAGCTAGTAAAGTAATCATGGTCCTTTTGTATATCATAACATATCAGCGGGGAGAAGTGAAGTTCTATAAGTATACGGCATGCAATTAGTATAGGGGAGTCAAGTTCCATAGATAAACTAGGAAAGAAGTTATGTTCCGTAGGTATACCATAATAAATCAGTGGGACGGAGTCCAGTTCTATAAGTATACGAAATAAAATGAGTGGGAAGAAGTCAAGCTCCATAGCTAAACTAGTAAAGTAATCATGTTCCTTAGGTATATCATAATAAATCAGTGGGAAGGAGTCCAGTTCTATAAGTATACGGCATACAATTAGTATAGAGGAGGCAAGTTCCATAGATAAACTAGTAAAGAAGTTATGTTCCGTAGGTATACCATAATAAATCAGTGGGACGGAGTCCAGTTCTATAAGTATACGAAATAAAATGAGTGGGAAAAAGTCAAGCTCCATAGCTAAACTAGTAAAGTAATCATGTTCCTTAGGTTTATCATAATAAATCAGTGGGAAGGAGTCCAGTTCTATAAGTATACGGCATGCAATTAGTATAGGGGAGTCAAGTTCCATAGATAAACTAGTAAAGAAGTTATGTTCCGTAGGTATACCATAATAAATCAGTGGGAAGAAGTCAAGTTCTATAAGTATACGGCATACAATTAGTATAGAGGAGTCCAGTTCCATAGCTAAACTTGTAAAGTAATCATATTCCTTAGATAAACCATAATAAATCAGTAGGAAGAAGTCAAGTATAGGCATAAAATTAGTAAAGAAAAGTCAAGTTCCATAGGCTAAGATGGTAAACTAGTGGTGAGATAGTCAAGTATTAGTGAGAAGAAGCATATCAAATTAGTGGGGAGAATTTAAGTTCCATAAGAAAGGCATAAAAGAATGAAAAGTCGAGTTTATAAAAGCAACGACGATAGGATATGTTCATAGATAAAAGTTATTTAAAGCTTAGTGAGGAGAGGCCAAGTTCACTGTGTGAACCCTGTTAAAAGATGTTGTGGTCGTCTATCTGTGTTTCGTTGTTTGTTTGTCTGTTTTGGGTCCCGTATTCCTTTTCTGTTAACAAACTGGCAGCTGTTCTGCTGAATGTACCCAGGTAGGCTTGGAGACGAAGGCGAGATGTAGATGGCACGGTATAAGATGTGAGAAAAAGAAAATTTCAAGACTGGCCGGCCTTGACAGTAGGACACGGAATAGCGGGGAATGAAAAAGGGTTTATAACAAAGAAAAAGTAGTCAAGGATTACTTTTACCTCTCATTAACGATTTTCGTCTATAATTTGGAGAGACATCCGATAAAGATCTAATGAATATATTAAGTATAGATGGGGAAGTGAGACCTCAGAGCACACCAACAAATTTACTGACAGGCACATCGAAACTAGGAAACTTTCTGCTTAATTTACGTAGAAGGAATTTTATCGATGGCCGGAGAGATAAATGGGAAATTAAAACGCAAATATTTACCAAGCGCAATATTTCGCGCAGTATGTAGAAACGGAATTAAAAATCCATGTGAACGGCGATTAAACGGGAGGTGCTTAAGCGGTATTGCATCATTAGCGGTAACCGCCCGCATCAATCATATTAAAAATTTAACTCAAGGCCGACGTAATACTCATAAATGAATTGCAAGCAACCAGCTGCAGTTCGGTCCGACCCACCAACAACTACGGGAAGGGGGTGGCTTTTTATAAATTGCATTACTGGCACAGCAAACAGTGTCGCTGTTTACGCAACAATAACAACAACAAAACAACAGACGCAACTCAATGACTGCACAAAACCAGGGACAAACAAATAGACAGACAGACGGAGAGAGACGACCCACAGATAGGTGGGTGGAGAGATGAACGCTCCGATATGCAGGCAGCATTGGCATTCGTCATTCGATTGATGGTAAACTGCTGCCACACCATTTGACAATCTCCTTATTAGAGGGCATAAATTATAAAGTGAAATACGCCAGCGCCGCAGCACAGCAATCGTCAACGCCGCTGGTTCGTCGAACAATTTGCTGTGAGTGCACCACCACCCTCACAATTGGCACAGCAATTTGAATTTGAAATTTTGCGTGGAATTTTAAATGGCTTGTTTACTCTGGCGGTGGCACGCCCCACTTTTCACAGTGGAATTTCATTGTGATCCAACTGAACTGATTTGATTGCAATTAAATTTTAAAATTCAATTACAATTGGAAACTTGTTGTTGCGAGTGTCCTTTTTGACTCTTCCATTTTTTGCAGGTAATCGATTTGCTGAACCCGGGCTCGTCGCGGAAGCCTCTCGCGGTGCGCTGGTCAAAGAAGTCCGGCGGCTTCTTTGTGGAGAATCTGTTCACTGTGGACTGCGAGGAGTTGGACGATTTGCTGGCTGTGCTGGAGGAGGGTGAGTTGCTTGAGCTTTGCTCCAGAGCACATTAAACACAGTGGCTCTGTGGGCGGCCAGTTCGCATCTCACTACACCCACTTACATTTTTAATGACTGTTTATAATTAGCATGCTATTGAAAAATGTATGCAGCCTTTCATACTAATTGCACTGCGATTACTTGGCAATTTTCCTTTTTCTTTGAAAATTCGCATCGATTTCCAATTGCATTAAAAATTCATAGAAACACCATTTTTTATTTTATGAACAAAAAATTCGTTTTATTTTTATTGATTTTTTTCCTGTTGTTACGTGTGCCTTTGAAGGTCAAATGCCCGCCTAGTGTGTCATCTGCTACGCCTTTTTTCAATTGTACTTAGGCTCATGACAATTGCTTCGAAGGTAATTGCTCGTCCGCATTGAGGGGTCGTCCGTAGGCGACGTGGTTTGAGCCATCATTTAAATTATTACCGCACGCTCGTGCACCTTCCGACGAAGTCATTTAAAATGCAAATGGCGCATTTTTAAACTATTGTGCAAGGCAGCACACGATTCTACCCACAATACATATTTCGCACCGCATGACGTATGACGGATGTGAGACTCCCACGGCATAACTCACACAGACACGACTGTGATGTGTTATTCAGAGAGGACCACTGCTCTTCTTCTATTCATGTTCAAGCAGTTAAGCTGGAAATAAGATTAAGAAAATACCACAAAAATGACGTAGTAATATTGTGTTTATATGTCCATATAATCACCATTTAGTTAACATACTTAGTTCCAATATTGCTCTAGGACCATACAACAATTCGAATCCGCAAAATGCCAGTTCACCGCAGTGACCAGTCAACTATAGTTAGTAAATCTCTAATAACTTCGCTCGATAATCTTTATAGAGCACATTGAGAACACTTGCGCCCAAGCCAAACATAAGATAATCTTCATCAACATCAAAGAATCGATCTTAATAACCTTCATTTCTCCCTCTCTCTATTTATTTATGTCCTTCTCTGTTTCTTTCTTTTTATTAATTCATGTCTTCTCTGTCTCTATTTCACTCTCTCTCTCTCTCTATTTATTTATGTCCTCTGTTTCTATCTTTTAATTTATTTGTGTTATTCTCTGTCTCTCTTCTCTATTTATTTATGTCCTTCTCTGTTTCTTTCTTTTTATTTATTCGTATCTTCTCTGTCTCTATTTCACTCTCTCTATTTATTTATGTTCTTCTCTGTTTCTATCTTTTAATTTATTTGTGTTATTCTCTGTCTTTCCTCTCTATTTATTTATGTCCTTCTCTGTTTCTGTCTTTTTATTTATTTGTGTTCTTGTCTGTCTCTCCTCGCTATTTAGGTATGTCCTTCTCTGTTTCTCTCTTTTTATTTATTTGTGTTATTCTCTGTCTCTCCTCTCTAATTATTTTTGTCCTTCTCTGTTTCTTTCTTTTTATTAATTCGTGTCTTCTCTGTCTCTATTTCACTCTCTCTCTCTCTCTCTCTATTTATTTATGTCCTCTGTTTCTATCTTTTAATTTATTTGTGTTATTCTCTGTCTCTCTTCTCTATTTATTTATGTCCTTCTCTGTTTCTTTCTTTTTATTTATTCGTATCTTCTCTGTCTCTATTTCACTCTCTCCCTATTTATTTATGTCCTTCTCTGTTTCTTTCTTTTTATTTATTTGTGTTATTCTCTGTCTTTCCTCTCTATTTATTTATGTCCTTCTCTGTTTCTTTCTTTTTCTTTATTCGTGTCTTCTCTGTCTCTCTTTCCTCTCTCTATTTATTTATGTTCTTCTCTGTTTCTGTCTTTTTATTTATTTGTTTTATTCTCTGTATTTCCTTTCTATTTATTTATGTCCTTCTCTGTCTCTTTCTTTTTATTTATTCGTATCTTCTCTGTCTCTATTTCACTATCTCTATTTATTTATGTTCTCTGTTTCTGTCTTTTTATTTATTTGTGTTATTCTCTGTCTTTCCTCTCTATTTATTTATGTCCTTCTCTGTTTCTTTCTTTTTATTTATTCGTATCTTCTCTGTCTCTATTTCATTCTCTCTATTTATTTATGTCCTTCTCTGTTTCTGTCTTTTTATTTATTTGTGTTCTTCTCTGTCTTTCCTCTCTATTTATTTATGTCCTTCTCTGTCTCTTTCTTTTTATTTATTCGTATCTTCTCTGTCTCTATTTCACTCTCTCTATTTATTTATGTCCTTCTCTGTTTCTGTCTTTTTATTTATTTGTGTTCTTCTGTCTCTCTTCTCTATTTATTTATGTCTTTCTCTGTTTCTGTCTTTTTATTTATTTGTGTTATTCTCTGCCTTCCTCTCTCTCTTTCTATTTATGTCCTTCTGTGTTTTTGTCTTTTTATTTATTTGTGTCCTTCTCTGCCTCTCTCTCTCTCTCTCTCTCTTTTTATCTATTTGCAGCCTTCTCTGTTTTCTCTCTCTCCCTTTCGCGCTCTCTTTTTATTTGTGTCCTTCTCTGTTTCTCTCTATTTATGCCCGTCTCTCACTTCCAGGCATGCACAACCGCGCTGTAGGCTCACATGCCATGAACGATCATTCCTCACGCTCCCACACCATTTTGACGGTGCATATCGTTTCGGAGCAACAAACGGACGGCGGTGTTTTCCTGTCGAAACATGGTAAAATTAATTTCGTCGATTTGGCGGGCAGTGAATTGACCAAGAAAACTTTGAGTGAAGGAAAAACACTGGAAGAGGCGAACAATATCAACAAAAGTTTAATGGTGTTGGGTAAGTAAGTGAGCTAGTGAAATAGCACATAATAATAATAATAATAATAATAATAATAATAGTTAATTCCTACGGTTCCGCGGAGGAGGAAAGGCCCACAACAAGTTTTCTCCATTCAATTCTGTCAAGCGTCACCCTCTTGATGACCTTCCAGCTTTTGTTTGTATTAAGTATTTCAGTTTCAAGATTTCTGCTCCAAGTCATTGCGGGTCGCTGACTACCCATTTGGGTATCACACAACTGGACTTCGGGTGATGTCGTTCGGTGCTCTTCTTAAGACGTGACCAATCCACCCCCATTCCCTTTTACGGACTTCGAGTCGCATTGGTATTTGAGCTGTGCTACATCATTAGATTAGACCGCGACCTGAAAGATCTATTGTGATACCCCTACTTATTTCAAAGATGGAGATAATCTCATCTATAGATCTTCCGACAGGAATTCATGAGTTTTGGAGGAATCAAGTTGAGGCCTCTTGCTCATATCTAAGATATATTCTCCAAAACACCTGTGCCTTTTTTGTTCCAACGTCCGCCGTCTGGTACAGGCGCAGTGAGGTTTCGTCACTTTCTCCACAAAATCTATAGATGGCATATAAAGATAGACCCAACTGATTCATGATACTTGGGTCTACGGTGTCCGCTTAAAATGGCCTGTGATGATTCTCAATTTACCCCGGGGTCTGTATTTTGTGATGATCGAATAGTTTCATACCGGTTTAATAGCGCCGAAATCTTGCTTGGGCCTTTTGAGGCAGTTTTCGCTGTCTTCTCTTAACCCGCCGTTAGCTGATATTATTCTCCAAAGATCCCAGAAGAAGTTCACTTCTTCAAGCTACAAAGCTTCGATATGGAATTTTTGCGTGCAAATGGTATTGACGCGCATTTCCTTGATTTTGTTGACATTTGCCTTGAGGGCCACTCTCGCTGCGACTTCTTGTACCAGTGTAGGCAAATATCGTCAGCATAACTGAGATAATCAAGCCGGCCATCAATATGCCAGGTCAGACTTTTCGTTTCGTGCAACGAAGATAGCACACACCTCTGCCTGACACCTATCAAAACTTGTATACGTCCACTCGGCCCTTTTTTATGCATAATGTGGTAGCTTGCGTTGTCATAAAGTCCTGCCGTTAACTAGATTAGCTTTGGTGGTACACCTTTGCACACTCCAAATTGCGTGGGGGTCGAGAGTGCCGAATGCATTTTGGAACTCTATCTCTATAAATATAAGATGCAGGGCTTAACACCGATTGTTCCACTATAACACGAAGACTATTAGCATGGTCGACGTACGATTATCCCGGTCGAAAACCCGCTTGTTCCATTCTAAGTTTCGGTTTTAAGACATTCGAGAGACGTACGTATGCAATTGCTTTTTCATCATGCTGAGCAGCGTGATTCCTCGCCAGTTCTTACACTCTGACAGATCGCGTTTCTTAGGTAGGTTGAAGATAGTGCCTACCTCTAATTCGTCGGGTAACTGACCTGTGGCCCAGAAATCCTCAATTATCGGGCGGATAGCTCGGGTGAGATGTTATCGTGTCCGGCTGATTTGTTGTTTTTTAGTGGTTTTTATTGCGTTTCCTATTTCCGGGGTAACTGCGAAATGAAATGACGAAACGTATATTATAGAGACATCTAATAACTCGATATATATACTATAGAGACATCCAATTTCCCGAACCATATATTATAGAGACATCCAATTCCAGGAAACATATATTACAAAATATATGTTATAGGGACATCCAATTTCCCCTTTATTATGCAGATTGACAATTTTCGCGAAATTGCCACATTTCATTCCTAAACACATATGAAATCCAATCCACTAACAATTTCATACGTACATGAATGAATGAGTCAATTAAATTTCGTATATGCAGAACAAGTTGAGAGAGCTTTGTGTCATTCCAAAATATTTTCCTCCTACTTTTCGTATACTAGATAAAAAAGCGAAATTAAATGACTCTATTATATATATTTCACGTAAATTTGGCATTCTATTGATTCAGCTGTTTAGGCGCTCGACACAGCCACAACTATAAATGTTCACCTTTCCTATGTGGCCATTGTTAAACGAGCATGAATTGAATCACCTTTGTGTATATGTATCTAATGCCTACTTCTATTGCCTGGCACAGGTTACTGCATCGCCTCGCTCAGTGACTCGAAGAAGCGTTTCGGCCATATACCCTATCGCGACAGTCAATTGACGAAGCTACTGGCGGACAGCTTGGCCGGCAACGGCGTGACGCTGATGATCGCTTGTGTTTCACCGGCTCAGTACAACCATGCGGAGACGTTAAATACGCTGCGCTATGCGTCACGTGCCAAGCGCATACGCACAAAGCCCGTGATTATGATGGACCCACGCGAGGCGCTCATACTTAGCCTGAAACGGGACATCAACGCTTTGCAAATGGAGAACGAACACTTGAAGGCAGCGTTGAATTTGCATCATGAATCGATAAAAGCGGGTGCCAATAATACGGACGAGCTGCAGGTGGATCGCATGGCCAGTGGTAATGCTGCTGTGCCAAAAGTCGATCTGGAACGCTTGCCGGAGCTGGATGGTAGCGAACTGGCAGAGCTGGTGAAGTTGTACATGCAGGAGAACGAGGCGCTGCGAGAAGAGAACAACCACCTATTTACGGTACGCGAGACCATACTCAGAGACCAGGAGATCGTGTGCCGTGAAAACGAGCGACTTTTGAAGAAGTTGGAGGATGTGAACCGGTGAGTGGGCATCTGTTGGACATTTTTCTAATAAAAGCAACTTTTATGCTAAGAGCACTCATTGTTCTGCTCTCTCTTTTCTCGTTCTAGATCGAGAGTCGAGATAACGAACAATGAGTCCGAGGCCCATACGGAGACCTCAATGATTATGACCAATTCTATTGAACCTACTGAGCAAAGTGCCTAGACTCTGAAAAGCTACCAAATTTAGACACGCACAATTTTTGAGAGTTGATTTTAAGTGGGGAACCCAATCTGGATGTGAACAGTTGTTGTGATTTTATTTTTTTCTCAAAATGTTTCCTGCTCGAGTGCAAGCAAAGCAGAGGCAAAAAGTTTGTTTGAGAAAAAAAAAGAAAAAGAAATAAAAGTTGTTTTTAATATTTTGAAAATAAAGTATCTCTTATTTCCGCTCATGGCACGTAGTATCATTAGAATGTGCTGCTGTCGCCTTCTAACGTCAAATACGGGTACAACTTTGACATTAGACGGGTATGGCGCTGCCTATTGATAGTACCGTCGAACCGCATTTTACCAAGTTTCCTTCCGCTCAATTCATTCCTCATTTTCATCCATTGTACATATCATTTCTTTAATGCTTTAAAGAGTCTGCGTGCGTTCTCCGTTGATACCGGCGCGGCCTGCGCTCTCTTCCGCGTCGGGTAGCGAAATAGCTGGATCGGAAATATGGACCAATCCGCAGGACATACCGGTCTATGAGGTGGTTATGAAATTTATAGTTATACTTTTAACCTTATACCATTTCCCCAAATAGCGACCAGTTGAACTGGAAGGGCGCATATCTGAGGACAACAAGAGACGCACCGAGTCAGTGCAGCGCAGAATCGATCAGAAGCGTATCGCAAAGAATATTTTATTATTGGCGAATGCTTTTAAAACGAACCCAACTGACCAAATGGAAGCGAATAAGGATGTCTTCAAGGATGGCGATACGCAAACGGAGAACGAGGTTTTCTTGCCCGAGTGAGTTTCCGGCGGACGCCTGTTCCACGAATAATGTCAACAAATCAATGTTCGACATTGCTCGTGCAGCCCAGATCGACCGACTTACTAAATCCACACTAATCCCATTCTCTATTTACAGCATGTTGACATAAGGATAATTTAGTGACTCAATGTGGATTGAAAACTTTGTTACAAAATGATAATAATGAGTATAAAACATAATTTTATTCACAAAAACATTTATGAATTAATTCTTAAAACATATCTATATACAATATATATTTCTTGATACCCAGCAATGTTTATTATTAAATTTGTTATATTTCATAAGCCTAAATATTAAGAAACAAACAATTTATAATGCTGCATTGTCAACTCAGTGTAAATATTTAATAAATAAAGCTATATAGGCATATATTAAAGTCGATAAATATAAACAGGACATTTTAAAGAGATAAGCGCCTCTGGGCGATTCTTCGACATCAAGAAGAACAATTGAAAAGTGAGCGGAATTTTGAGGGATTGGGGAAGAAGATGCGTTTTAATTAAGGGCTAACCAAAATAGACGAGACGAGACGTAACGAGTAAGTTCAAACATATGTGAATCAATGTTAATAGCCAAAATGGCCATACGTATTTGATCGAAACTGAACAAAACATTTAGACGTGACGATCGGTTCCGTAAAGGTAGGACCAAAATAGACGAGATGTAACGATAGCGATTTTACGAACGTCTGCACTCGTTACGTCGATTTTGACATTTAACCCAAAATGAGACGCTATCAAACGCATCGATGGATGGCTTTTTCCACAAATTGCGGGCTCATCCCTCACAGCGGCGATAAAATTGTAGCAAAATTCCGTCATTTTAATTTTAATTTCTTTTTTAAAAAAACAACAAAAAAAGAGGTTGTGACGAGTAGCAGACGTTCGCAGTTCGGTTCTTACGGAACCGATCGTCACGTCTAAATGTTTCGTTCAGTTTCGATCAAATACGTTTGACCATTTTGGCTATTATCATTGATTCGTATATGCTCGAGCCTACTCGACACGTTTCGTCTCGTCTATTTTGGTCGGCCCTTACTGGGCGTCTCGACAGGCAATATGTCATTGATTGCATTGTCAATTTTAGCAATAATTGCCAATCGAGACCGCTCATTGCTCATGGTTGGCAATTCATGTTATGCCATATTGCTTTCCATGTATTGCCACCATAGAGTTGGCAATTGAGCTGTCAGTTTTGCTGTTTGACAGCCGATTCTCATTTTTCTACAAGTGTGAAAGTCTAAGCATCTAAATATGGAGTGGTGCGCGACTGAAATCTATAAAGTCATTAATTTATACCGACAATTCGAATTGATATGGAACTACAGAAGTCCTAATTATAAGAGGACAGATTTAAAAAACAATGCATGGCGAGAAATTGCAAAAGAAATGAAGCGAGATGTATGCGAAACGAAAAGAAAAATTAAACATCTGCGCACAGCATACCTTGCCGAGAAAAAAAGGATGCAAAACAGTAAAAAATCTGGATCCTCGGCAGAATTAATCCTTGAGCCTCGTTTATTTTATTATAGAGAAATTTTGAAAGTCCTGGCCATCTTCCCACAATATGTCTTTCAAAAGATGAGCTTCCAAATCGTGATTTGTCGCTTCTCAAAATAAAAATTAATTAAAATTAAAATCTAAGCTTTCTCCTTTTTTCTTCCTCTTCATACAAATCGTACAATTCTTTGAGGCAGTCAAGCGCTCGCGCGCAGCGTACTATCCTTTCGATGCCATTTCTAAAATGGCGATGGTATAACATAAAAATGCCCACCACTACGGCATTGCCATTGCTTTCAATGAAATTTGACAGATGGCAAGCAATGAGAAATTGCCCGTGGAGACGTGGGATTAAGTACCGAACTGCAAACGTCTGCTACTCGTCACAACAGCTACTTTGTTGACACAATTGTTATTTTTTAAAGATATATTAAAATTAAAATGACGGAATTTTGCTACAATTTTATCGCCGCTGTGAGGCATGAGCTCGCAATTTGTGGAAAAAGCCATCCATCGATGCGTTTGATAGCGTCACATTTTGGGTTAAATGTCAAAATCGACGTAACGAGTGCAGCCGTTCGTCCAATCGCTATCGTTACGTCTCGTCTATTATAGTCCTACCTTAAGTCTAATTACAGAACGTCAATTGTCATTTTCTTTAATTTACATGTATGCTGATCAGCTGTTTTGTGATTGAATTCACAAATTGATAAATTTTATAGGCACTCATGCACTTCACAGCAGAGAATACATGGGCTCTGGTAGTAGTGTGGCTGATTTTCTTCAGAATTCTGGTTAACCAATCATAATCAAACCTATCCATATAGGCAACTAATGATAAACAAAGACTTTTTTTAAACGTCAGAAATTTTGACGTTTAAGCCTCCCATCTCTATGGTCTCTGCTTCACAGTTCCACCATGATGTTTTCTAACACTACTTTTTAACACTGTTTTCATATTTTCACAAGTCCCTCTTGTGGTAATTAGACAACATACTTCCAGCGCATTACCTGAGTGCTGTTTCAGTGAATGCATTTGGGCCTTCAAGGAAAACTAGAAATCTATTTTCTAGCAAACTCGAATATAGGAAGCAATCGTGAGAATTTGAATTTATGAATGGTAAAGAAAATAAACGGGTTCGAACGAATTTGCTAAGTGTGTTTGTTTTTGTTAATTTGGAGTCCCAAGCATGGAACCAACCACGGAGGAAACAATGAGTAGGAAATCACGCCGCCCCACTACAAAAGAAAAAGATGCTTATTACCAAATATTGAGAAAATCGGTGAACCATCTTCTACTGGAGCACGGTTTCACTCACGCTGACGAGTCATGCATCCAAATTTTAACTGATTTGCTGGAACATCGTTAGTAATCCATACATAAATAATTTGTAAATTTATATTTATGAAATTTACTTCGGTACATCCACGCTTTTAGAATTGAAGCTAGTGGCTCTAATAAGTCACAATCGCTACGAGAGGCGTGGACGCTCGTTTCCTGAGATCGAAGACGTCGCTGAGGCCTTACAGAAATGTAACATTAGCCTCGAGAGCTTGGAAGAGTTCGCTTCAAGAAAAGAACGTGCAATTATTTCAATGCCAAAACAACAACACTGCCCAGAGGAGCGGAGAACGATGCATCCAGGCATAAGAGCGCCGCGTCCAAATAACGTTCCCGATTGGTTTCCTCCAATGCCCCTTCCTCACACTTATTTACGTACACTAGTAAGTGAACTTAGGCCTTAATGTAAATGGAAGTATCAAATCAAAATAAACATAGGTTCCTAGCCGCGATTTCGGAGCTGATTCCGGAAAAAAGCTAAATACCGACGCTCTTAGAACCGAGGCACGAAAAGCATTAGCAAAATTTTATATTGCTATAGAGGGAAATGAACAAGAATGTGTAAAGCCAATTGATAAATTGTGTCCTGGTACGTATTCAGATGCTTCTACAGGTTAAATCTATAACGAAATTGTAATCCTTTCAATTCATAAAGTTTCAGACATAACTGTAAATCCAAATCTATCAACAGAGCCGTCCCCCAACCATGGTAGGTGTAGAGACTTCTTTCGAAATGATGTTGCTGTATTGATTTATATGTACATATGTATACTTAAAACTCTCATATAGCAGGCGATGTAAAATCTGTGCTTGTAAGCAAAATTGTTGAAGAGGATATGGATACAAGTTCAATTGATGCAAACGCATTTGTATCTGACTCGGATGAATAAACTGAAACAGTTCCCAGATTAGAGGCTAATAAGGCTGTCAAAGCGAAAGTTATAAAGCTACCGAAGACGAAAGTTATAACTGTATCCTTCAGTCCCTGTTTATAACATGGCAGTGCAATAGTTTGATAAATATATATAATTATATCCGTACTATATATGTTTTTTAAATCAAAATATTAACACGATTTATGTGCGGTGTTCGTATCGTTTGGATATTTTTCATTCAAAATAAATTACCAAATTTCTAAAATTTCACTTCAGAGGGCCCTTCACCCTTTTTTGTATAGTGGAGCATATATTTGTTATTTCCTTCTCCTGCTTGTTTGACACTACCACTCAGCTGTCAAAATCGAGATTACTATAAGTCAAGAATGATAAATTCTATTATTTTTGTCTATGAAAAAAGGATGTTGTCATATTTGTAGGGAAGATTTCACAAATGCTCGCTTATTTAAAACTAGTTAATTCATGACAATAAATACATATATTGATTGATCACTTGGTAATTGTAATTGTATGAACAAATTTTGCTCCATCAAATTGTCAAAAGAAGAGGTAAACATAATGATCAGCTTGACCAAATCCATGGGAATTAAGTGGAAACTATAATACAAAATAAAATCGTTAATGGATTCATTCTCTTTGTAGTTCCACCATAATAGCTACCAGGCAATGTACATTTAATGTATATTGATATTAAGTGATCGGTCTGAATAATCCTCTAAAATATTCAATTGGTAACTATGCAGTGGTATGCATGTAGTGTTTGCTATTTTTGAAGATTCAAAATCAGTTCTCTATCACCTGTAGTGGTCTCTCTCTAACATACAACGAAGCAATGGCAATTCGAGAATGAAATTTGAAAGTGTACGGTCGCTGTAGAATTGTTATTTTTGTTTGATTTGCTCTTTTCTCTGAGACCGCATCACCATGGCATTTATAATATTTTGCACTACGAACTTAACGAACGAACAACAGCAATCGGTAGCGACCGCGACAGTTTTTGCCAGAAATTGCTCATTCAATTCAGTTCTTGTGGCTGGTTCGCAGTTTGACGTATTTTTTTATTAAAAACTTTTTTCAGTGAATTTCGCAACAAAATTTACGCTAAAATTTGATAAAATTGTGCAAAAAGGTAGCGGCAAATGTATATTTATTGAAAGTTGAGGAAAATTGTGAATTACTGCGTAAAAACTGGTTGAATTGTATAAAAATGTAATATGTGTGGTCCAAGAAGCGAGCAGTCAGACAAGGCGGACAGACGTATAGAACGCAGAACGTGCTTGCATGTGTGTGTGTGCCTTGGAAACGCTGTCAGTGGTAGACACAGATGTCGGTTGAGTCTAGAAGAGTGGTGTGAAGTGGAATTGTAGAAAAAGCATTTTATAAATTAAGTGCGAAATAGTTTTTTTTGAATGGCAGCTATTCTTGCGTTTTTATTGTATCGTAATTCCAGCATTTCCATTGTTTTTGTTGTATGTTTTTTAATGACTGTATTTCTTCTAATTGCAGTTCCTTACAATCAAATCTTCCATTTGGCCAAATTGTCTAGAACATAAACGTATCCTGTGTGTGTGCCATTAAATACATAGTAATTGCAATTGTCGTATTTAAGCGTTTTGAAACGAACTCTTGGAGATTGTATTATAAAATTTTCATGTCACATTCTTTTGACCAAAATTAAACGCTGCTGCCTCAAGAAAACTGGTTGCCCGCTACCCAATGTCTAGCTCACCATTAGTTGAACAATCCCCCTCCGTTGAGCCTCCAGCAGCTAAGAAACGCAAGCTGGTCCCACCGTCCGCCACCGGTGGTGCCGTTATTGGAAACAACAGTAATAGCAATAGGAATAGCAATAGCGCAAGTACCAACAACGGCAGCAGTAGTAGCAGCAGCGACGGTACCCAAAGTCACGAAAGTGGTGTAGAAGTAATAAACGACGTTGACACGTCAAACGAGATAGCTATAGTAACAAACGTATCTTCGTCTTCCTCGGCTTCGTTCAGTTGTGTCGCTTCTGCCGGTTCGCCTTCGTCAACACCGACATCGGCATCGACTTGTACATCTATATCCGCATCGAACGAGAGTGGCAGTAACGTATTGGCAGTGAAGAAAGAAAGCAGTGTTGAGCAAAATAGCGTACATAAGTCCCGCGCAGAAACGGATTTGAGTTCGAAGAGGAAAAGTGCTGCAGTGTCTACTACCTCATCCTCCGCCGCCGGCAACAGTACCAGCAACAACAAAGCGTCTCCAAGAACAACACAAATGGCCAGCAATTCTTTGAGCGCTGCCTCAGGCAGCTCCGGTGCTAACGACATCGATGAGTCGTTGTACTCGCGCCAATTGTACGTTCTTGGACATGATGCTATGCGCCGCATGGCCAACTCAGATATTTTATTGTCAGGTCTTGGAGGTCTTGGGCTGGAAATTGCCAAGAATGTTATACTTGGTGGCGTAAAATCAATTACGTTGCATGACAAAGCAAATTGTACGGTGAGTATTCATGTTCTGCCTTTTTATAATATCAATTTATCAATTGTGAACAAAAAAATTATAGAGAAAATTTGTCCTCCAGAAGAAAATTATCCTTGTTGTGGTATCGTTTGCTAAAAATCAATAATTGGTGTTTTGCTTTAGACCGTTCTTTTTATCTTATACCCCTTATGCTTTACACTATTTTCGTGCAAGGGTAATTGGCGCCGTTTTCACGGGTTTATGGTAAATTGATTATTTCTTTTCATAGTTTTCCTGGGTGAAATGTTAATTATTAATTGTTTGGATAATTTCATGAAAGTTTTGTATCTTTTATGGAAATATTTTCTGCTGAAATTTTTCATAGATTACCAGGGTTGCCATTGTCTAGTCTAAAACTTATATACTGTCTATATCCGCATAATGTAGAATTTTCAATGTAAATAAAAATACGGGTTTAAACTAATCAGCAGAATATTGTTGAAAAAGGTTTTGACTATTTATATTCGAGTTTTTACTAAAATCTTGAAAATCAGACATTTTTTACATCTTGGTGAGTTTATTTTGATACTATTGGCAACTCTGTGCTAGTGAAATTTCTGAGCTGGATAGTGAAATAGAATCTTGAAATAACCGATTTAGCGCTGTATTTAAATTGCTTTAAATTTAGTTTAAATGAAAGGTTGATGTCATGTTATACTCATTGCATGGCTTATTAATATACTACTATAACCTCGCAAATTTACTTCGCATACTAATAGATACATGCATTTTCTTTGAAACACCGCGCAGCGGTCATGTCTGGCTGAAGCTTGTGTTCCAGTTTCCTATTATTCTGCTTCTTTTAGTTTTTTGTTTTCTAAGATTGTTTTGTGCCTTTTAAAATTGCATCAAAATCAGTAGATATAAGAGGAAAAATTTGCAGAAAAAAGTGCACACAAAAAGCATGATTCATGCCAATGTGTGCAATACGCAAGAAGAGTGAAGTTTTTACTCCAGTGAACATTTTTCGCCTTCCATTGACTAATATATGCGTCAGAGCGAGGTAGACTACAAAACTTGTATTATTAGCCAGTCACTTTGCTCATGCCTGGTGCTAGTGGTGGAATAGTGTTGAGGTTATAGTTTGCTGAGTATTCCTATATATTATTTATAGGATTTTAATTATTTTAATTGATAATTCCACAATTATGTGAGTATCTTTACCGTTTTCTCTTGGTGATTTTATACATTTTCCATAAATTACTGTTTGAATAAAATCATTTATCTCGTTCGCACACACACACACGTAAGACTGCGATAAAATTGCGAGCTAACATCAGTTGGTGTGAGTGCAAAGGCATATGTGTTAATTTTGGAAAACATAATGTTGTCGGTTTTTACTTGTTTCTTATTTGACATTTTCCTTTCTCTGTATTCTTCAAAATTATAAACTTGTTGTTGCTGTTCCTTCTGTTTTTCTTTTATTTGTTTTGTTGGTCAACGTCCCAATTAAATTTTACGTTGAATTTTTCCTTTGCATTTAGATATATGTATGCACGTTTTTTATGATTTTCGTCTTATTAACAAAATTTCTAAAAATACTCATTTATTTTATGGAAGTCAATCGAGTTTTCCTTTATATGAGTGGTTAAGATATCAAATGTACATTGACATTGCTACCAATTATTATTGGATATGCTTTTTTTTTTTGTAGAAATTAACGAGTTTGTTACTGCCTGACCTGCACTTCTTTTCATCCTTAATCATTAATGTAATTATTTACATATTAGTCGTGTTCATTCCTATTTCATCCTCAACTCGATTATTGCTCATGTATGTGATTCACATGATTAAATATTACACAGATTTATATTTTAAAGTGTGTGCCACAATCGCCAGAAATCATTGTTCAGAAATGATTGCTCATATTTGCTGTTGTTGACCTCATCTTGGCGTCTGAAAAGGTTTTGTTCAAGTTAAATTAAGAAAATTGTTTCTGGTTACTAGTCAAAAGTCAGTTTTAAGCAACAGTTCTTTTCAGTATAATTTTTTTTATTTTATATTTCAATTTAAATAAATAAATAAAATTAATTTAGTTTGGAAGTAAGGTCCAGTCAAGAGAAAAAGAATTATAACTCAGTCAGAAAGTGATCATAATCATATATATTTTATCTCAGCTGATCTCTTCTACTCTTATATAATTGTGTAACTTACTGAAAACTATCATATTAGGATTATAATAATGTTAAATATTATTCCCTTTTCTGCAGATTCGTGATTTATCTTCCCAGTTTTATTTGTCCGAAGATGACATTGGCAAGAATCGAGCTGAAGCTTCATGTAGTCAACTGTCCGAACTGAATAACTATGTACGCACCACTTCATTTACTGGGGAGTTGAGCGAGGAATTTTTGCGACAGTTCCGTGTCATTGTTTTGACAGCTTCCGATGATGCAGAGCAACATCGTATTGCTAAGTTTGCGCACCAGAATAATATTGCGCTCATAATCGCCGAAAGCCGTGGCCTCTTTGCAAAGGTCTTCTGTGATTTCGGTGAGAACTTCACAATTTATGATCAGGATGGATTGCAGCCAGTGTCAACCATGGTTGCGAGCATCACGCACGATTCGCAAGGCGTGATTACTTGCTTAGATGAAACGCGTCACGGATTGAACGATGACGACTACGTGACTTTTTCTGAGGTGCAAGGCATGGAAGAACTGAATGGTTGTGCTCCTATCAAAATCAATGTATTGGGACCGTATACTTTTGGCATTGGTGATACGAGCAGTTTTGGGGCATACCTAACGGGCGGCATTGTCACTCAGGTGAAAATGCCAAAAACCGTCAGTTTCAAGTCACTAGAAGTGGCTGAAAAGGAGCCCGAGTTTCTGACAGCGGACTTTGGCAAATTAGATCATCCGGACACGCTGCATGTCGCCTTCGCTGTACTGCCCAAATATGTGGAATTGGTCGGTTCGTTTCCCCGTCCGTGGAACGATGACGACGCACAAAAATTTCTGCAGATGTGTCAAACAGTTAAAGCAGATGTCAAGGAGTCGCTTATTCTGACATTTGCAAAGATTTGCGCTGGCAATACCTGCCCAATAGACGCGGCAATGGGCGGTTTTGTAGCTCAGGAAGTACTCAAGGCGTGCAGCGGAAAATTTACTCCTGTTTATCAGTGGTTCTACTATGATGCCATTGAATGCTTACCCAAGGATGGTGTCAGCGAAGAAGACGCAAAACCGATTTGCTCGCGATACGATGCGCAAATTGCAATTTTTGGCAAGAGCTTCCAGAAGAAACTCGCAGACATCAAGTTAGTGTGGAGCAGATCGAGTTTCTTACCTCACTTAATTATCTGATATCTTGTTTCCAGGTACTTCATAGTTGGTGCAGGTGCGATTGGATGTGAACTGTTGAAAAATTTTGCAATGATCGGCATTGGGGCTGGAGAAGGAAAAATCTTCATTACGGACATGGATCTCATCGAAAAATCAAATTTGAATCGTCAATTCCTCTTCCGACCGAAAGATGTGCAAAAATCAAAGGCTCAGACCGCAGTCTTAGCTATTAAAAAAATGAATTCCGATGTCCATGTCCAAGCATACGACTTGCGTGTTGGCGCCGAGACGGAGAAGGTCTTCTCCGAGGAATTCTATGGCAAATTGGACGGAGTGGCCAATGCTTTAGATAATGTTGATGCGCGCATTTATATGGATCGGAAATGCATTTTCAATCGCATCCCACTGATTGACTCGGGCACTCTTGGTACTATGGGCAACGTGCAGGTCATTGTGCCGTTTACTACCGAGTCATATAGCTCCTCACAGGATCCGCCAGAGAAGAGTATACCCATTTGCACTTTGAAGAATTTTCCAAATGCTATCGAGCACACACTGCAGTGGGCGCGTGACACCTTCGAGGGTGTATTCCGTCAGTCGGCCGAAAATGGTTCACAATTTCTTTCTGATCAGTACTTTATAGAACGCATACTCAAGCTGCCTGGCATACAGCCCCTTGAGATACTAGAATCGGTGAAAGTGAGTGCAAACGAAATGTGACTGAAATGTGATTTTATTAATATATTTTATGGTTTTTTCTTCAGAAAGCTTTGATTGACGACAAGCCCACCGACATATTCGATTGCGTTAAATGGGCGCGCATGTACTGGGAGGAACAATATGGCAATCAAATCAAACAATTGCTCTACAATTTCCCACCCGATCAGATCACATCAAGTGGTCAGCCATTTTGGTCGGGGCCGAAACGTTGTCCCGAACCGCTTGTCTTTGATGTAAACGACCCGCTGCACCTCGACTATATATTTGCAGCAGCGAACCTACGCGCTGAAGTTTATGGCATACCGCAAGTGCGCGACCGTGAAACCATTGCGAATATGGTGGTGCAAGTTCCCGTAAGTGTACAGTTTGTGTGAATCGCGCTAAAATATTTATGTTCTTTTTTAATATTCTTTTTCTTTACTCAAAGGTGCCCGAATTCAAACCACGCTCTGGCATCAAAATCGAGACCAATGAGAATGCGGCCGCCGCTGCTGCCAATAACTTTGATGACTCGGAAGTGGATCAGGATCGTGTCAATAGAATTATGACCGAACTGCAGTCACTAATGAAAGTCAATTTCAAAATTACACCACTCGAGTTCGAAAAGGATGACGATTCCAACTTGCATATGGATTTCATTGTGGCCTCATCAAATCTACGCGCTGCTAACTACAGAATACCACCAGCTGATCGTCACAAGTCCAAGTTGATTGCAGGAAAGATCATACCCGCTATTGCCACCACCACTTCATTAGTTTCAGGTTGGGCAGTGCTGGAAGTGATCAAGCTAATAATGGGGTAAGATAATGGAATGTCAAAAATTTATTTGGTCTCTATTCTGAATTCAACCGAAAGCGAAAAGGAAGATTAAATGCAAACCCATAGGAAAAATCAAGCATGCCAAGTGGCTTTTTGCACACAGAAGACTGCATTTTTTTTTACTTGGGGCGACTTCAATGGCAAGAAGGGGTTACGCTTCTCGTTCGCAGTAAAACAAGAAGAACTGCAAATGTCCAATACACAACACAATTAACCGATTTTTTTACTCTGCTGCCTCGAAAGCAATTAACCGAAGTATTTGTTTGATATCATTGAGATGCTTCCCTAGTAGTTCAAGTATAATAGAGGCCTGATACTGTGAAGTGTGGTTGATGCAGATCCATTTTGCTAATCAAATCTTCAGACACTTTCTTTTAAAATGCGAACTAAATTGGAAGTGGTTCATTGTAACACCTTTTACGGAAAAGTGAGTTATGCATAGAAAATTTGCGGTGTGCTGTGCCCATGGCCATATGCCACCAACCAGTTCTTAGGTCAAGACTCTTAACACAAACACTAAAAGATTCCTACGATTTATTAAGTTTGATTCTAAACGAACTTTTCGTCGGTTTGAATTTTTTCCTTTATTCTTAAAGATAAATTTGTTCAATTGGTCCTTCTTTTGGATAATATTCATAAATACGCGTATATTTTGGTTCTTGTTTCCAATCAATATTTTAAATAAACCTGGAGTTCTGTTCGTAGTCAATATTTATTGAAACACATTCAGTTCGGTACGCGTCTAGTTTGGTTTTGTGTTTAACCAAATTAAACACGTTCTTCTAATCGTTTGTTTGGAAGCGCTGCGTTTCAGATTCCAAATTTACATATACTTCTGTTACCTTGTTGCCTCTTTCTCAGGTCCCCAATTTCCATATTCTTCAAAATTGTCTGCTACCTTTTGCCTCTTTCACAGGACTCTAATTTCCATATTCTTCAAAATTGTCTGTTACATTGTTGCCTCTTTCATAGGTCTCTAATTTCCATATTCTTCAAAATTGTCTGCTACCTTTTGCCTCTTTCACAGGACTCTAATTTCCATATTCTTCAAAATTGTCTGTTACATTGTTGTCTCTTTTACAGGTACAGAGAACTGCAACATTTCAAGAATGGGTACGGAAATTTGGCGCTGCCATTGATCGCATTTTCCGAACCTTTGGCTGCTTCCAAAAATACTTACTACGGCAAGGAGTGGACACTGTGGGATCGTTTCGAGGTGAAGGGCGAAATGACGTTACAAGAATTCCTTGACTACTTCGAGAAGAATGAGAAATTGAAGATCACAATGCTGTCACAAGGTGTCTCCATGTTGTACTCGTTCTTCATGCCCAAATCCAAGTGCGCCGAACGTCTGCCGCTGCCCATGACGGAGGTGGTGCGTCGTGTCTCGAAGAAACGCATCGACTCGCACGAGCGTTCGTTGGTGTTCGAAATTTGCTGCAACGACACCGATGGTGAAGACGTGGAGGTGCCATATGTGCGCTACACACTGCCCTAAGGGTGGCTCAGACACGACACAGACCGAGACAGTGTTGGCGGCGGCAGGAGAAGGCATTACTAAAAGGCAATTTTTTTTAATCAGTTTATTATTTGGATTACTTTTTAAGTAGGAATGTACTGTGGCGTCTCTTTAATTACACATTCATCTTAACAACAAAAACATTTCTAACGTTTATAATTGCAAAATTAACAAAACCATTCAAATAAAGCTGATAAGTTAAATTACCACAAGAAATCATACCTATCGATGCGCTATTTACGAAGAAATGTAATCAAATAATTGGAATAAGCGAAAATGAAAAGAGCAATAAATAAAATATTCTAAACATAACAAATAAGTAACGAAATCAAAAATGAAAACAAAACATACCAAACACAATTCGTCATCGTATACAAATAATTAAATCGAAAGAAACAATAAAGAAGTAGACTTATATAAACACAATATACAAATACAGAATCGATCCTTTAAGGATCCGAAAATACAACAACAATGAACTGCTCAGCAATACAATTTGTTAAAAATTAAATGTAAATGCGTAACTCTTTGATAACAACAAACAAAAAGGAGAAAAACAAAACTTGATTTTGTGTTTTGAGAATTAATAAAATTAAAAAATAAAATATATATTTATATTTATATCAGAAAAACGAAATTTAGTGGTTAAAATTAATTGAAGCTGCAGCGGGATTCGCAGCAGAATAGAGTTGGACTTGGTCCTTCAGCTGACTGATCCGCTCATTATCGTTCACTGAGCATATTGAACTAGGTCGTTCACATAGTTCAGTTGGTCAGTTAATTCAGTTGGTCACTTAGTTCAGTTGCTCAGTAAATTCAGTTGTTCAGTTAGTTCAGTTGCTCAGTTTGCTCAGTTAGTTCAGTTGCTCAGTTAGTTCAGTTGGTCAGTTAGTTCAGTTGCTCACTTAGTTCAGTGGCTCAGTTAGTTCAGTTGGTCAGTTAGTTCAGTTGCTCACTTAGTTCAGTTCAGTTAATTCAGTTGCTCAGTTAGTTCAGTTGCGCTCAGTATGTCATGATTGTTAACTCCATTTACTCTTTCGTTCGTTCGTTCGTTCATAAAAAGTGGAAGGAAGGACCTTGCACTTGGCGCTCACAATCACAATCACTGTAAACAATTTTAATATATTAATAAGAGTATTCAAATTTTGATATACCCTATGTGTAAGTATTCAAATCTTAATATACATATGTCATCATTCAATCGCATCAGATAATTCGAGATAATGTTTGCTCATATGAGTGAATAATCGGTTGAACCATATGAATAAGAGAGCAAGTGGGAAACTGAGCAAGTGAACAATTTTGTTTAAAAGATTGAACTAGTTCAGTGAAACAGACAGTTCGTTCGGTCGTTCACTTTCCAAGCCTACTGCAGAATGCTCTGTTCTTCAAAACACTGATTTCGCTGAAGGTAGAGTTAAGGGCAGAATGAACTGATTGATTCAGTGATGGCTTGGTTTGAAGAGGAGTAGCAAATGTTAGAATGAATCTAACGAAGCATTTTATGTAGTTATAAACAAATAACATTGGAGGCTGAAGTAGTTTTGAATTATCACTTCAATTACGACGATTTGTTGTGTCCTATCGACGTCTACTTTTGTCTCACTATCGCCTTCGTCCTGCCATGTATCAGGCATTGATTATTTGGCTGGCTTCATTGTTGAAGCGTCTCTTCGAATATATATTAAATAGTTGGTTGTTGAGAATGTAGTTTATGGATTATGTGGCTGATGGGAGAGTTTGTATGATAATTTCTTCATTTATCAATCTGTTGTTGTGTTAAGGTGCAGGCGATATTTATATAGAGATTCATAGGGTTTTTTGAAACTAACAGATATTGGCCATGGTTTGGATTAAATCGACTTGGAAGTCAGTCAAATATATTTCTGCTTGCCACTCCTTACTCATACCTTTTTTTCTTATTTACAATTTTTAGAGTATAAAGAAGGAGAGTTTTTTGGTACAATTGAATTTTTGTGAAACAAAGATTCCGCATGGGAAGAACTGTGAGAACATCAAACATATTGGGGAGGAGCTGTTCCAGCATAGCATTTCATAAACTACAATGCTCCAAGTATACCAAAAAATCTGAAGTAGTAAGAACAGAGAGGACCGATCAGAATGTTGGCTGCGTGGGTAATAATTATGTAAAAGCTGAAAGCAGGGAAATTCTATGCACTTTCCAACTGAGGAGTGTGAGGATGATTCAGATTCACGATTCGGATAAATGGTGAAAGGGGTCACTGCAAGTTCAATAATATAATAAGTTAATAATAGAATGACTCAGGGAAAATTATTAATGATAAACTTTACGGTACAAATAAATATTTGATCAGAGAGTTAATTTCCAGATTCAATTCCTCTGCTGTTTCATACTTTTGGATACTCTGCTCCTTAATTTGGTATTGCCTTGAACGATCTCTAATTGAGGGCAATCAATTTAAATATTGTCAAGACCGATGAGTGGTTACTCTTTTATTCGAGATTCAAACGTTTCATCTTCCCCTGCTCCGCTCAGATTGGAGTATATCTGATGATCCTAACGAATATTTTACAAATCCTGCACAATATTATTTCTCTCGGTCCTCCACGCATGTCCGAGGGTTCCAGTGCTTCTGGCAAATGTGATGGTAGGAATTGTTGAGACCCTTCTAGAAATAATCCCTGTAAGTATATCCCCTCTCTTATTAGCTGACTTATCTTTGACTAAACGTGCCGATTTAGGCCTTTATTTTTTTAAAAAGGGGTAAAATGGACTTGTAAAGAAACTTGTGAAGTATCAAACTGGAAGAGGCTTACAAAAAATGCAAAGAAGACACTATATTAATGGAAATAGAGGAATATATAATATTCATGCAGCGCCAGAGACAGCCCCATCGACCTGGGCATTTAGCTGGGGAGGATAAAGGGAAAAGAACGGACTTGGAGCTATTGAAGTAGAAAATCGGCGAATTAAATATGTCTCAGCCTCACGTTCCACGGCATCATACGAAGCTTCATCTCCTGACCCCTGTATTAATATGGATTCTGAAGAAAATTTACCTGCCGTCACTGAGAACATAAAACTTGGGACTAGTATATCTGCATTGGGGAGATATTTCATCACTTCAAAATTAAATGTTGACTTAGATAGGTTTCTGTTAAGTATGAATGACTGTGGTTTTTATCGAAGTTACTGGCACTTGGCCATAACATAGATGAATTTAAATCCGTCCGGAAAAACGTAGGTTACGCGCGGAAGCGATACAAGTACATTTCCAAAGTGGAATCGTGCCTTACAGTTGCCGAAATTGAAGATCTGGTTGAAATTTACCGCATTTTTAACTAACTAAAGTAATGGTTGGAGATGACTATCTGGAGTTGACAGAGCTGTCTGTTTGTATGTGGAGCTACAGAACATAAATTGTAGATCGAGGCTCCAGATGCCCTACATCAATTTCGTTTGATGCCGAGAGCGATTTATTCCCTGAAAATATCAGTTCAGTTCTCAGTTTAAAATAACAATGACGGACAAGGGACTACTTTGAGGCGTCTGCTCGTTAATTGTGATACACTACATCCAGCAATGGCTTCAAAGAATTTTGGCGTTTAAGGACCTATCCATTGTTTCTTGAAGTCAACAAAGGCGTATGAAAAGATTGATGAAATTATCTCGAAAGCAGCTTTAAAGAAGTTTTTTCTGCATTTGTGGCATTTGATGAAGATGCAATCCTGTCTATATTTGACGAAGAAGCAAAATTAAAAATAGTGCCAAATTTGCCTCATCGAGCAATGAGAAACGCTATTTTATCGTTGCTTCTTTTGAGAGTTGACTATCGTTCCTTCCACTTTATAGAAGAAGGTTAGCCCGAATTTGGAAAAGTCGAAAATAACTAAACGGAGGGGACATGATCAATTGGAGGCGAAATGGAAGTTCAAATCATGTCGTACTCATATCCAAGGCGGAGAATAACGTAAGGTAACGTGCGCGTTTACCAGACAAATATGTCGTGAATAAATATAAAAACCCCTCTTTCTCCAGCTATGTATAAATCTCTTGCAGCACCAAAATTGGGCTACAAATAAAACGGAAATGCTTCTCACTTCCCAATTGAGAGATTTCGCACTAAATGTGTGGGATTCCTTAAAGTATGAGAGTGAGAACTATTACAAGATATCGCTGCATCATACATGGCTCGCAATAAAAAAGGATATTCAGCCATCTGATAGAAACACCCCACACACATCCATATCAGTACATTTCTCATTTCAGTTGAAATTTGCTAATTTTTTGTGTGGTTTTCTCCGAGGTTGCTTTAAAAACATTTTTCTTGGAATGACTGAAACATATGTTCAGATATTTCTCTTTACTATTGTCCTTTACTTCTGTTGTCAAGTTGGAATCAGAATGCAAAGTTGTTCTTCCATCACGTGAATAGTTCATGGGCTCTCATATCGTTCGTAGTTTTGTGGTATAATTTCCCAAAATAGAAACTACCAACAAAGTGTTGATCTCAACCGTCGCATACCACAATTTTTACTGTTCTTATTAACACAGTTGCATCGAAATGAAGTACAAAATATGAAAACAAGTGCAAAATATACTAACAATTTGCTTAACAAAATAAACAAAAATTAAAAAACAGGCAGTATAAGTAAACAGAGCTCTGAAACACAGCCGACTGAAATAAGAAGAACAGAGACAGCGAAAGACGTTGAAGTAAAATAATGTGAGAATTTGTTGTTGTTCAACTCAAAACTACTCAAAACAATTTTCTTCATGATATGATGGAAACCAATGCTTGCATCACCCGTGTAAAGGGTTTTGAAGACTTGAGAAACAAGCCATGTAAGGGTGTGAGAGGTGACCGACAGAATACCAAAGAAGATATTCAAATAGAGCCAGAAGTGCAGGGATTGTGGCGGATGAGCAACTAATTCAAACTTATCGCTATTGTGGGACGTTGCACTACCAAATTGCTAAACCTGACAATGCATGAGGTTCTCCCATAGTAGAAGTACTCTGGATTCGGCTCAAAGTGCTCTGTGTGGTTGTAGTATGGGTGTAAATAGTTCGAATGCTTTCTAGAGCATGGTGGGTGGGGTCATGGTGCTTATATCTCTGCACACACTTTGTTATGTTCTTGTTCTAATGTATTGGCAATCACACGCCCGAGACCAGAATAGGGAGAGATTACAGCAAAATGGAAGAATAATGAGTGAACGGACATCAGAGACACTTAAACAACTGACGACCCTGCGAAATTGGTAGCGAAGTTCATTCGGTTTTCGTTACTCTCGGTTTTTTCCAAGTAGCATTGCTTTCTGGATTTGTTCAGATAGTAGGAGGGACTCGGGATATTCCAAAAAAAATATCCGGATTTTGTAAATCCTTCTCTTGCTTCCCATCCCTTGGCAAGCCTATTTCTATTGACATCTACATCAATAATACTGAGTTGAGATTTCAGATCATTCAATGCGCTGCGGATTGTGGGTTGGCGGCATCAGCGGACTCTCACTTCACTCTCACTATATGATGAGGGCGTAATTGGTCTCGCTAATTAGTGAATTGTTCTGGACGATTGAAGCTGGAAGACAACATTGACTGCGTTATTGTGAATTGCCGTGCATATTTAAGTGACACATTTCCAGGAGAGTTCAAGGAAAGTACTCCTCTTGCAGGTCTGGGTTTATGTATACTTATCTCAAACACTTCCAGCAGAGTTGCGGCGATGATCCAGTTCGGTTGATCCATATTTATAATTTAATGAAGAAAAGGAAACTCACCAGTTTTGGTTTCTATCACAATTAAATATGAAATATGCCCAGCATCCTTGTCGAATAAATAATCACTGGTTTCTTCGTATAATTTTATTTTCATTACACATTTAATTACAAAGAAAATAATGCGACGAGTCCGAAAGTTTGAAGAACTTGAAACCCAGTTAAACTTAGGTCCGATACATCCACACTTGTTGCAACTCAAGGACCTAATCAGCTTCTACGTTGTAAGCAGCTTTTACGTTGCAAACAGCTTTTACCTCGTCATCGTCATCTTCCACTTCCTCAACTATGTTTTGCAAATGTATGACTATTGACTCCCCTCCGCCCGTTATTTCGATAGTAGTGAAAATGCGCATATTTATTCCTGAATCGTACCAATTGTGCCAATCATCGTGCAAGTAACTCTCACAGAATATTAACGGAAAATAATCAACATATGTGGGTGCCGTGATTTGATATGTGTATTCACCAAACATCTGCAGTTCACCATTAAAATATCCAGATACACTTACTTTGTAGTCTGCGTTGTCAAATACTTCCATATTTTCAATCTTAATTCCGCTCTGGAAAAAAGTCACATCCTTGTTTGTGGGCACAGCAAGAGCAACAGCAGCTAGGATTGCCATTAAAGCCACCAACAAGTTGCTTCGGTACGACATGATGAAATAGATTTTCTTTCAATTGAAACTGTGCTCTGAACAATTGAACACCCGCATTTTATACAATTTTGGCACTGTTTTTCCACTTATTAAACGGTCTGTTGACGTCAATGAAAATCAAACGATCATATTAGCTGGAGCGTTTTGGAACCTAATCAAATAGTAGAAATACATTGGAGCAAAAAAAGTAAATACAAATTTATTCTTGTTTGTCACAAATTTGTGCGAAGAAAGCAACAAAATTTGTGAATTGCTCGCAAGCTGGAGCAATAACGAAAACCGCCGCATGTGCCGATTGTTATATATCTTTCATTAATATTCAAGATAATTTATACCTAAGGGTGGAGTTATATTAACTTTACTAAAGGGATTTGGAGAAGAAATGGAATACAGGCGGTTCTTCGAGCCTTCTAGACGAGAATGGTTGCGAGTTTCCGCCCTCATATGGTACGAGTATTGTGGAATCCTTGAAGGGTTTGGACTAACCATTCACTCACTCCCCGCTACTATTCTGCAAACCTTATCCTCTATCTATCATTACTAATATTTGGGATTACTGCGGATGCCTATGAGTATTTTTATTGCTTCTGCACAACTACAACTGCATTAAGTGAGCCTATGGGGGAGTTGCAGCTGCAACTACAACGACTCAATGTAAAGACTGCCGTCGGTTATTTCGCGCAGAGCCACACCCAGTAACTCGCTGTAATGGCAGAGTAGTGTGAAGGGGTCTGTATGTATGAAGGATATGGAAAAGGTGGGTGTGGGTATGGTCAGTTTGAAATTCTCACTCACAGTTGGAAGTTGACAAACATTCAACAGTGTTTCATTACAATTAACGTCTATTGTGAACTTTGATATACTGTTAGCGATAGAAAGAACTTGTCACAGTAGTCAAGTGGATAATCATCAGAGGCTGTTGAAATATCTAAATAGATATTTGCTGTTTCAATTACATGTTGGAACATCAAATTAGATTTTATATTAGTTTTGTACTTTTGCATTTAAAATTTATGCGTTGAACACTGAAATAGCAAAAATGTTGAGCAACTAGCGATAAAACCACCAAGGAGTAATGCAACAACGACCCTAAAAGTATGCTAAAAATTAAGCCAAACAATAATTTTTTATGGAATTTTCATGTTCTTCAAAAGTTGAGATAATTGGGGATATTGAAAGATTTTATTGTAATACACAAAAAATTCCAGCTTCAAAATGGTCCATTGTTCTAATAATATAAATTCATTGAACCTATTCGTTAATTGCTATATTAATTTTAATATTTTTGGTTTGTTCCTTCTTTTGAATGAACTTATGCCGACAAAAGTGCAAAAAATTAAGGAAAAAATTGATCCAGCAGCATCCTTTTCGAGCTAAGTAAAAAAGAGAAACTTTTTAAACTATGAAGCTTTAATTTGAATGTTTAGAATTGAAAAGAAAAACTAGCAACACAATTCTGTACCAATATTTAATTAAATAAATGTTTTATAAAATTGTTTTGTTTCAACGCAACTACTTCTGAGTTCATTTTGATTTCAATTCACGCCTAAATCGAATGATTACAAAACATATTCCAATCTAATTCCAATGAATTACTCAAATGATCAAATACCAAAGCAGAAGGCACTGTTTAAATATATGAATTATGTGGATTTTTGTGGATGAAACTGCATAAAAAAGGTCTGCGGAGGTGTGTCTACATTCAACAATCTCTTGGTTTTCTTTATAACGTATTTGCATCTAAAGAGAGTTGATAGTTCATATAATTACGCTACTTAATTTATTATTATTATTACTAATACAATAAGTTTCTCAAACTCCCACGTCGCTAATTATAGTAGATAACTTCTAACGTACGAAATCTTCCACGCATTGCATTCATTCAATGTGCGAATCACCAAGGCCGATCAAGGCCGTATATAATTTTGTAATAGAACTAGAAGATGGTCTTCATTTGTATGAATCCATCTAAGACGAAAGTTTACCATTTGAAATTCTTATAAACTAGCTTGGCAGAGGACTTCGAGTTGATCCTTTACGGAATTCGGCGTTAAGAAAGAGAAGCTGCGTTGAGATTGGTTCACCGTCAATACGATGGAAAGGAATGTGCATGAATTGAAGATAAGAATTGTCTGTGGTCTTGTTATCTGATAGTTTGCGTTAAGGTGTTGCCAGGAATGTGGATGAGGTGAACAGCTAATTATGGGGAAAAGCGATCCAGCCTCATCCCGCTCTCCCTCAGCCCAATTTCAATACGAATTGTATATATGTATCTTACTCTAGTTACATGCATTCTACTCTATACATGAGTCTCGTAGTCTAACTATGAACATAATTTGGAATCAACAAATGAAAGAGTAATTTAAAGACAATATCAAATTTGTAAATAGTAAATTACACGGTACCACATCACAAACATAGACTATGCACTTATCTTTTGTTCTTCTCGTATACCCTTGGAGCAGGATGATCCGCCGCCCTACGGGATGGGGACTGAATATCTCGGTGGCCGCCGCTGCCTGCTGCCGAAGTCAAAACTTCTGATATATTGATAGGATAACTCGAAATAATTGAATCACTGCTGCCTCTCCGTAGTTCGCCTCATGTGCGGAATTAAGATTCATGGAAGCTGTTTTACACTCCACTTCCTCCAATTTATTCGAATTGTAACAAAATAAAGAATCTTGTGATTTTATTACAAAACATATTTCACTTTGTGCGAAATCACGGCGCTTTCATCTCAACCGAAGGCAATTTTTTCTTTTTCCGCTAACACCGGGAACCAAACTTCCTCTTTCTACGGTTGCCCAAAAATATTTGTTTGTCCAAAAGAGCACTCGCGATCCGCCTACGTCAGCGGGGAGCTCCTAAAAGATAGGGTGGGCGAAGGAAGGGGATAATTGCCTAGAAGTAAAGGGGCTAGGAAAAGAGCGTGTTCGCGTCACTCCATTGGTGCTGTAGTTTGTCATGTTGTGTGTGTCAGTAATGCGCAATTGGTGGATTCAGTGCTAAAAAGCACGTTGGAGTGGCTGGGGGCTTGTCAGAAGGAGGATGCCGTGGCAACGCTACAATCAAAATAAAAGCAGGTCAGTGAGGCCCTAGGAAGTAGCCCTTTTTTTGTTTCGCCTCGGTCGTAGTGTGGTGGGTTGAGGACCACCGCCACAGAAATAGAGCTGTCCGTGGCCACCACACTTCGAACCGCAGTAGCGTACGTGACAGTATGGCGCCCAATATAAAATAATTAGTATGCAACTAATCGGTATTGTTAGCAGACCGTAGAGTGGTCGGAAGAGGTCATAGCGGTGATACCGAAGATTAACCGCTGTTCGCACTGGCGACCTATACGACGATCTGCACAATGAAGAGAACTTGCGAACGGCCAACAAATGAGTCCATGAGTGCCAGTGACTTAGACCAAGGAACATTTCTTGCCTATATGCACGTACCTCATGGATGAGTGGAAAAAGCGATGATTTTCTTGCGTATTCTTTGTTGTTGGTTATTAACTTTGATCATAAAAAGAAGGTTCTCGAATCGGTGGGTTGGGGAAGTAAATCTTCATAGTCAATAGCACCGAAAAAGAAGGGAAGGTTATATTAGGAATAGAATATATACGGTAGCCACTTGCCTGCAACATGAAACCAGCTGGGGGAGCCACTCCCCTACAAAGTATACAAAATATAAAAGAATTGAAATTGCAGATAGAGTTGGAGAAGAAATAAAGGATACGGACGCTTTTACTGCGCCGGGTAGACCATGGTACCAATTTGCGGAGATGCCGTTTGGATTATGTAATGCTGCTCAGCGATTGTGGAGGCTGATGGACAAGGTGATACATCAGCGGTTGATGGATTATGTGTTCATGTATCTGGACGATTTGCTAGTAATTCCGGCATATTTCGATACGTCCTGGGAGAAGTGGTGGATTACTTGTAAAAGCGATCTTGACGATTGGATTGTATAAGCCCAGATTCTGTCTCAGAGGGCTCCGGTTTCTGGGATTAATAGTTAGTGGAGGATCGCTAAAGACTTACCCAGAGAAGGTAGAGACACTCACGAAAATGCCAGTACAAGAAATCCTAAGAAACTGATCCCCATAAGGGATATGTTGAAGCAGGGTAAGAACTTCCAGATGACTCCCCAGGCTTTCGAGAAGTTGAAATTGTTATTGACAACAACAAGAGTGTTACAACATCCTGACTTCTCCAGTCGATTCTGGATACAGATGCTGCAGCACTTGGTATTGGGGCGGTGTTGTTCCAAAAGGAAGCAGATGGAAACGAGAGACCCGTGGCTTTCTTCTCCCAAAAACTGAACCAATGTGAGCGAATTCATAGTATGTTGGAGAAAGAGTGTTTGGGAGCGTTAATGGCAGTAAAACGGTATAGACCGTTGTAGAAATAATGCTTAGTTACTGACCGTGCTTGAAATTTCTCATGTCGGTAAAGGTCCTGAGTGGGCGGCTAGCCAGGTGGCCGCTACAATTGCAGGGTTTTGCTTACGAGGTTGGGTATATTAAAGGGACTGGCAATGTGCTAACGGATATCTTGTCGCGGGCCATGGAAGTGGAGGAAATGCAAGAAGATGTCATGATTGCGTTTGACACGATAGCGTTAGTTTCGAGTTCTCAAATCGACCTGATTTAATTGAAGCAGTAACCAAGAGTCAGGAACGGTTGGGTGAAGTAAAGGTTGCCGAGGGGTTATGTTCAAGCAAGCGGAGGATAGTCAAGGAGATGGCAGCATTATGGAACATAGCTGGATACTGTGGGTGCCGCAGGAGATAACTTCCGTACCAATTGGGAATGCTCACGAGCCAGAGACGACTGCGCATGGAGGGGTCCGTCCATGAGGGGCTAAAACTCTAAATAGGAAGAGGCAGTTTTTTGATTGGCGTCCCAAGTTCGTATCACTGTGCTCGATTTTGCCACGTGTATGGAGGTAAAGCTCTCAAATGCGGTGATGAGATCATTAAAGGGGAAATAAATTGTGACGGAGAGACCCTTTCAAATACGCGCTGACAAAAGATGAGATTGTGTATATCCTGAGAGTTATGGAGCATCTTACCACGTTTGTTCTTTGAAGACATTGTGCGAGGCTACGACGGTAAGGTGGTGGAGTTCTTGATTCACGAGGTGTTTCATAAATTTGGTGTAATGGAGGTGATACACTCAGATAATGCGAAGGAATTCCTGGCCAAGGAATTTGAAAGAATGGTGGAGAATTTTGGCATAACCCATGTAAAGACCGGATTGTCCGCGCAGCAGTGGACAGCAGCTGAGTAGGTAAATCAGATGGTACACTCAACGATACGAGGGGATTTGGAGAATGACCACCGAGAATGGGACCGGTATTTGTCACGGCTTACTTCGGGTCAGGATATGTTCACATGCGGCGCCGAGTTCAACCTGGCTAGGAAATTGAATACCTTAGAATACAATGAGATTGGAAGACTGTTGAGGGTAGATAGGATGGTTTTTATCCGGAGGGACCTGAGGGACCATATGCACGGGGCAAACGAGAAAGGCGCTCGGCAGTATAAGAAACGAACCCAGGTTCGAAAAGTTCCATGTAGGGCAGGAAATATATAATCGGAACTTTATGTTGAGTGACCTTGTCAAGAATGTCAATGTAAAGGTCTGCAAGAAATTGGTTAAGTGCCGGGTTGAGAAGGTGTTAGGAAGTAACCAATACGAGCTGGAAAGTCTGACCCTCTACGGGTCTTTCAATTCAAAGCTTTAAGCAGTGAGGTGTGGCCGATGAAAGAAGGAGTAGGAAAGGGCCGAATCAACTGACGTGAATCTGGAAGTCCGAAGAGGCGTGTCCACGGGGAGGAGCCCGGATAGATGATGAGTGCCTGCAAGATAGAGGACGATTAGGAGGGATACAATAAAAGTAAATATAATTCAAAGATACGTGTTAGTGTAGTGGTAGGACTCCAAGTAAGGTGGTAGAGGAATGCAACAGTATTTCTGAAAGGACAGAGATGAATGGCATCAAAGGCGGAGTAAGAGTATGAAAATTAATAACAGTTTCTCTCATTTGCCCGGCTCGCTCACTCGGCAGAGCGCGAGACTCCTAATCTCGGGGTGAAGTGCGTGGGCGGGCCTATGTTGGCGCACCGTTCCGAGTTTTGGCATGCATATGCTTCCACCCGTGTATATAGGGTTCTCCTCCTCCTAGCCCGGGTGTGTTGTAGCGATCAGGTGCCTGAAAAGAGAAAGGAAATAGTATTTATTTTCTTGTTGAGCTGTTTATGGTGGGTTGAACAGCTCATAAAATGGAAGTCAGCTGTTGCCATGGATAGAGATTAGTTTTAGAACCTGATTGCGAGAAAAGATGGCGCCGGATGACGCCTAAATGAATAGGAGGAGATGAAGGTTGACAACTTTGACCGATAGCCGTAATTGTGAATGTAGCGGGCTTATTTAAATATAAAAAGGGTGTCAAAGGAGGTGAGAGAAGTTTAAACGGGAGAAAACAGAAACGAAACGGGACTGGACGTGCTTAAATATATAAGAGTGGAGTTGTTGGTCGGTCTTCAATATTAGCAATTGTGCAAAATTCGTTCCAAGAGTGAGAGATTTCTCGATAGAATAGAATAGAAAGAATTGTTTTTGTAAATTAAAGAAAATTAAAATAAAAGTTGTTGCCAAATTAATAGACTTAAAGTGCGGAATGAATACGGAACTCTTCCTCAAAATTGCTTTGCTAGAGAAAAATAGGAAGGGAAGTGTTGCGGTTCGCTGCTAAATGCTGACGTCACAACAATAAAAGGGCGCTATGCATAAGTTAAGGTGAATTTCTTTCGGAACTGCCCCGAATAAACATCACGGCAGCAAATTTGGAGAAGGACCGCCGATGACAATCTCTTCCCCTGTACTTCCGCTATCATCGTCATTCAATTCAGGGGTGGTAAAAGTATTATAATATATCAAAGTCAAGAAGTCATTGAGTCCATAAAATGTGAATGGAGTGATCTTTCCATGTCATAAATCAATCCTAACTGCCTCTTCAACGAAATTTCTGTACAAAAGTTCACTATATATTCTGGAACTTGGCGCCCATCAGCGTTGTTTGCACCTGCTCCAACGCAAAAGTACAATCAGCAATTCCCATTACCACTCCCTGCTCTTGTACGCTGAATAAGCAGTGCACCCGACGAACGGATATACAGCGTGTGAAGCTTCATCAGCATTTCCCTACACGGGGTCGAAAGCATCAATTCGCCCAAGTATGCACAAGCGCGGGTGCCTTGCACATAACCGCAGACACCACTTATATATTTAATTCTGCAGAATAAGCAAAATTGTGATATAAATTCAATCAACTAATATATTAAAATGGAGATATACTTTTGCAGCCAATGTTTTCCTTTGCAGCCGATATCAACCACAACGTTAATTCAAGAATACTACTTGATTAGCCAAAGCACTCTTTCGGTACTGTACCCAAAGAGACATCAGGCTTTACGTATTGCACTTGAAGTTATCATCATGATCCTTCGGTATTGCACTCAAGGAATCGGCAACCGAGTAGTAAACCAACTGATCGGTATATAAACGAGAGTGATGTCCTAATTAGTTGCAGAAATGACGACTTTTTACAAGCTGAATGGAAGAGTTATAAATGCTCAATCATTTGTAATACTTTCGAGCACAACAGAATTATCGAATATAGAATTTGAATTATCTCATCCAAAAAAATAAAAAGTGGTTTTAAGAAGGTAAATTTACATCGGGGGTTCCCGGTGAACCTGGTGAATTAGCAACGAATAATGAATATCTTCCAGAGCACATCAATCTCCATGTCCCTAATGCGAATTTTATATCAATGTGCGCAGGTGAATCGACTGTTCTACTCCTCGTGTTGATTCTTCAAGTATTGCCGAAACTATCTGAAAAAATTGAATAGCGATAGGGTCGTATAATGATCACTAAGACTTCTTCAAAACACTCCTCCCAATAATTCATCGCCAAATCACTTACAACTTCAACAACATTATAACTACGTCTGTTTTCCCGGCTAGTTGGAAAACTACAAAAATGTAATCGCTGAATAATGCGCCATACCAGACCCAGGCTGAATATCGCCCAATACGAATATTTCCCTTCATAAACAAAGCTTGCCAAACTGTTCTCAGTGTTCAGATAAAACCACAATTCAATAGCAACAAGTTTATCACCGAACACCAGTCCGGATTTGGGAAAGAACACGGTTGAACCAGAACCCACTAAAAGTATTGAAGATATTCACTCCCGTTTGGATGGTGACATGATGCCACAGTGCTGTAGTATTTTGGGCTTTCTCGAAGATCTTATTTATTTATTTATTTATTTATTTATCTCTACAAATTGATCTTAGGACATTAAGGTAATAACCTTTTTAAGATGTCCTAACGACATGAAGTATATACGTATTTTCAATAATTAACTTAACTGGAACAATTCATTCCAAGGTAAAATGAAATATAAATTATAAAAGAAATTGATTTACACAAATAAAATTATAAAGTTTTAAAATTATAAAATTATATAAGTGGATGATTTAAACAATTAAAATTAAATATTGTTAAACGTACTCTCCGTTCTTTAAATATTAAATTAAAAAATATAACAACAAAACAATAAACAATAAGATAAATACAGATCACAATTTATGAACAAAGCAATACAGATTGCCCAGAAATTCACCGCGCCCGAAAGTAGCCCTCAAGTTCATTCCTGAACCGTACAGTGTTGCCAATACTTCGCAGCCGTACAGGAAGTGAGTTCCAGAGTCTTACTGCATGCACGAAAAACTGACGATCAGACATAAGAGACGAGTGCTTGCACGGGACAAGTTGGTTACAACGACAGGAACGTGTGAACCTGAGACATCTAAACAAATATGGAGGTTCCCGGGTGTAAATAATCTTGTGAAGAAAGATGATAGTCTTAGACTCCAAGAGTTGATCGAATGTGATCCCAAAAACTTGCCTTGATAAAGTGGATACATGATCTGTTCTAGTCAAGCCATAAATATACCTTGTTATATTATTAAATAGGACATTAAGCTTTCGTTTCCTAGCTGCATCACAATTCGCAAAAATTTCACAACCATACAGCAATGTTGGGAGAAGGTAGGCCTTAGCCAACAGCATTCTGATTCCTTGTGGGGTGAAATATTGCGTTGACCACAGTGAACGCAGCATACCGCGAACTTTGCCAACCGTGGCAGCAACGTGGTTACTGCATGTTAGAGTGCCATCAAATATAACTCCCAGGTTTTTAGCCGTGTTTACACGTTCAATCACAGACCCATTCATTATAATACTGGGTAGTATTGTGGTATCAAAGTGTTTCTTGTAAGTCAATAAACATTTTGACTTAGCAGGATTAAGGCAAAGCCCATTTTTCTTTGCCCAGTTATAAACATTAAATAAGTCATTATTAATTTGAGTGACACAATTAATAATTTCGTCCCTTTTACAGCTTATGTAAAGTTGGACGTCATCAGCATACAGATGAATATCACAATCATGCAATGCAGTCGGTAGATCATTTATATATATACAAAAAAGAAGAGGCCCCAATATGGACCCCTGAGGTACACCTCGCACTACCGACAAGAAATCCGATGCCTCATCATCACACTGACTGGGTTGGTAAACCGCTTGGGTTCTATCTGTAAGGTATGATTCTATCAATTTCACTGCGCCGGATGAGAAATTGTACATTCTCAGAAGCTTCGTACATAAAATATTGTGGTCAACACAGTCAAATGCCTTTGAATGGTCCAATAATACCAAGAAAGACTACTATTTAAGTCAAGCGAATACTCTCCACTACATCAGTCAGAGCCGTTATGCAGCTCCTCCTTGGCATGAACCCAGACTGTCGTTCCGTTATAATGTTATTGTCTGCTAAATACTTTTTTAATTGCTTCGCCATTACTCGTTCAAATACCTTGGACAGGTATGGTAAAATTGCTATTGGTCTATAATCGTTATCAGACTTTAGGGTTGGAATAATTTTCCCTAACTTCCAACAATTAGGGAAAGTTGATGTCGTTATAACAGTATTAAAAGTATGAGTTATGACTGGCAGCAGCTTAGGAAGTACGGCCTTAACAAAGACAGGGTGAATCTCATCAGTACCACAAGCATTTGACTTCATACCCAGAAAGCTCTGCAATACATCTGACTCGTCAACACCAGAAAACCCAAACATAATATCAGAGGACACAGAACTACAACAGTTTGCATAAGCATTCTTTTGCACTGCTTCAGTTGGAAGATTGACAAATTTCCTATTTAAATCATTTAGGTCCATGTTAATGTTCCCAAAAGTAGCAATATTCCCTATACCTATGCTGCGAATATGTCTCCATGTTTGTTTACTGGTTACTGCACTGCTAAATGTTTTTCCGAAGTGGGAGTAGTTAGCGGCTTTGACATCTTTAGTAACCTGCCTTCTAAGATTTCTGTAAGTTTCATATAGAAGAGGTAGCTTATATCGCTTCCATCGTCTGTATGCAGTGTGACTTATGTTAATGAAATTCTTGATTTTATTAGTAAACCAAGGCTGCTCTTTATGCTCAACGGTGCGCACTTTCTTTGGGACAAACTCATCAAAAAGACATTTAATATTAGATTGTAGATATTCCACTTTGTCATTTACTGAGGGCATAAAATATATCAAGTTCCATTGTACAGTGTCAAGTTTAGAACACAAATGTTGGTAGTCAATATTTTTAAAATCTCGGTATCTCAAAACTTTCGTTGTCATATTAAGTGTAAAATCAAGCGTCAGAAAAATAAGGTCATGTTTTGAAAAACAGGGAGTAGGGAGTTGTTCGTAAATTTTAATCTTCTTCAAATCATCAATAAAATACACGTCCAACAGCGAACTGTTTGTCCCCGTAAAATGTGTCGGTGATGTTGTATTAGCGGAAACCAAGCCCAATGCCAACATTTCCGTGACCAGTCCGCTCTCAACTAGAATATTGCTATTGAAGTCTCCTGCAATAACAATACTTTGAAAGTCCAAAGAAATTGCCCGAATGTGATATATCAGTGATTGTATGTCAATTGTACGATTAGGTCTGTAGACACAGCCCACAAGAAGTCTTTCAACTCCATTGTCAACACTTAAAAACAAATACTCAATCTGACCTTCAGAAACTGATTTGCTATGGACTTTGCACGCAATACCATCCCTCACAAAAATTGCCACCCCGCCGGCATGAGTCACTCTATCCACACGAAACAATCTGTATCCATAGACACCAAATAAACTACGCTGCATTGATGGCATGAACCATGTTTCAGACACACAAACAAAATCAACGCCAGAACCCTCAAATAGATATTTGAACTCTTCCATCTTATTCATTAAGCTTTGTGCATTTATATGGCAAATTTTCATTCCCATTTGTAATCTACCAAGAATACGAATAAGGTTATAATTACTATCTCTGGAACCCACTGATAGATTAATTAGACCATTCGGAACGACTGTAGCTACGATGAGTTAGCAATGAGAGTATACGATCATATACTCTCCTTAATATTAATTTGGCAACACATACAGTTTGGTTACGATCTGAACTTAAGAGCAACCCGCAAGAGCATTTAAAAAGGTACAATGAATTCTGCACAACTGTGAACAATAATAACTTACTTAAGTATACATACTCATATATAGTATCCACAACAAAAAATATAAAAAAGTGTAACATTATAATATAAAAACAGTAATTTAAAATCAAATGATTGAATATAGGCTCAGAAGAGAAAACATCAAATACAACAATTGTCATGAAAACAACAATTGTCATGAAAGACAAATCATTCCTCTCCACGAAAAATGAGTAGTGCGCTTAAAAGCAGCAATACCTCTTAAAACAAGGTTCCTATCGTAGGGTGAAGCTAGTTTTACCACTATAACTGGATCGGTAATAGTGGCTTTGTTGTGTTCACCCTTCACCCTATAGATAGCCCTTACGACAGGTGGAGTAATATTAGCGGAAGAACACAATTTAGAGAACATACCGGGTAGATCCTCCTGTTCGATGCACGGAACGCCGAATATCCTCATGTCACATGCGACTGCAGCATTATCCTGCCTTGCCAACTGGGATTTCATCGCCAGAAGCTCACCCTCCAAACCAGGAACAGCACCCGAAGCAGACTTTTCATACTTCTCTACCCGCTTTCGGACTTCCACCAGTTCTTTTCGCAACTCAAAGACTTCAGAGCTCACGTTTTCAACAGCAGAAATTCTTTTGTTAAACAGTACTAGCGAAGACTTTATGTTTGAGAGTTCCGCCGCAGTTTCACTTAGTTTCTGCATCATCCGATCCTCGTACGTTTTCAATGCTAAACGTAGCTCACCAACGATGCTCTCCTTCTGCCTCTCCATACCACTTTCTAGCTGTTGCAATACGGCGCTCATAGAAAAACTCTCTTTAATTGCGTTGGTGTGCGGGGTTGCAGGGGACAAGACTGGTTTAGACACGGCCTTTGTTCTTGTATTCATTTTGTATTCCAATTTTGTGCAATGCTTTGCTGGAGTTTCCTGACTTTTGTTTTACTTTGATGATATTTATACTCCTATCCTTACTTGTAATTGTTAATAATCGTTAGTACTTATTTGTTATATTTTTGATAAAACTGTACATGTGGCAAATTCAGTTTAAGTTAATAAATCAATACAGACGACTTCAAACACAACCGAACCGATTAAGGATTAGTAATCCCTCTCAGACACAATTAATTATCTTTTGCTGTATTAACCAGTCAATATGGTAATGCCAGAATGAAGTGCAGCATCCAGCTGTCAGCCCTCGATATTTGTGTTAAGCAGACAAAATTCAATAACAACATCTGCAGCAGCAAGTGCGGCATCAAGTGCAGCATCAAGTGCAGCATCAAGTGCAGCAGCCAGATATTGATATTTCAGCTAACCAGACAACAACGAAATTTTCTGGAGCCAGCCTCAATACTTTGGAGCACGCTAGCAATCCGCCACAGACCGTAAGTAAATATTGGCATGCAGTAAAAAGATAGATGTAAGCTTCATTAAACTAAAAAGGTGATTAAAATTCAGTCGGAGTACAGCAGTGAACGTGAAATATTTGGTTTTATTCAACTGGCGCCCAAACGGATTGTCTGCATGTTCAGCCCTCATAGTAAGGACAGAAGCAGCACAAAGACTTACTACCCTGAAGACTGACTTATACCGATCGAACCAGGCAAACGTAAGATTCAACATGCTGAAAATAATTTTGCTAGTGACGTAAGAAAAAATTTTAATATATTTAAAAAGGATATTCAGTCATCCGACAGAAACCCCACACACACATCCATATCAGTACACCTCTCATTTCACTTGAAATTTGTTAATTTTTTGTGTGTATTTTTCCCCGAGGTTGCTTTAAAAACATTGTTCTTGGAATGACTGAAACAGATGTTCAGATATTTCTCTTTACTATTGTTCTTTACTTCTGTTGTCAAGTTGGAATCAGAATGCAAAGTTGTTCTTCCATCACGTGAATAGTTCATGGGTCGTAGTTTTGTGGTATAATTTCCCAAAATAGAAACTACCAACAAAGTGTTGATCTCAACCGTCGCATACCACAATTTTTACTGTTCTTATTAACACAGTTGCATCGAAATGAAGTACAAAATATGAAAACAAGTGCAAAATATACTAACAATTTGCTTAACAAAATAACAAAAATTGAAAAACAGGCAGTATAAGTAAACAGAATTATTAGCTCTGAAATGGAACGCAGCTGACTGAAATAAGAAGAACAGAGACAGCGAAAGACGTTGAAGTAAAATAATGTGCGAATTTGTTGTTGTTTAACTCAACACTACTCAAAAGAACTTTATTCATGATATGATGGAAACCAATGCTTGCATCACCAGTGTAAAGGGTTTTGAAAACTTGAGAAACTAGCCATGTACGGGTGTGAGAGGTGACCGACAGAATAGCAAAGAAGATTTTCAAATAGAGCCACAAGTGCAGGGATTGTGGTGGATGAGCAAGTAATGCAAACTTATCTCTATTGTGGGACGTTGCACCACCAAATTGCTAAACCTGACAATGCATGAGGTTCTCCCATAGTAGAAGTTGTAGTACGGGTGTAAATAGTTCGAATGCTTTCTAGAGCATGGTGGGTGGGGTCATGGTGCTTATATCTCTGCACACACTTTGTTATGTTCTTGTTCTAATGTATTGGCAGTCACACGCTCGAGACCAGAATAGTGAGATATTACGGCAAAGTGGAAGAATAATGAGTGAACGGACATCAGCGACACTTAAACAACTGATAACCCTGCGAAATAGGTAGCGAAGTTCATTCGGTTTTCGTTACTCTCGGTTTTTTCCAAGTAGCATTGCTTTCTGGATTTGTTTAGGTAGTAGGAGGGACTCAGGGTATTCCAAAATAAATATCTGGATTTTGTAAATCCTTCTCTTGCTTCCCATCCTTTGACAAGCCTATTTCTATCGACATCTACATCAATAATACTGAGTTGAAATTTCAGAGCACTCAATGCGCTACGGATTGGGGGTTGGCGGCATCAGTGGACTCTCACTTCTCTCACACTGTGTAATGAGGGCGTAATTCGTCCCGCTAATGGGTGAATTGTAATGGCTGGAAGACAGCAGTGACTACGTCATTGGATAAAATACGGTCCTAAATTATGCAAAAATTGGATCTATGGAATTCCGCACCGGGATATGCAGCCGCTGTTCAGATATGCCTCCAATTTTCCTTATATACAAAACGCCATTACAAATTCTTAAATAAAACATAATTTTTATCATTTTATTCATTTTTATGAGTTTTATTAAAAATTAAGCTCGAAAAATACTATTTTCTTCACAGTAACACACATTTACCACCGAGCCTGTCATCATCAGATATTCATGCCGGCATGCCTGAGAACAATTGATCCGTCGAGTAGTTCGAGCAGCCCAAAGTGGGGTAGATATGTTTCAATGTACGAAGGAAAACTGTTCTTCCACGGTGGAGACTTAATTGGGATTGTATAAAGTAACAAGCATTCGTATCTCATGGTATACGAACTATATAGGGATCTATAGGCCTCTTCTAACCTTTGATACTATAGGAGTTTAAAGTACCAATATGGCGAAAATCACAGAAGCTAAAGAGATGTTTTAATACAATTCAACCAACCACATTTTACATTCCATGAATCACGTTCGACAAATGTAGGAAACACCAACAACAAAATTTTAAGCTCCCCAAAGCGGGTTTTTTGGAACTCGTAGGATCATTGGCTTTTTTCGAAATTAAACAACTCCAATCCCTCTGATTTTTATTTAGAACGATCTCTTCCTGTGCAAGCAGCTTCAAGACCATTAAATGCCACCACCCGTGGTAAGTCGCAACTGCCGCAGAGATGCACCTGTTGGAGTCGTCTCTATTGCAGGAAGTTGCTCCTTCACTCTTTGCGGCGCATATTTAAGTGACACATTTCCAGGAGAGTTCAAGGAAAGTACTCCTCTTGCAGGTCTGGGTTTATGTATACTTCTCTCAAATACTTCCAGCAGAGTTGCGGCGATGATCCAGTTCGGTTGATCCATATTTATAATTTAATGAAGAAAAGGAAAATCAACCGTTTTGGTTTCTATCACAATTAAATATGAAATATGCCCAGCATCCTTGTCGAATAAATAATCACTGGTTTCTTCTTATAATTTTATTTTCATTACACATTTAATTACAAAGAAAATAATGCGACGAGTCCGAAAGTTTGAAGAACTTGAAACCCAGTTAAACTTAGGTCCGACACATCCACACTTGTTGCAACTCAAGAACCTAATCAGCTTCTACGTTGTCAGCAGCTTATACGTTGCATTCAGCTTTTACCGCGTCATCGTCATCTTCCACTTTCTCAACTCTGTTTTGCAAATGTAAGAATATTGGCTTGCCTTCGCCCGTTATTTCGATAGTAGTGAAAATGTGCATATTTTTTCCTGAAACGTACCAATTGTTCCAATCATCGTGCAAGTAACTCTTACAGAATATTATCGGAAAATAATCAACATATGGTGTGGGTGCCGTGATTTGATATGTGTATTCACCAAACATCTGCAGTTCACCATTAAAATATCCAGATACACTTACTTTGTAGTCTGCGTTGTCAAATACTTCCATATTTTCAATCTTAATTCCGCTCTGGAAAAAAGTCACATCCTTGTTTGTGGGCACAGCAAGAGCAACAGCAGCTAGGATTGCCATTAAAGCCACCAACAAGTTGCTTCGGTACGACATGATGAAATAGATTTTCTTTCAATTGAAACTGTGCTCTGAACAATTGAACACCCGCATTTTATACAATTTTGGCACTGTTTTTCCACTTATTAAACGGTCTGTTGACGTCAATGAAAATCAAACGATCATATTAGCTGGAGCGTTTTGGAACCTAATCAAATGTTTGTGGAAATACATTGGAGCAAAAAAAGTAAATACAAATTTATTCTTGTTTGTCACAAATTTGTGCGAAGAAAGCAACAAAATTTGTGAATTGCTCGCAAGCTGGAGCAATAACGAAAACCGCCGCATGTGCCGATTGTTATATATCTTTCATTAATATTCAAGATAATTTATACCTAAGGGTGGAGTTATATTAACTTTACTAAAGGGATTTGGAGAAGAAATGGAATACAGGCGGTTCTTCGAGCCTTCTAGACGAGAATGGTTGCGAGTTTCCGCCCTCATATGGTACGAGTATTGTGGAATCCTTGAAGGGTTTGGACTAACCATTCACTCACTCCCCGCTACTATTCTGCAAACCTTATCCTCTATCTATCATTACTAATATTTGGGATTACTGCGGATGCCTATGAGTATTTTTATTGCTTCTGCACAACTACAACTGCATAAAAGTGAGCCTATGGTGTCGTTGTAGTTGTAGCTGCTGTGTGGGTATGGTCAGTTTGAAACTCTCACTCACAGGTGGAAGTTGACTTGTTCCATTACAATTAACGTCTCTTGTGAACTTTGATATACTACTAGGATTAACCACAGAAAGAACTAGTCACGGTAGTCAATTGGATAATCAACAGAGGCTGTTGAAATATCTAAATAGATATTTGCTGCTTCAATTCCATGTTGGAACATCAAATTAGATATTATATTAGTTTTGTACTTTTGCATTCAAAATTTATGCGTTGAGCACTGAAATAGCAAAAATGTTGAGCAACTAGCGAAAAAACCACCATGGAGTAATGCAACAACGATCCTAAAAGTATGCTAAAAATTAAGCCAAGCAATAATTTTTTAAGGAATTTTCATGTTCTTCAGAAGTTGAGGTAATTGGGGATATTGAAAGATTTTATTGTAATACACAAAAAATTCCAGCTTCAAAATGGTCCATTGTTCTAATAATATAAATTTATTGAACCTATTCGTTAATTGCTATATTAATTTTAATATTTTTGGTTTGTTCCTTCTTTTTAATGAACTTATGCCGACAAAAGTGCAAAAAATTAAGGAAAATATTGATCCAGCAGCATCCTTTTCGAGTTAAGTAAAAAAGAGAAACTTTTTAAACTATGAAGCTTTAATTTGAATGTTTAGAATTGAAAAGAAAAGCCAGCAACACAATTCTGTACCAATATTTAATTAAATAAATGTTTTATAAAATTGTTTTGTTTCAACGCAACTACTTCTGAGTTCATTTTGATTTCAATTCACGCCTAAATCGAATGATTACAAAACATATTCCACTCTAATTCCAATGAATTACTCAAATGATCAAATACCAAAGCAGAAAGCACTGTTTAAATATATGAACTATGTTTATTTTTATGGATGAAACTGCATATAAAAGGTCCTGCGGAGGTGTGTCTACATTCAACAATCTCTTCCGTGGTTTTTTTTATAACGTATTTGCATCTAAAGAGAGTTGATAGTTCATATAATTACGCTACTTAATTTATTATTATTACTAATACAATAAGTTTCTCAAACTCCCACGTCGCTAATTATAGTAGATAACTTCTAAAGTACAAAATCTTCCACGCATTGCATTCATTCAATGTGCGAATCACCAAGGCCGATCAAGGCCGTATATAATTTTGTAATAGAACTAGAAGATGGTCTTCATTTGTATGAATCCATCTAAGACGAAAGTTTACCATTTGAAATTCTTATAAACTAGCTTGGCAGAGGACTTCGAGTTGATCCTTTACGGAATTCAGCGTTAAGAAAGAGAAGCTGCGTTGAGATTGGTTCACCGCCAATACGATGGAAAGGAATGTGCATGAATTGAAGATAAGAATTGTCTGTGGTCTTGTTATCTGATAGTTTGCGTTAATGTGTTGTCAGGAATGTGGATGAGGTGAACAGCTAATTATGGGGAAAAGCGATCCCGCCTCATCCCGCTCTCCCTCAGCCCAATTTCAATACGAATTGTATATATGTATCTTACTCTAGTTACATGCATTCTACTCTATACATGAGTCTCGTAGTCTAACTATGAACATAATTTGGAAACAACAAATGAAAGAGTAATTTAAAGACAATATCAAATTTGTAAATAGTAAATAGTACGGTACCACATCACAAATATAGACTATGCACTTATCTTTTGTTCTTCTCGTATACCCTTGGAGCAGGATGATCCGCCGCCCTACGGGATGGGGACTGAATATCTCGGTGGCCGCCGCTGCCTGCTGCCGAAGTCAAAACTTCTGATATATTGATAGGATAACTCGAAATAATTGAATCACTGCTGCCTCTCCGTAGTTCGCCTCATGTGCGGAATTAAGATTCATGGAAGCTGTTTTACACTCCACTTCCTCCAATTTATTCGAATTGTAACAAAATAAAGAATCTTGTGATTTTATTACAAAACATATTTGACTTTGTGCGAAATCACGGCGTTTTTATCTCTACCGAAGGCAATTTTTTCTTTTTCCGCGAACACCGGGAACCAAACTTTCTCTTTCTACGGTTGCCCAAAAATATTTGTTTGTCCAAAAGAGCACTCGCGATCCGCCTACGTCAGCGGGGAGCTCCTAAAAGATAGGGTGGGCGAAGGAAGGGGATAATTGCCTAGAAGTAAAGGGGCTAGGAAGAGAGCGTGTTCGCGTCACTCCTGTAGTTTGTCATGTTGTGTGTGTCAGTAATGAGCAAGTGGTGGATTCAGTGCTAAAAAGCACGGTTGGAGGGGCTGGAGGAGGTTCCTCAGCGAGAGGATGCCGTGGCAACGCTACAATCAAACGAAAAGCAGGTCAGTGAGGCCGTATGTTAGGAAGTAGCCCTTTTTTTATTACGCCTCGGTCGTAGTGTGGTGGGTTGAGGACCACGGTCACAGAAATTGAGCTGTCCGTGGCCACCACACTTTGAACCGCAGTAGCGTACGTGACAGTATGGCGCCCAATATAAAATAATTAGTATGCAACTAATCGGTATTGTTAGCAGACCGTAGAGTGGTCGGAAGAGGTCATAGCGGTGATACCGAAGATTAACCGCTGTTCGCACTGGCGACCTATACGACGATCTGCACAATGAAGAGAACTTGCGAACGGCCAACAAATGAGTCCATGAGTGCCACTGACTTAGACCAAGGAACATTTCTTGCCTATATGCACGTACCTCATGGATGAGTGGAAAAAGCGATGATTTTCTTGCGTATTCTTTGTTGTTGGTTATTAACTTTGATCATAAAAAGAAGGTTCTCGAATCGGTGGGTTGGGGAAGTAAATCTTCATAGTCAATAGCACCGAAAAAGAAGGGAAGGTTATATTAGGAATAGAATATATACGGTAGCCACTTGCCTGCAACGTGAATCCAGCTGGGGGAGCCACTCCCCTACAAAGTATACAAAATATAAAAGAATTGAAATTGCAGATAGAGTTGGAGAAGAAATAAAGGATATGGACGCTTTTACTGCGCCGGGTAGACCATGGTACCAATTTGCGGAGATGCCGTTTGGATTGTGTAATGCGGCACAGCAAATGTGCAGGCTGATGGACAAGGTGATACACAGCGGTTGATGGATTAGGTGTTCATGTATCTGGACGATTTGCTAGTAATTCCGGCATATTTCGATACGTCCTGGGGGAAGTGGTGGATGACTTGAAACAGCGAACTTGACGATTGGATTGTATAAGCCCAGATTCTGTCTCAGAGGGCTCCGGTTTCTGGGATTAATAGTTAGTGGAGGATCGCTAAAGACTTACCCAGAGAAGGTAGAGACACTCACGAAAATGCCAGTACCAAGAAATCCAAAGAAACTGATCCCCATAAGGGATATGTTGAAGCAGGGTAAGAACTTCCAGATGACTCCCCAGGCTTTCGAGAAGTTGAAATTGTTATTGACAACAACAAGAGTGTTACAACATCCTGACTTCTCCAGTCGATTCTGGATACAGATGCTGCAGCACTTGGTATTGGGGCGGTGTTGTTCCAAAAGGAAGCAGATGGAAACGAGAGACCCGTGGCTTTCTTCTCCCAAAAACTGAACCAATGTGAGCGAATTCATAGTATGTTGGAGAAAGAGTGTTTGGGAGCGTTAATGGCAGTAAAACGGTATAGACCGTTGTAGAAATAATGCTTAGTTACTGACCGTGCTTGAAATTTCTCATGTCGGTAAAGGTCCTGAGTGGGCGGCTAGCCAGGTGGCCGCTACAATTGCCGGGTTTTGCTTACGAGGTTGGATATATTAAAGGGACTGGCAATGTGCTAACGGATATCTTGTCGCGGGCCATGGAAGTGGAGGAAATGCAAGAAGATGTCATGATTGCGTTTGACACGATAGCGTTAGTTTCGAGTTCTCAAATCGACCTGATTTAATTGAAACAGTAACCAAGAGTTAGGAACGGTTGGGTGAAGTAAAGGTTGCCGAGGGGTTATGTTCAAGCAAGCGGAGGATAGTCAAGGAGATGGCAGCATTATGGAACATAGCTGGATACTGTGGGTGCCGCAGGAGATAACTTCCGTACCAATTGGGAATGCTCACGAGCCAGAGACGACTGCGCATGGAGGGGTCCGTCCATGAGGGGCTAAAACTCTAAATTGGAAGAGGCAGTTTTTGATTGGCGTCTCAAGTTCGTATCACTGTGCTCGATTTTGTCACGTGTATGGAGGTAAAGCTCTTAAATGCGGTGATGAGATCATTAAAGGGGAAAGAGGTAGTGACGGAGAGACCCTTTCAAATAAGCGTTGACAAAAGATGAGAATGTGTATATCCTGAGAGTTGTGGAGCATCTTACCACGTTTGTTTTTTGAAGACATTGTGCGAGGCTACGACGGTAAGGTGGTGGAGTTCTTGGTTCACGAGGTGTTCCATAAATTTGGTGTAACGGAGGTGATACACTCAGATAATGCGAAAGAGTTCCTGGCCAAGGAATGTGAGAGAATGCTGGACAATTTTGGCAGAACCCATGTAAAGACCGGATTGTACGCGCCCAAGTGGAACGCAGCTGGGAGGGTAAATCAGATGGTGCACTCATCGAAAAGAAGGTATTTGGAGAATGACCACCGAGAATGGGACCGGTATTTGTCATGGCTTACTTCGGGCCAGGATATGTTCACATGCTGCTCCGATTTCAACCTGGCTAGGAAATTGAATACCTTAGAATATAATGAGATTGGAAGACTGTTGAGGGCAGATAGGATGGTTTTTATCCGGAGTGACATGAGGGACCATATGCACGGGGCAAACGAGAAAGGCGCTCGGCAGTATAAGAAACGAACCCAGGTTCGAAAAGTTCCACGTAGGGCAGGAAATAAATAATCGGAACTTTATGTTGAGTGACCTTGTCAAGAATGTCGACGTAAAGTTCTGCAAGAAATTGGTTAAGTGCCGGGTTGAGAAGGTGTTAGGAAGTAACCAATACGAGCTGGAAAGTCTGACCCTCTACGGGTCTTTCAATTCAAAGCTTTAAGCAGTGAGGTGTGGCAGATGAAAGAAGGAGTAGGAAAGGGCCGAATCAACTGACGTGAATCTGGAAGTCCGAAGAGGCGTGTCCACGGGGAGGAGCCCGGATAGATGATGAGTGCCTGGAAGATAGAGGACGATTAGGAGGGATACAATAAAAGTAAATAAAATTCAAAGATACGTGTTAGTGTAGTGGTAGGACTCCAAGTAAGGTGGTAGAGGAATGCAACAGTATTTCTGAAAGGACAGAGATGAATGGCATCAAAGGCGGAGTAAGAGTATGAAAATTTAGAACAGTTTTTCTTATTTGCCCGGCTCGCTCACTCGGCAGAGCGCGAGACTCCTAATCTCGGGGTGAAGTGCATGGGCGGTGGCCTATGTTGGCGCACCGAGTTTTGGCATGCGTATGCTTCCACCCGTGTATATAGGGTTGACCTCCTCCTAGCCCGGGTGTGTTGTTGCGATCAGATGCCTGAAAAGAGAAAGGGAATAGTATTTATTTTCTTGTTGAGCTGGTTATGGTGGGTTGAACAGCTCACAAAATGGAAGTCAGCTGTTGCCAGGGATAGAGATTAGTTTTAGTACCTGATTGCGAGAAAAGATGGCGCCGGATGACGCCTAAATGAATAGAAGGAGATGAAGGTTGACAACTTTGACCGATAGCCGTAATTGTGAATGTAGCGGGCTTATTTAAATATAAAAAGGGTGTCAAAGGAGGTGAGAGAAGTTTAAACGGGAGAAAACAGAAACGAAACGGGACTGGACGTGCTTAAATATATAAGAGTGGAGTGTTGGTCGGTCTTCAATATTAGCAATTGTGCAAAATTCGTTCCAAGAGTGAGATATTTCTCGATAGAATAGAATAGAAAGAATTGTTTTTGTAAATTAAAGAAAATTAAAATAAACGTTGTTGCCAAATTAATAGACTTAAAGTGCGGAATGAATACGGAACTCTTCCTCAAAATTGCTTTGCTAGAGAAAAATAGGAAGGGAAGTGTTGCGGTTCGCTGCTAAATGCTGACGTCACAACAATAAAAGGGCGCTATGCATAAGTTAAGGTGAATTTCTTTCGGAAACTGCCCCGAATAACAATCACGGCAGCAAATTTGGAGAAGGACCGCCGATGACAACCTCTTCCCCTGTACTTCCGCTATCATCGTCATTCAATTCAGGGGTGGTAAAAGTATTATAATATATCAAAGTCAAGAAGTCATTGAGTCCATATAATGAGAATGGAGTGATCTTTCCATGTCATAAATCAATCCTAACTGCCTCTTCATCGAAATTTCTGTACAAAAGTTCACTATATTATAATAGCCTGGAATATCATTGTACTTCTGGAAATTGGCGCCCATCAGCGTTGTTTGTACCTGCTCCAACGCAAAAGTACAATCAGCAATTCCCATTACCACTGCCTGCTCTTGAACGCTGAATAAGCAGTACACCCGACGAACGGACATAAAGCGTGTGAAGCCTCATCGGCATTTCCTGACATGGGGGGTCTAAAGCATCAATTCGTATTCCTAAGTATGCACAAACGCTGGTGCCTTGCACATAACCGCAGACACCACTTATATATTTAATTCTGCAGAATAAGCAAAATTGTGATATAAATTCAATCAACTAATATATTAAAATGGAGATATACTTTTGCAACCAATGTTTTCCTTTGTCGCCGATATCAACCACAATGTTAATTCGGGAATACTACTTGATTAGCTAAAGCACTCTTTCGGTTTGTACCCAAAGAGACATCAGGCTTCAAGTATTGCACTTGAAGTTATCAGCACGATCCTTCGGTATTGCACCCAAGGAATCGGCAAACGAGTAGTAAACCAACTGATCGGTATATAACCAAGAGTGATGTCCTAATTAGTTGCAGAAATGACGACCTTTTACAAGCTAAATGGAAGAGTTATAAATGCTCAATCATTTGTAAAAATTTCAATCACAACAAAAACTTTGAATTATCACATCCACAGAAATAAAAAGTGGTTTTAAGCAGGTAAATTTACATCTGGGGTTCCCGGTGAACCTGTTGAATTAGCAACGAATAATGAATATCTTCCAGAGCACATCAATCTCCATGTCCCTAATGCGAATTTTATATCAATGTGCGCAGGTGAATCGACTGTTCTACTCCTCGTGTTGATTCTTCAAGTATTGCCGAAACTATCTGAAAAAATTTGAAAAGCTATAGGCTCGGATAATGTTCACTAAGACTTCTTCAAAACACTCCTACCAATAATTCATCGCCAAATCACTTACAACTTCAACAACATTATAACTACGTCTGTTTTCCCGGCTGGTTGGAAAACTACAAAAATTTTATCGCTGAATAATGCGCCATACCAGACCCAGGCTGAATATCGCCCAATACGAATATTTCCCTTCATAAACAGAGCTTGTCACACTGTTCTCAGTGTTCAGATAAAACCACAATTCAATAGCAACAAGTTTATCACCGAACACCAGTCCGGATTTGGGAAAAAACACGGTTGAACCAGAACCCAACTAAAAGTATTGAAGATATTCACTCCCGTTTGGATGGTGACATGATGCCACAGTGCTGTAGTATTTTGGGCTTTCTCGAAGGTCTTTTGCTGTATTAACCAGTCAATATGGTAATGCCAGAATGAAGTTCAGCATCCAGCTGTCAGCCCTCGATATTTGTGCTAAGCAGACAAAATTCAGTAACACCATCTGCAGCATCAAGTGCGGCAGCCAGATATTGATATTTTAGCTAACCAGACAACAACGAAATTTTCTGGAGCCAGCCTCAATGCTTTGGAGCACGCTAGCAATCCGCCACAGACCGTAAGTAAATATTGGCATGCAGTAAAAAGATAGATGTAAGCTTCATTAAACTAAAAAGGTTAATAAAGTTCAGTCGGAGTACAGCAGTGAACGTGAAATATTTGGTTTTATTCAACTGCCGCCCAAACGGATTGTCTGCATATTGAAGCCCTCATAGTAAGGACAGAAGCAGCGCAAAGACTTACTACCCTGAAGACTGACTTATACCGATCGAACCAGGAAAACGTAAGATTCAACATGATGCTGAAAATAATTTTGCTAGTGACGTAAGAAAAAATTTTTATTATAATAAAAAAAGATATTCAGTCATTCGACAGAAACCCCACACACACATCCATATCAGTACATTTCTCATTTCACTTGAAATTTGTTAATTTTTGTGTGTATTTTTCCCCGAGGTTGCTTTAAAAACATTGTTCTTGGAATGACTGAAACAGATGTTCAGATATTTCTCTTTATTATTGTTCTTTACTTCTGTTGTCAAGTTGGAAACAGAATGCAAAGTTGTTCTTCCATCACGTGAATAGTTCATGGGCTCTCATATCGTTCGTAGTTTTGTGGTATAATTTCCCAAAATAGAAACTACCAGCAAAGTGTTGATCTCAACCGTCGCATACCACAATTTTTACTGTTCTTATTAACACAGTTGCATCGAAATGAAGTACAAAACATTAAAACAAGTGCAAAATATACTAACAATTTGCTTAACAAAATAAACAAAAATTAAAAAACAGGCAGTATAAGTAAACAGAGCTCTGAAACACAGCCGACTGAAATAAGAAGAACAGAGACAGCGAAAGAAGTTGAAGTAAAATAATGTGAGAATTTGTTGTTGTTCAACTCAAAACTACTCAAAACAGTTTTCTTCATGATATGAGGGAAACCAATGCTTGCATCACCCGTGTAAAGGGTTTTGAAGACTTGAGAAACTAGCCATGTACGGGTGTGAGAGGTGACCGACAGAATAGCAAAGAGGATATTCAAATAGAGCCAGAAGTACAGGGATTGTGGCGGATGAGCAACTAATTCAAACTTATCGCTATTGTGGGACGTTGCACTACCAAATTGCTAAACCTGACAATGCATGAGGTTCTCCCATAGTAGAAGTTGTAGTACGGGTGTAAATAGTTCGAATGCTTTCTAGAGCATGGTGGGTGGGGTCATGGTGCTTATATCTCTGCACACACTTTGTTATGTTCTTGTTCTAATGTATTGGCAATCACACGCCCGAGACCAGAATAGGGAGAGATTACAGCAAAATGGAAGAATAATGAGTGAACGGACATCAGAGACACTTAAACAACTGACGACCCTGCGAAAGTGGTAGCGAAGTTCATTCGGATTTCGTTACTCACGGTTTTTTCCAAGTAGCATTGCTTTCTGGATTTGTTCAGATAGTAGGAGGGACTCAGGATATTCCAAAAAAAATATCCGGATTTTGTAAATCCTTCTCTTGCTTCCCATCCCTTGGCAAGCCTATTTCTATTGACATCTATACAAATATTATTGCGTTGAGATCTCAGAGAATTCAATGTGCTGCGGATTGTGGGTTGGCGGCATCAGCGGACTCTCACTTCACTCTCACTATATGATGAGGGCGTAATTGGTCTCGCTAATTAGTGAATTGTTCTGGACGATTGAAGCTGGAAGACAGCATTGACTGCGTTATTGGTGAAAATACGGTCCTAAATTATGCAAAAATTGGATCTATGGAATTGCGCTCCAAGATATGCAGCCGCTGTTAAGATATGCCTCCAATTTTCCTTAAATACAAAATGCCATAACAAATTCTTAAATAAAACATAATTTTTATCATTTTATTCATTTTTATGAGTTTTATTAAACACACATTTACCACCGAGCCTGTCATCATCAGAAATTCATGACGTCATGCCTGAGAACAATCGATCCTTCGAGTAGTTCGAGCCGCCCAAAGTGGGGTAGATATGTTTCAATGTACGAAAGAAAACTGTTCTTCCACGGTGGAGACTTAATTGGGATTGTATAAAGTAACAAGCATTCGTATCTCATGGTATACGAACTATATAGGGATCTATAGGCCTCTTCTAACCTTTGATACTATAGGAGTTTAAAGTACCAATATGGCGAAAATCACAGAAGCTAAAGAGATGTTTTAATACAATTCAACCAACCACATTTTACTTTCCATGAATCACGTTCGACAAATGTAGGAAAAACCAAACAACAATATTTTAAGCTCCCCGAAGCGGGTTTTTTGGAACTCGTAGGATCATTGGCTTTTTTCGAAATTAAACAACTCCAATCCCTCTGATTTTTATTTAGAACGATCTCTTCCTGTGCAAGCAGCATCAAGACCATAAAATGCCACCACCCGTGAAAAGTCGCGACTGCCGCAGAAATGCACCTGTTGGAGTCGTCTCTATTGCAGGAAGTTGCTCCTTCACTCTTTGCGGCGCATATTTAAGTGACACATTTCCAGGAGAGTTCAAGGAAAGTACTCCTCTTGCAGGTCTGGGTTTATGTATACTTATCTCAAACACTTCCAGCAGAGTTGTGGCAATGAACCAGTTCGGTTAATCCATACTGATAATTTATTGAAAAAAAGGAAAATCAAACGTTTTGGTTTCTATCACAATTAAATATGAAATATGCCCAGCATCCTTGTCGAATAAATAATCACTGGTTTCTTCTTATAATTTTATTTTTATTACACATTTAATTACAAAGAAAATAATGCGACGAGTCCGAAAGTTTGAAGAACTTGAAACCCAGTTAAACTTAGGTCCGACACATCCACACTTGTTGCAACTCAAGAACCTAATCAGCTTCTACGTTGTCAGCAGCTTATACGTTGCATTCAGCTTTTACCGCGTCATCGTCATCTTCCACTTTCTCAACTCTGTTTTGCAAATGTAAGAATATTGGCTTGCCTTCGCCCGTTATTTCGATACTTGTGTAAATGTCCATATTGTCTCCTGAATCGTACCAATTGTTCCAATCATCGTGCAAGTAACTCTTACAGAATATTATCGGAAAATAATCAACATATGGTGTGGGTGCCGTGATTTCATATGTGTTGTAGTAACCAAACATCTGCAGTTTACCATACAAATACCCAGATACACTTACTTTGTATTCTGTGTTGCCGAATGCTTCCATATTTTCAATCTTAATTCCGCTCTTGAAGAAAGTCACATCCTCGTTTGTGGGCAGAGCAAGAGCAACAGCAGCTAGGATTGCCATTAAAGCTAGCAAGAAGTTGCTTCGGTACGACATGATGAAATAGATTTTCTTTCAATTGAAACTGTGCTCTGAACAATCGAACACCCGCATTTTATACAATTTTGGCACTGTTTTTTCCACTTATTAAACGGTCTGTTGACGTCAATGAAAATCAAACAATCATATTAGCTGGAGTGTTTTGGAACCGAATCAAATGTTTGTGGAAATACATTGGAGCAAAAAAAGTAAATAAAAATTTATTCTTGTTTGTCACAAATTTGTGCGAAGAAAGCAACAAAATTTGTGAATTGCTCGCAAGCTGGAGCAATAACGCAAACCGCCGCATGTGCCGATTGTTATATATCTTTCATTAATATTCTAGATAATTTATGTCTAAGGGTGGAGTTATATTAACTTTACTAAAGGGATTTGGAGAAGAAATGGAATACAGGCGGTTCTTCGAGCCTTCTAGACGAGAATGGTTGCGAGTTTCCGCCCTCATATGGTACGAGTATTGTGGAATCCTTGAAGGGTTTTGACTAACCATTCACTCACTCCCCGCTACTATTCTGCAAACCTTATCCTCTATCTATCATTAGTAATATTTGGGATTACTGCGGATGCCTATGAGTATTTTTATTGCTTCTGCACAACTACAACTGCATAAAGTGACCCTATGGGGACGTTGTAGTTGCAGCTGCAACTGCAGCGACTCAATGTAAAGACTGCCGTCGGTTATTTCGAGCAGAGCCAAACCCAGTAACTCGCTGTAATGGCAGAGTAGTGTGAAGTGGTCTGTGTGTATGAAGGATATGGTAAAGGTGGGAGTTTTAAACTCCCACACACAGCGTTCTGACTTTTATGGGGGAAGTTCACTAACAGTAAACAGTGTACAATTAACGTCTATTGTGAACTTTGATATACTACTAGGATTAACCACAGAAAGAACTAGTCACGGTAGTCAATTGGATAATCAACAGAGGCTGTTGAAATATCTAAATAGATATTTGCTGCTTCAATTCCATGTTGGAACATCAAATTAGATATTATATTAGTTTTGTACTTTTGCATTCAAAATTTATGCGTTGACCACTGAAATAGCAAAAATGTTGAGCAACTAGCGAAAAAACCACCATGGAGTAATGCAACAACGATCCTAAAAGTATGCTAAAAATTAAGCCAAGCAATAATTTTTTAAGGAATTTTCATGTTCTTCAGAAGTTGAGGTAATTGGGGATATTGAAAGATTTTATTGTAATACACAAAAAATTCCAGCTTCAAAATGGTCCATTGTTCTAATAATATAAATTCATTGAAGCTATTCGTTAATTGCTATATTAATTTTAATATTTTTGGTTTGTTCCTTCTTTTTAATGAACTGATGCCGACAAAAGTGCAAAAAATTAAGGAAAATATTGATCCAGCAGCATCCTTTTCGAGCTAAGTAAAAAAGAGAAACTTTTTAAACTATGAAGCTTTAATTTGAATGTTTAGAATTGAAAAGAAAAGCCAGCAACACAATTCTGTACCAATATTTAATTAAATAACTGTTTTATAAAATTGTTTTGTTTCAACGCAACTACTTCTGAGTTCATTTTGATTTCAATTCACGCCTAAATCGAATGATTACAAAACATATTCCACTCTAATTCCAATGAATTACTCAAATGATCAAATACCAAAGCAGAAAGCACTGTTTAAATATATGAACTATGTTTATTTTTATGGATGAAACTGCATATAAAAGGTCCTGCGGAGGTGTGTCTACATTCAACAATCTCTTCCGTGGTTTTTTTTATAACGTATTTGCATCTAAAGAGAGTTGATAGTTCATATAATTACGCTACTTAATTTATTATTATTACTAATACAATAAGTTTCTCAAACTCCCACGTCGCTAATTATAGTAGATAACTTCTAAAGTACAAAATCTTCCACGCATTGCATTCATTCAATGTGCGAATCACCAAGGCCGATCAAGGCCGTATATAATTTTGTAATAGAACTAGAAGATGGTCTTCATTTGTATGAATCCATCTAAGACGAAAGTTTACCATTTGAAATTCTTATAAACTAGCTTGGCAGAGGACTTCGAGTTGATCCTTTACGGAATTCAGCGTTAAGAAAGAGAAGCTGCGTTGAGATTGGTTCACCGCCAATACGATGGAAAGGAATGTGCATGAATTGAAGATAAGAATTGTCTGTGGTCTTGTTATCTGATAGTTTGCGTTAATGTGTTGTCAGGAATGTGGATGAGGTGAACAGCTAATTATGGGGAAAAGCGATCCCGCCTCATCCCGCTCTCCCTCAGCCCAATTTCAATACGAATTGTATATATGTATCTTACTCTAGTTACATGCATTCTACTCTATACATGAGTCTCGTAGTCTAACTATGAACATAATTTGGAAACAACAAATGAAAGAGTAATTTAAAGACAATATCAAATTTGTAAATAGTAAATAGTACGGTACCACATCACAAATATAGACTATGCACTTATCTTTTGTTCTTCTCGTATACCCTTGGAGCAGGATGATCCGCTGTCCTACGGGATGGGGACTGAATATCTCGGTGGCCGCCGCTGCCTGCTGCCGAAGTCAAAACTTCTGATATCGGTATGTTGATCGGATAACTCGAAATAATTTAATCACTGCTGCCTCTCCGTAGATCGCCTCATGTGCGGAATTAAGATTCATGGAAGCTGTTTTGCACTCCACTTCCTCCAATTTATTCGAATTGTAACAAAATAAAGAATCTTGTGATTTTATTACAAAACATATTTGACTTTGTGCGAAATCACGGCGTTTTTATCTCTACCGAAGGCAATTTTTTCTTTTTCCGCGAACACCGGGAACCAAACTTTCTCTTTCTACGGTTGCCCAAAAATATTTGTTTGTCCAAAAGAGCACTCGCGATCCGCCTACGTCAGCGGGGAGCTCCTAAAAGATAGGGTGGGCGAAGGAAGGGGATAATTGCCTAGAAGTAAAGGGGCTAGGAAGAGAGCGTGTTCGCGTCACTCCTGTAGTTTGTCATGTTGTGTGTGTCAGTAATGAGCAAGTGGTGGATTCAGTGCTAAAAAGCACGGTTGGAGGGGCTGGAGGAGGTTCCTCAGCGAGAGGATGCCGTGGCAACGCTACAATCAAACGAAAAGCAGGTCAGTGAGGCCGTATGTTAGGAAGTAGCCCTTTTTTTATTACGCCTCGGTCGTAGTGTGGTGGGTTGAGGACCACGGTCACAGAAATTGAGCTGTCCGTGGCCACCACACTTTGAACCGCAGTAGCGTACGTGACAGTATGGCGCCCAATATAAAATAATTAGTATGCAACTAATCGGTATTGTTAGTAGACCGTAGAGTGGTCGGAAGAGGTCATAGCGGTGATACCGAAGATTAACCGCTGTTCGCACTGGCGACCTATACGACGATCTGCACAATGAAGAGAACTTGCGAACGGCCAACAAATGAGTCCATGAGTGCCACTGACTTAGACCAAGGAACATTTCTTGCCTATATGCACGTACCTCATGGATGAGTGGAAAAAGCGATGATTTTCTTGCGTATTCTTTGTTGTTGGTTATTAGCTTTGATCATAAAAAGAAGGTTCTCGAATCGGTGGGTTGGGGAAGTAAATCTTCATAGTCAATAGCACCGAAAAAGAAGGGAAGGTTATATTAGGAATAGAATATATACGGTAGCCAGTTGCCTGCAACGTTAATCTATCTGGAGGAGCCACTCTCCTACAAAGTACGAGTATACAAAACTTAAAAGAATTGAAATTGCAGGAGAGTTGGAGAAGAAATAAAGGATACGGACGCTTTTACTGCGCCGGGTAGACCATTGTACCAATTGCGGAGATGCCGTTTGGATTATGTAATGCTGCTCAGCGATTGTGGAGGCTGATGGACAAGGTGATACATCAGCGGTTGATGGATTATGTGTTCATGTATCTGGACGATTTGCTAGTAATTCCGGCATATTTCGATACGTCCTGGGGGAAGTGGTGGATTACTTGAAAAAGCGAACTTGACGATAAGCCCAGATTCTGTCTCAGAGGGCTCCGGTATCTGGGATTAATAGTAAGTGGTGTAACGACTCTATTTATGGCTGGCGTAAACTCAGCGGTTCCAGGGGTCGTATACAGAAAATATAATACTCCGGCGAGTTAGATTTTTATGGTGTTCATTTAAATTCAAAAATCAAACAAAACTACTTATTAATCTTTATCCTATTCCTATATAAAAGACTTAACCTTTGTGTACTCGTTGTCAGTCTTTCTGTCTCGACAAATGTATGGTCCAGTGAAACAGGTACCCCAGTAAGAAACCGATTGGAAACCTGGTGTTCTTATTGAGTTGCTATGTCCTGGTTGTGTACGTGACTTAGTACGAAATCGATTGGAAACCTGATGTTCCTACTAAGTCTCGACGGCGTATGGTTCTGAAGGCTGTTGTCGGCTCGGAAGTTATTCCCTGAAGGAGAGACTGCTATTTGGGCCACACGGTTTATATAGCCCAATTTGTCACAGCGCCTGGAGCATGTTGTTGTTGGCGGGCCACCGTTGCGTGATTGCACTTCCGTTGGGCGGCCTCGCTTTCTGCTAATCGCCTCGCTTGTTGTTGTTGTGGCCAGGCTTGTTGTTATTGTAACATTTTGCCTTTGGGCCACCTTCAACTCCTGTCGGTCAGCTACCTCACTCCAGCGGTTTCTGGTTTGCCTGCAGTATTGCTGGCTGTAAGCAGCGCTGTCCGAAATCCTGTAGTGTTGTTGTTGTTGTTGTTAAATATTATTATATTTAATTCAACAAGCCAGCATATTCTTTCCCATTCCTCCTTCTGCTTTGTATTTGTTGACGGCGGGCTTGGTGGTCGCTCTGTGCTTTGCTCTCGTTGCTGCGTGTTGTTAGTGTAAAATTTACCGAGCGAGCATACTCGGCAAATTCCACCGCTTGAGTTCGAGCACTCACCTTCTCTTGTCCTGCATGTATTTGTTGTATTCTTCGTCGCTGTGGTTTTTCTCTCTTCGCATGCGTGATGCTGGTTGGCAAGATCGTTGGCTGTGCGTGAGGTTGCTTTTGTTGTAATCCTAGTTATTATTCCAACTGGTATAATAAGCTGCTGATGGTCTGTACTCCCGCCACTGCTGCGCTGATTGGTTACAACGTAAGCAGTTTTTCGTTAAGTTTCTAATGCAGTTGCTTCGGTTCGGGTATTTTATCGTCATGTGTGTGTGGATATAGTTGCGTAGCGACTCTGTCACCTGTAGTGTGGGCCAAAATTTCCCACAGAAGATTTTAGTTCTCACGGTGGAGGATCGCTAAAGACTGACCCAGAGAAGGTAGAGGCACTCACGAAAATGCCAGTACCAAGAAATCCTAGGGAAGTGATCGGCTTTTTGGGAACAGCCGGATGCTACCGGCGATTCATCAAGGACTTTGTGCCACTGGTAGCTCCCATAAGGAATATGTTTTTTTTATTTTTATTTTTATTTAACCATTGGAAACTAACAACAAGTTATCTAATCTTAAAACTAATGTGTTAAATATGCTCTTTGCCTATTGCTTGGAGCTATTTGGGTTCTTCTAGTTCATGTACGAGTATATTAATTAATTATAATTTTAAAAAGAAGAGGGAAATAAAATTTTATATAAATGCATATTACAGTTTAGTTTGTAAAAAAGTTTAGAAAAATGGTTTCTTTGGTCGTGAAGCAGAATTCTGCTGGAGTAGACTTCTTGCAAGTATGTTCGGATGATTTTGCAGGCGATTCAGGTATGTCTGCCTTAATTCTATGATTTCTTCTTCTATAGTGGATATATGTATATCGTTGTGAATGTTTTTATTCTTGACAAACCATGGTGCGCCGGTAATTGCTCTAAGGATTTTCGACTGTGCCCTTTGGATAAGTTATAGGTGTGAGGTGCTCGCACTACCCCAAAGTTGCACCTCATATGTCCATATGGGCTTTATTATAGCTTTGTATAGAAGGACTTTGTATTCCAAGCGCATCTTTGATTTTTTGTTGATTAACCAATTCAGAGAGTTAGCTTTTAGTTTCATTTGAGTTCTTTTCGCTTCTATGTGCTTCCTCCAAGTTAATCTACGGTCACGATGGATTCCTAAATACTTCACTTCTGTTGCCTGCGGTATTTTTATGTCATTTAGTGACACAGCTGGACAGGTGCTTGTTCTGAGGGAGAACGTTATGTGAGTGCATTTCGCTTCGTTAACTTTAATACGCCAGTATGCCAGCCAAATTTCTACATCTTTCAGGTGTTCGTTTAGGTCACGAGAGGCGATATGCGGATTTTGATGGGTGCTTAAAATAGCTGTGTCGTCAGCAAATGTGGAAGTACCTAGGCTTTTATTCATTGCTAGGTCAGACTATATATTAGGTAGAGAATAGGACCAAGCACACTCCCTTGTGGTATTTGAAATTCGGGGGTTACAAATTGCTTGTATTTCACTTTGTACTTCCTATTCGCTAAGTAAGATTCCAGCACTCTGAGTGTGTTGTATGGCAGAAACTTTTTGATCTTGTGCACGAGCCCCTCATGCCAGACTTTATCGAAGGCTTGGTCAATGTCTAGAAATATTGCTGAACAGTATTTATTCTGTTCGAAAGCTCTCCTAATTTCGCTTGTTATACGGTGCACCTGCTCTACTGTACCGTGCTCTTTTCTAAAACCGAATTGATGAGTAGGAATGTTGCCATTTTTATTTAGGTAGGGCATAATTTTCCCAAGTAACAGTTTTTCGAATATTTTTGCGAGGGTGGGTAGAAGGCTTATGGGCCGATATGAGGACACCTGCGTTGGATCTTTTCCTGGTTTAGGAATCATTGTAATTTGCGATATCTTCCATATATGCGTGAAATGACCCAAGCGAAGGACAATTTGGTTAGGTGTATTAACGCTATGTGTGGTAATTCCATGACCATTTTATTTGTGATTAGGCTTTTTTGCATTAAGATCTGTTTTAATGATACACTCTAAGTTTTTGGCTTTTAGTTGAAGCGGCTGAGTCCCTTTGGTTCAAGGTAAAGTAGGCACCTCGAAGTTATTGCACGGAGCATTAGGGCAAAAAACTGTTTGTGGATGTGCAGCAAACGCTGCTCCTTTTTCTTCGTAGCTTTTGGCCCAACTTCCATTTCCAAGCCTTACTTGTGGCCCACTTTACCTTGGGCTTTTTGCAACTTTTGTAGCTCTCCAAAGTGAGTAATTGGTATATTTAAGCGGACCCAGATCTTTAACATAGGTGTCAATACTTGCTTCAGCTTCCTTTTGAAGTACATCTCTAAGGTGATTTTGTGACAATTTTAATTTCCCCTTTAGGCCAGGTGACCTATATTTCTGCCATTCTAGTCTTAGGCCTCTCTTCTCCTTAACGAGGCACTGCACATGGGTTGACGTTGACGCAAGCAGCCGCTGATGCTAACAGGGAATTAAGCTCGTGGAGCGCTCTCTCTAAGTCATCTTTGTTTTTAGGAGGAGATTCCAGGCAAATATGTGTACTCACGAATTTCTTATACTTGAGCCAGTTCGTTTTGTTGGTGGTCAATTTGGGCGATTTATGTACAAGTTCAGGAGTTTTGTTAAAGTTTATGATGACAGGTGAGTGATCGGAGGACAATTCGAAAATTGCTTCAGAGGAAAAACAGTGCCCTGTTTATATTTTTGATCACAGCGAAATCAATAAGATCAGGGATTTTACGCTGGTCCGCTGGCCAGTACGTGGGTTGGCCACTTGAGACAAAATCTAGATGATTTCGATGATCAATTAACACATCGTACAACTGTGTTTGCCTTCAGGGTTCACCAGACGAGAGCCCCAGTAGGTATGCCTGCTATAAATTTGTTTCCGAGTGTTTGAAAAAACTGCAGGAATTTTTCTGACGTTACTTCGAATCCAGGTGGACAGTATACTGCAGAAATTGTTAAACTTTCGCCCCAGCACTGAAGGGAGATTGAAGTGGCTTGTATGTGTCTTTCGGCATATTTGTCCCGTAGGAAATGTTTTATACGGGCATTAATAAGAATTCCTGCGCCTCCGTGCGCTTTACCGTGTGGATGTTTGGTTTTGTAGGAATTGAAACCGGCAATACTGAAGTTGTACTTATCTGTTAAATGGGTTTCTGAGATAAGCATTATGTCAATTTCGCTGTTGTACAAAAAATTCTTGATTTCTTTTTACCGTTGGCATTCCAGTAGCATAACTTGAATAGATTCATTTATTTTTGAGAGAGCAGTGTTTTCAGCAGTAGATTCTGATTTTGTATGAGTTCATGAATCATTGTTTGCATGGTTGACATAAATTGGGTCATGCAATGCGTTAGGTTACAAATCATTGCTTCTACATTTTGAACGGGTGGAGAACTAGCTAGACTTTCAGTGGGTGCTTTTTTCAATACGTTTGCGTACGTCATTGAGGAGGACGAGGGCGCAGCATTGGCTGGATTTATGCTAGGATAGTTAAGGTGCAATATCTTATCATCTATATCCTCTTCAGGTCTGTGTAAACTGGACACCCTCTATAGTTGGCCGTGTGGTTACCACCGCAGTTGCTGCATTTTTTACATTTTTATCAAATTTGTCAAATTTACATTCAACTGAGGGGTGAAAATCGCCGCAAGCGACACATATTGTGCGTAGAGTGCAGTAGGATTTCGTGTGTCCATATTCCTGGCAACTTGAGCATTGTACTGGACCTTTGCGCTTGTGGGGCTCCTCAATTGAAATTCTACGATGTATTAAGTAACATAGACTATAAACAGGGTGGGTTTAATTTTTTTCAGATTTCTCGTCTCTGGACGAGCTCCACCTTAAATAATGCTTGAGGTATTTTATCCCTGATTATACCCTTTGCCTTTAAAAAAGGTAAATAGGGTATACTAACTTTGTGCTTTTGAGAGGGGTTGCAATTTCGAGAAGGAGGCGTGGTAGGTATGGACATACGAGTATATATACAGACTAGCTGACCCCGCAGGCGTTGCCCTGCGTGAAATTATGTGTTTTGAAAAGAAAAGAAAATTGAATTTATATTGTGTTGAAAATCATTTTTTTTTGCGATTTTTCTACATTTTTTCAATGTAACGCAGCTTGACAAACAACATTTTTTGTTTTCTGTTCCGTTGCGTAAATGTACAGAGAAGATGGTTTTCCAACTCGTGAACACGCCACGTATAGCTGGCCGTGTGAAAAACATGGCATTTCCAGATTTATGCCACACACTTCCAACGACTGTTCTTGTGACCTGTTGATTGTCATCGCAAATGCAAGTTTCACTGGAAACTGAATACGTTTGAACTGAAATGGCAAATCGTTGGAACTCAAAGGAATTCGCGGAATCAAGCATTCTGCCCCCTTGTAAGTCCCTTTCAAAATTCTTGCAACTATCACATTATTCGATAGCTGCGTCACAATCAGTCGGGTTCCATTACACAGTTTCGGCGCATGAAGATTGCGAAGCATAATAATGACAGATCCAACTTTGAGACGCAAATGATGCGGCGGCATGCCAGGCAAATCCAAAGAGTTTACAAATTCCACTGGATAATTCACGGCTTCGTCTTCATTTTCAACACGACCGATCGATTTGTATGAGCGCAAATCTCCCGGACTTTGACTTTGAATCGTCCAGTTTAAGTCATTAACATCGGTATTTTTGGCAGCTAAAATTGCGCGTGCACTCAACCAATCGTAGTTACGATAATTTTGGCCAATGTTCGGATAAACATTCGTGATGAGTTCAGCTTTCGTTGAAGTGAATTGACAAATGGCAGGTGGAATTGATATCAAACCACTGGAAGTATCAACCGGAATTTGCCCATTTCTAATTCTTAGCAGTTCTTTAGAGAAAACTTCTGCGGTGCTATCCTGTTGCAGGAACGCTCGCATATTCATAGTCAATCGTATGGTTTTCACGTACCGCCACAAATACGACGACTTGAGACATGCGTTCAATTCATCCGCCGCTGTTGATTTCGGAATAACAGGAAGTGTTTGTCGAAAATCGCCTGCTAACATTATCATTGCGCCACTAAAGCGACGATTATTATTCCGCAGATCTTTCATTGTTCTGTCAAGTGCTTCTAGAGACCGTTTGAGGGCCATTGTGCACTCATCCCATACTATCAGTTTACAATTCTTCAACACTTTTGCCATAGCTGATTGCTTTGAAATGTTGCAAACAGGTGTTTCATTGATTTGCATGTTTAACGGAAGCTTCAGTGCCGAATGTGCCGTTCTTCCACCTTCTAGTAGAGTTGCAGCAATCCCAGTAGATGCGAGAGCCAACGCAATGCCCTTTTGAGATCGTATTGTTGCCAAAATCAATGATATCAGGAACGTTTTCCCAGTTCCGCCGGGCGCATTAAGAAAAAATAGTCCACCGTTTCCATCATTGACAGCGTTCATCAATTCATCATACGCACTCTTTTGCTGCTCATTCAATAATGGAACATTTCTTTGTACTTGTTGTTCCAAAGTTATTCTGTCGTACGCACGCTCACGTTCCAATTCACGATTCAGTACATCTCTGATTTGACGATTTGGCGCTTGCATATGAATTTCAGTCAATACTTTGCCACTCATAATCAAACACAAATCTTCAATCAACACCAATGCTTCAATGATCATCGCGAAAAGTGTGCGCACTTCAGTGGCATGCGAAGTAGCTATCGCATCGTCCATCGTTTGATTCCAGTGATTATCATGTTCCAGCAATTGTAATTGCTGGCATGCTTCTCGAAAAGTTGCACACACCGTACCATTCACAGTACGCAATGACTCATATGAAGTTGAACCGCGTACATTAATCAATAGCAACCGAAGGTAGAAGCAATCGTCGTTTTTCGGGTGGATTGTGTATATTCGTCCTAATGCATTAGTTGAGAACACACCTGGATGTCCATCTACTGGTTGGCCTTGCTTTCTGCGTAACCATTTCTTCGACGATGCATTCCATGCATAATATCGAGGCATTTCCGAATAAAGCAATGTTCTAGCAAACGGATCACTGGCGCAAGTTGAGAAAAAACTCGTCAATGTTGTTGCTGGTGGTGTTTCCGCTCGCTTTACTGCATTCTCTGGGTTGAAATACACTCTTTGGCCATTCTCCAAATGAACTGCGAGATGCACAACAGTCGGAAAACGCTCATGAATTACAAAAGAAAATATTCTCCAAAGCGCTTCATTGCAGTACACGTATCGACCCATTTGATACTTGCTGATCTCATCTCGTTCAAGGCCAATAACCGCCATGTCGCTTCCTTTGGTGACGTACTTGCAAACGTATTTGATCGATTTCACAGAACTGCAATACTCAACATTGATATGAGTTTTGAATGTCTTAGACAATATTGGCGAATATGGTACGATCCATGTGTTGTCAACTTCGATTTCACTCCTCTAAATTGAATGCTGAATGTTCTGCCATTGTTGTCTGATGAGCGACGCCGATAGAGTGGATATCCATCATTTCCAGTTTGCGTTTCCGAAAGAAAAGCACGTGGATAGTGTTTTGTGCATACAAACCGTGTCAGACATACAAACCGAAGTGGGATTGGAGTGTCCGCAAGGTCCATGAACCATATTGGTTTTCACCACTTCGTATATTTCTGGATCTATCTCTGGATCAGGAATTTCCGCAGAAATGATGTCATCAATTTGATCTGGTGTAATCTTGTCCACCATCCAAAGAAGAATGTGTGCGTGCGGCAAACCTCTTTTTTGCCACTCAACAGAGTACATCCAGCATCTAACAGCACGTTGCTTCACGATAAAGTCCATCAAATATCGTGGCTGTTGTTTGAAAACTCGTGCTGTGACATCGTGACGATCGCTTGCTGATTGACCGCGATTCAATAATTCCGTTATCTGTGGCCATTTTGGATTGCAAGTGAATATAACAAACAAATCCGGCCGTCCATAATTCCGCACGTATGTCATCGCATCCTGCGAGTACTCGTGCATGTGCCTTGGGCTGCCAATGTATGTTGATGGAAAAATCGTGAGTCGGCCAAGGTTTGCCACATCTTCATCGCTATTGACCGCATCTCGCAAGTGAATATACTCTTCAGATCGAAGCTTGGTCTGATTGAAACGAATAAAATTGAGTCGTTCTATCTCCATCATCACGTACACATCAACTGCATACTGTTGAAATAATCGGCAATATCTTAAGAGATGGTTGTCAATTCCTTCGCGAATCATCAATCGATACGTGTAAAAGTTCATTACACTAACCTTCTTATTTGTATCGACACCTAAGAGTTAACAAAAAATGAAGTTACAATCAAGAGTGTTTGTTTTTCTTTTACTAACCATTGGCAGGATTGATCAGGTTGTATCTCAAGTAATATCCATCTTCACCACGGCAGAACATAAGCGGATATTGTAGTGAGTCATACTATCGATGAGTTTCACTGATTCGCTCTAATGCATCTCCAGCTCGACGTTTAATAACAATATCACGGGATTCTAAATTATCGCCAACAACAAAAATTGATATTTCATCGGCCGTCGGTGCATTATTTTGCCGTTCATGCGTGCCTGCTGGTCGTTTCTCCGCTTTTATGACGATTCTGTGATCATCAGATGGCATCCTTCTCTCTTCTCTCTTCGTCGCATTGAAAATTGCACAACGTCGATTCACTTCTTCATTTGAATCTCCAAGGAAATATATTTGGAGATATTTGTGATCTTGATCAGGATGCGGCAACAGCGATCCAGCAAGATGATAAATTTGCCCGTGAATCTGTATAGTTGCAGACAAATATGTTAATTTCTGTATTTTATTGGCGAGATAATAAGTGTTAGATTGTTGGTGAACTAACCTTGAATGTGGGATTGTAATTATGTTCATTCACAATTTCCCCACCAAACGACGTCATTTGAAAACAATCGTTATACATCTTGGAATTTTGTAAAAAATGATTCGAATTTGGTGATTCACCGTAAAGCAACGACCGCAATGGCTCTGGTGGAGGAAGTAACTCTGGTAATTTCACTTTTCCGCTTGCGCAACACAATCCGGCCGGTTCTTTTGGAAGTTTCAGTGCATCGCAATGCGGGCAAAGAACAGACATCGAACCAAATCGGACTGATGCGTGCGCACCGTATGCAATGTTCGGCTCATATCGAAAGGCTGCACGTTCGATATTCAAATTAGGCAATCGTTGTTGTTGCTGGGGTTGTCGGTGAGCAGCCAAACGTTGTTCTCTTGCTTATTAGCGGGACCTCTTTGTGGCATCGTAACAAATTTCAATCTGTAATTGATCACTTTGTATGAAACACACATAAAGTTTTCACGGAATAATTTTCAATAATTTACCTTTTGAATAGCCGAAATAAAGAAAGCAAACGACCGAAATTGAACGATTCAAATAATTTACAAATCAGCTGAAGAAATAACACAAATAAATTCCAATGGAAATGAGGTTGGGTATTCACCAACAAACGAAAATAATGAACTCACTTTTTTTGTTTGTAATGTCAATAATTTCACTCAAAAACTGATGATCCACAGATTTAAAATCAAATATTTCGTGAATGAAACATTTAAGCGTCTACAGCTCCATCTGTTGAGTTATAGGAGTATCAGTCAGTGCTTACAACACCAAAATGAAACTAAATGTGCGCGTGCAACACCACGCACATACAAAAAAATGAGAACAAAAAGTGAGATTAGGTTTTTCTAATTTTCGAATTTTCCGAATTTTCCGACTTTTCCGACTTTTCCGAATGTTTAGAGATCTATAGATTTGCAAGAAACAATTGGAAAAAAAAATTTGAAAGAAAAAGAATTTTGTATGGAAAAGTCCTTTTTGGAATTTTTAAATTTTCCGACTTTTCTTCAGGAAAAGTATAAGGTTTTTTTTATTTCTAAACCTTCCCAGATCCACAACGAACAACCTCTGAAAATTCCATCAAGATTGGTCCAGCCGTTCTCGAGCCTTAGCGTCACTAACAAACAATCATTCAATCAGAATCACTTTCTAGGCAATTTTTATTTTGTCCATCCGTCTGTCCGTCTGTCCGTCTGTGACCACTTTTTTTCTACACCGTTAGAGCTATCTTAATGAAATTTTGCAAAAGTATAGTCTGGACAAAGATACAGAACCAGATTGCTATATGGGCTGATTTGGACAAAGACCACGCCTACCTCCCATATAAGGAACTTTCTTCACCTTTTTTAAAATGACTAGAACTTCGGTCCAATTGACGGAATCGTGATGTTATTTGGCAGTTATGGAGATGTGGGTCCCACCAAACACTGTGCAAAAAGTGGGCGGTATATATTAACTGCCACGCCCACTATTAACAAACATTAATAACTTAAGATCTGGCAGAGATTTACGGACGAAATTTTACGGGAAGGAACATGTGGACATTACAAAGCTATCTGCAACAAATGGCGCTGCTCAGAGAAAAGACACGCCCACTTTTGATATAGGGAACTTTCGGGTCTAAAATTAAAATTAACCTACCTATGCTCGTATTGATGCCAGCGGAATAAAAATTTGCAGGAATATACATGGGGTCAATAATTGTGTGTGTGCAGAATATGGAGATCATACTATAACTGCCACGCCCACAATTAGCAAAAAATCATTACTGTGTTCCTAATAAAGATTTATCAACGAAATTTCACAGGAATTTTGCGGGTACTAACATTAAACACCACACAAAAAATGGGCGTGTTATTTCTACAGCCACGCCCACTAATCACATCTTATTATAACTTACGACCCACACAATATTTTTGGACGAAATTTTATCTTAGGGGTATATTGACACTACAAAGCCATACACAAGAAATGGGGTCGATGTAATCAATTCAAGGTACCCTACCGAAAATTACCGTGAATATGCTCCTAATGATGATTTATGAAGAAAACATCCCAATTGTTGAACTCGCACGCACAAGAAAAGGTAAAGGGTATTTCGTAGTCGGTCTAACCCGACTTCAGACTTCTGTACTCGTTTTTATGTTAAATATTGTTTTTGCATTGAATCCGGCGTCTGCAAGCGCTTCCATTATTTCATCTGGTTCAACTTCTGGTTCTATTCCTTTTATTACAAAAGTTAGCCCTTTGCTGCTTTTAAATTCGTACGTGTATAGTTTTTTTTGTTATCGTCGAGGTAATTAGCAATACAGCGATATTTCCCTTTTTTTTATGAAACTATGTGGAACGCTTTAAACACACATCCGCACAGTATGAAATCACATTTATATGGAATATGTTGAAGAAGGGTAAGAACTTCCAGATGACTCCCGAGGCCACCCAGGCTTTCGAGAAGCTGAAATTTGTATTGACAACAACAAGAGTGTTACAACACCCTGACTTCTCCAGTCGATTCTGTATACAGATGCTGCAGCACTTGGTATTGGGGCGGTGTTGTTCCAAAAGGAAGCAGATGGAAACGAGAGACCCGTGGCTTTCTTCTCCCAAAAACTGAACCAATGTGAGCGAATTCATAGTATGTTGGAGAAAGAGTGTTTGGGAGCGTTAATGGCAGTAAAACGGTATAGACCGTTGTAGAAATAATGCTTAGTTACTGACCGTGCTTGAAATTTCTCATGTCGGTAAAGGTCCTGAGTGGGCGGCTAGCCAGGTGGTCGCTACAATTGCAGGGTTTTGCTTACGAGGTTGGGTATATTAAAGGGACTGTCAATGTGCTAACGGATATCTTGTCGCGGGCCTTGGAAGTGGAGGAAATGCAAGAAGATGTCATGCTTGCGTTTGACACCACAGCGTTCGTGTCGAGTTCTCAAATCTACATGATTTGATTGAAGCAGTAACCAAGAGTCAGGAGAGGTTGGGCGAAGTAAAGGCTGTCGATGGGTTTATGTGCAAGCGAACGGCGGATAGTCAAGGAGATGGCAGCATTATGGAACAAAGCTGGATACTGTGGGTGCCGCAGGAGATAACTTCCGTACCAATTGGGAATGCTCACGAGCCAGAGACGACTGCGCATGGAGGGGTCCGTCCATGAGGGGCTAAAACTCTAGATTGGATGAGGCAGTTTTTTGATTGGCGTCCCAACTTCGTATCACTGTGCTCGATTTTGTCACGTGTATGGAGGTAAAGCTCTCAAATGCGGTGATGAGATCATTAAAGGGGAAAGAGGTAGTGACGGAGAGACCCTTTCAAATACGCGCTGACAAAAGATGAGATTGTGTATATCCTGAGAGTTGTGGAGCATCTTACCACGTTTGTTTTTTGAAGACATTGTGCGAGGCTACGACGGTAAGGTGGTGGAGTTCTTGGTTCACGAGGTGTTCCATAAATTTGGTGTAACGGAGGTGATACACTCAGATAATGCGAAGGAATTTGAAAGAATGGTGGAGAATTTTGGCATAACCCATGTAAAGACCGGATTGTACGCGCCCAAGTGGAACGCAGCTGGGAGGGTAAATCAGATGGTGCACTCATCGAAAAGAGGGGATTTGAAGAATGACCACCGAGAATGGGACCGGTATTTGTCACGGCTTACTTCGGGTCAGGATATGTTCACATGCGGCGCCGATTTCAACCTGGCTAGGAAATTGAATACCTCAGAATGCAGCGAGATTGCAAGACTGTCGAGGGCAGATAGGATGGTTTTTATCCGGAGGGATATGAGAGACCATATGCACGGGGCAAACGAGAAAGGCGCTCGGCAGTATAAGAAACGAACCCAGGTTCGAAAGTTCCACGTAGGGCAGGAAATAAATAATCGGAACTTTATGTTGAGTGACCTTGTCAAGAATGTCGACGTAAAGTTCTGCAAGAAATTGGTTAAGTGCCGGGTTGAGAAGGTGTTAGGAAGTAACCAATACGAGCTGGAAAGTCTGACCCTCTACGGGTCTTTCAATTCAAAGCTTTAAGCAGTGAGGTGTGGCAGATGAAAGAAGGAGTAGGAAAGGGCCGAATCAACTGACGTGAATCTGGAAGTCCGAAGAGGCGTGTCCACGGGGAGGAGCCCGGATAGATGATGAGTGCCTGCAAGATAGAGGACGATTAGGAGGGATACAATAAAAGTAAATATAATTCAAAGATACGTGTTAGTGTAGTGGTAGGACTCCAAGTAAGGTGGTAGAGGAATGCAACAGTATTTCTGAAAGGACAGAGATGAATGGCATCAAAGGCGGAGTAAGAGTATGAAAATTAATAACAGTTTCTCTCATTTGCCCGGCTCGCTCACTCGGCAGAGCGCGAGACTCCTAATCTCGGGGTGAAGTGCGTGGGCGGTGGCCTATGTTGGCGCACCGTTCCGAGTTTTGGCATGCATATGCTTCCACCCGTGTATATAGGGTTCTCCTCCTCCTAGCCCGGGTGTGTTGTTGCGATCAGATGCCTGAAAAGAGAAAGGGAATAGTATTTATTTTCTTGTTGAGCTGGTTATGGTGGGTTGAACAGCTCACAAAATGGAAGTCAGCTGTTGCCAGGGATAGAGATTAGTTTTAGTACCTGATTGCGAGAAAAGATGGCGCCGGATGACGCCTAAATGAATAGAAGGAGATGAAGGTTGACAACTTTGACCGATAGCCGTAATTGTGAATGTAGCGGGCTTATTTAAATATAAAAAGGGTGTCAAAGGAGGTGAGAGAAGTTTAAACGGGAGAAAACAGAAACGAAACGGGACTGGACGTGCTTAAATATATAAGAGTGGAGTGTTGGTCGGTCTCCAATATTAGCAATTGTGCAAAATTCGTTCCAAGTGTGAGATATTTCTCGATAGAATAGAATAGAAAGAATTGTTTTTGTAAATTAAAGAAAATTAAAATAAACGTTGTTGCCAAATTAATAGACTTAAAGTGCGGAATGAATACGGAACTCTTCCTCAAAATTGCTTTGCTAGAGAAAAATAGGAAGGGAAGTGTTGCGGTTCGCTGCTAAATGCTGACGTCACAACAATAAAAGGGCGCTATGCATAAGTTAAGGTGAATTTCTTTCGGAAACTGCCCCGAATAACAATCACGGCAGCAAATTTGGAGAAGGACCGCCGATGACAACCTCTTCCCCTGTACTTCCGCTATCATCGTCATTCAATTCAGGGGTGGTAAAAGTATTATAATATATCAAAGTCAAGAAGTCATTGAGTCCATATAATGAGAATGGAGTGATCTTTCCATGTCATAAATCAATCCTAACTGCCTCTTCATCGAAATTTCTGTACAAAAGTTCACTATATTATAATAGCCTGGAATATCATTGTACTTCTGGAAATTGGCGCCCATCAGCGTTGTTTGTACCTGCTCCAACGCAAAAGTACAATCAGCAATTCCCTTTACCACTCCCTGCTCTTGAACGCTGAATAACCAGTACACCCGACGAACGGACATAAAGCGTGTGAAGCCTCATCGGCATTTCCTGACATGGGGGGTCTAAAGCATCAATTCGTATTCCTAAGTATGCACAAACGCTGGTGCCTTGCACATAACCGCAGACACCACTTATATATTTAATTCTGCAGAATAAGCAAAATTGTGATATAAATTCAATCAACTAATATATTAAAATTGAGATATACTTTTGCAACCAATGTTTTCCTTTGTCGCCGATATCAACCACAATGTTAATTCGGGAATACTACTTGATTAGCTAAAGCACTCTTTCGGTTTGTACCCAAAGAGACATCAGGCTTCAAGTATTGCACTTGAAGTTATCAGCACGATCCTTCGGTATTGCACCCAAGGAATCGGCAAACGAGTAGTAAACCAACTGATCGGTATATAACCAAGAGTGATTTCCTAATTAGTTGCAGAAATGACGACCTTTTACAAGCTAAATGGAAGAGTTATAAATGCTCAATCATTTGTAAAAATTTCAATCACAACAGAAACTTTGAATTATCACATCCACGGAAATAAAAAGTGGTTTTAAGAAGGTAAATTTACATCTGGGGTTCCCGGTGAACCTGTTGAATTAGCAACGAATAATGAATATCTTCCAGAGCACATCAATCTCCATGTCCCTAATGCGAATTTTATATCAATGTGCGCAGGTGAATCGACTGTTCTACTCCTCGTGTTGATTCTTCAAGTATTGCCGAAACTATCTGAAAAAATTTGAAAAGCTATAGGCTCGGATAATGTTCACTAAGACTTCTTCAAAACACTCCTACCAATAATTCATCGCCAAATCACTTACAACTTCAACAACATTATAACTCCTTCTACTTTCCCGGCAAGTTGGAAAACTACAAAAATTTTATCGCTGAATAATGCGCCATACCAGACCCAGGCTGAATATCGCCCAATACGAATATTTCCCTTCATAAACAGAGCTTGTCAAACTGTTCTCAGTGTTCAGATAAAACCACAATTCAATAGCAACAAGTTTATCACCGAACACCAGTCCGGATTTGGGAAAAAACACGGTTGAACCAGAACCCAACTAAAAGTATTGAAGATATTCACTCCCGTTTGGATGGTGACATGATGCCACAGTGCTGTAGTATTTTGGGCTTTCTCGAAGGTCTTTTGCTGTATTAACCAGTCAATATGGTAATGCCAGAATGAAGTTCAGCATCCAGCTGTCAGCCGCGCGATATTTGTGCTAAGCAGACAAAATTCAGTAACACCATCTGCAGCATCAAGTGCGGCAGCCAGATATTGATATTTCAGCTAACCAGACAACAACGAAATTTTCTGGAGCCAGCCTCAATGCTTTGGAGCACGCTAGCAATCCGCCACAGACCGTAAGTAAATATTGGCATGCAGTAAAAAGATAGATGTAAGCTTCATTAAACTAAAAGGGTTAATAAAGTTCAGTCGGAGTACAGCAGTGAACGTGAAATATTTGGTTTTATTCAACTGGCGCCCAAACGGATTGTCTGCATATTGAAGCCCTCATAGTAAGGACAGAAGCAGCGCAAAGACTTACTACCCTGAAGACTGACTTATACCGATCGAACCAGGAAAACGTAAGATTCAATATGATGCTGAAAATAATTTTGCTAGTGACGTAAGAAAAAATTTTTATTATAATAAAAAAAGATATTCAGTCATCCGACAGAAACCCCACACACACATCCATATCAGTACACCTCTCATTTCACTTGAAATTTGTTAATTTTTTGTGTGTATTTTTCCCCGAGATTGCTTTAAAAACATTGTTCTTGGAATGACTGAAACAGATGTTCAGATATTTCTATTTACTATTGTTCTTTACTTCTGTTGTCAAGTTGGAAACAGAATGCAAAGTTGTTCTTCCATCACGTGAATAGTTCATGGGCTCTCATATCGTTCGTAGTTTTGTGGTATAATTTCCCAAAATAGAAACTACCAACAAAGTGTTGATCTCAACCGTCGCATACCACAATTTTTACTGTTCTTATTAACACAGTTGCATCGAAATGAAGTACAAAATATGAAAACAAGTGCAAAATATACTAACAATTTGCTTAACAAAATAAACAAAAATTAAAAAACAGGCAGTATAAGTAAACAGAGCTCTGAAACACAGCCGACTGAAATAAGAAGAACAGAGACAGCGAAAGAAGTTGAAGTAAAATAATGTGAGTATTTGTTGTTGTTCAACTCAAAACTACTCAAAACAATTTTCTTCATGATATGATGGAAACCAATGCTTGCATCACCCGTGTAAAGCGTTTTGAAAACTTGAGGAACTAGCCATGTAAGGGTGTGAGAGGCGACCGACAGAATAGCAAAGAGGATATTCAAATAGAGCCAGAAGTGCAGGGATTGTGGCGGATGAGCAACTAATTCAAACTTATCGCTATTGTGGGACGTTGCACTACCAAATTGCTAAACCTGACAATGCATGAGGTTCTCCCATAGTAGAAGTACTCTGGATTCGGCTCAAAGTGCTCTGTGTGGTTGTAGTATGGGTGTAAATAGTTCGAATGCTTTCTAGAGCATGGTGGGTGGGGTCATGGTGCTTATATCTCTGCACACACTTTGTTATGTTCTTGTTCTAATGTATTGGCAATCACACGCCCGAGACCAGAATAGGGAGAGATTACAGCAAAATGGAAGAATAATGAGTGAACGGACATCAGAGACACTTAAACAACTGACGACCCTGCGAAAGTGGTAGCGAAGTTCATTCGGATTTCGTTACTCACGGTTTTTTCCAAGTAGCATTGCTTTCTGGATTTGTTCAGATAGTAGAAGGGACTCGGGATATTCCAAAAAAAATATCCGGATTTTGTAAATCCTTCTCTTGCTTCCCAAACCTTGGCAAGCCTATTTCTATTGACATCTACATCAATAATACTGAGTTGAGATTTCAGATCATTCAATGCGCTGCGGATTGTGGGTTGGCGGCATCAGCGGACTCTCACTTCACTCTCACTATATGATGAGGGCGTAATTTGTCTCGCTAATTGGTGAATTGCTCTGGACGATTGAAGCTGGAAGACAACATTGACTGCGTTATTGTGAATTGCGGCGCATATTTAAGTGACACATTTCCAGGAGAGTTCAAGGAAAGTACTCCTCTTGCAGGTCTGGGTTTATGTATACTTATCTCAAACACTTCCAGCAGAGTTGCGGCGATGATCCAGTTCGGTTGATCCATATTTATAATTTAATGAAGAAAAGGAAACTCACCAGTTTTGGTTTCTATCACAATTAAATATGAAATATGCCCAGCATCCTTGTCGAATAAATAATCACTGGTTTCTTCGTATAATTTTATTTTCATTACACATTTAATTACAAAGAAAATAATGCGACGAGTCCGAAAGTTTGAAGAACTTGAAACCCAGTTAAACTTAGGTCCGATACATCCACACTTGTTGCAACTCAAGGACCTAATCAGCTTCTACGTTGTAAGCAGCTTTTACGTTGCAAACAGCTTTTACCTCGTCATCGTCATATTTCAGTTCCTCAAGTATGTTTTCCAATAATATTGTCAATTTATGAATGCCTTCGCTCGTTATTTCGATATCAATAAAAATGGCCTCATTTTTAAGTGAAGCGTACAAATCTGCTTTCAAGTTTCTCTTACAGAATATTAACGGAAAATGAGCAACATATGGTGTGGGGGCCGTCATTTTATATGTGTGGTCACCAAACATCTGCAGTTTACCATCCAAATACCCAGATACACTTACTTTGTATTCTGTGTTGCCAAATGCTTCCATATTTTCAATCTTAATTCCGCTCTTGAAGAAAGTCACATCCTCGTTTGTGGGCAGAGCAAGAGCAACAGCAGCTAGGATTGCCATTAAAGCCACCAACAAGTTGCTTCGGTACGACATGATGAAATAGATTTTCTTTCAATTGAAACTGTGCTCTGAACAATTGAACACCCGCATTTTATACAATTTTGGCACTGTTTTTTCCACTTATTAAACGGTCTGTTGACGTCAATGAAAATCAAACAATCATATTAGCTGGAGCGTTTTGGAACCTAATCAAATAGTAGACATACATTGGAGCAAAAAAAGTAAATACAAATTTATTCTTGTTTGTCACAAATTTGTGCGAAGAAAGCAACAAAATTTGTGAATTGCTCGCAAGCTGGAGCATTAACGCAAACCGCCACATGTGCCGATTGTTATATATCTTTCATTAATATTCTAGATAATTTATGTCTAAGGGTGGAGTTATATTAACTTTACTAAAGGGATTTGGAGAAGAAATGGAATACAGGCGGTTCTTCGAGCCTTCTAGACGAGAATGGTTGCGAGTTTCCGCCCTCATATGGTACGAGTATTGTGGAATCCTTGAAGGGTTTTGACTAACCATTCACTCACTCCCCGCTACTATTCTGCAAACCTTATCCTCTATCTATCATTAGTAATATTTGGGATTACTGCGGATGCCTATGAGTATTTTTATTGCTTCTGCACAACTACAACTGCATAAAGTGAGCCTATGGTGTCGTTGTAGTTGCAGCTGCAACTGCAGCGACTCAATGTAAAGACTGCCGTCGGTTATTTCGAGCAGAGCCAAACCCAGTAACTCGCTGTAATGGCAGAGTAGTGTGAAGTGGTCTGTGTGTATGAAGGATATGGTAAAGGTGGGAGTTTTAAACTCCCACACACAGCGTTCTGACTTTTATGGGGGAAGTTCACTAACAGTAAACAGTGTACAATTAACGTCTATTGTGAACTTTGATATACTACTAGGATTAACCACAGAAAGAACTAGTCACGGTAGTCAATTGGATAATCAACAGAGGCTGTTGAAATATCTAAATAGATATTTGCTGCTTCAAGTACATGTTGGAACATCAAATTAGATTTTATATAAGTTTTGCACTTTTGCATTCAAAATTTTTGCGTTGAGCACTGAAATAGCAAAAATGTTGAGCAACTAGCGATAAAAACACCATGGAGTAATGCAACAACGATCCTAAAAGTATGCTAAAAATTAAGCCAAGCAATAATTTTTTAAGGAATTTTCATGTTCTTCAGAAGTTGAGGTAATTGGGGATATTGAAAGATTTTATTGTAATACACAAAAAATTCCAGCTTCAAAATGGTCCATTGTTCTAATAATATAAATTCATTGAAGCTATTCGTTAATTGCTATATTAATTTTAATATTTTTGGTTTGTTCCTTCTTTTTAATGAACTGATGCCGACAAAAGTGCAAAAAATTAAGGAAAATATTGATCCAGCAGCATCCTTTTCGAGCTAAGTAAAAAAGAGAAACTTTTTAAACTATGAAGCTTTAATTTGAATGTTTAGAATTGAAAAGAAAAGCCAGCAACACAATTCTGTACCAATATTTAACTAAATAAATGTTTTATAAAATTGTTTTGTTTCAACGCAACTACTTCTGAGTTCATTTTGATTTCAATTCACGCCTAAATCGAATGATTACAAAACATATTCCACTCTAATTCCAATGAATTACTCAAATGATCAAATACCAAAGCAGAAAGCACTGTTTAAATATATGAATTATGTGGATTTTTGTGGATGAAACTGCATATAAAAGGTCCTGCGGAGGTGTGTCTACATTCAACAATCTCTTCCGTGGTTTTTTTTATAACGTATTTGCATCTAAAGAGAGTTGATAGTTCATATAATTACGCTACTTAATTTATTATTATTACCAATACAATAAGTTTCTCAAACTCCCACGTCGCTAATTATAGTAGATAACTTCTAACGTACAAAATCTTCCACGCATTGCATTCATTCAATGTGCGAATCACCAAGGCCGATCAAGGCCGTATATAATTTTGTAATAGAACTAGAAGATGGTCTTCATTTGTATGAATCCATCTAAGACGAAAGTTTACCATTTGAAATTCTTATAAACTAGCTTGGCAGAGGACTTCGAGTTGATCCTTTACGGAATTCGGCGTTAAGAAAGAGAAGCTGCGTTGAGATTGGTTCACCGTCAATACGATGGAAAGGAATGTGCATGAATTGAAGATAAGAATTGTCTGTGGTCTTGTTATCTGATAGTTTGCGTTAATGTGTTGTCAGGAATGTGGATGAGGTGAACAGCTAATTATGGGGAAAAGCGATCCAGCCTCATCCCGCTCTCCCTCAGCCCAATTTCAATACGAATTGTATATATGTATCTTACTCTAGTTACATGCATTCTACTCTATACATGAGTCTCGTAGTCTAACTATGAACATAATTTGGAATCAACAAATGAAAGAGTAATTTAAAGACAATATCAAATTTGTAAATAGTAAATTACACGGTACCACATCACAAACATAGACTATGCACTTATCTTTTGTTCTTCTCGTATACCCTTGGGGCAGGATGATCCGCCGCCCTACGGGATGGGGACTGAATATCTCGGTGGCCGCCGCTGCCTGCTGCCGAAGTCAAAACTTCTGAAATATTGATAGGATAACTCGAAATAATTGAATCGCTGCTGCCTCTCCGTAGTTCGCCTCATGTGCGGAATTAAGATTCATGGAAGCTGTTTTGCACTCCACTTCCTCTAATTTATTCGAATTGTAACAAAATAAAGAATCTTGTGATTTTATTACAAAACATATTTGACTTTGTGCGAAATCACGGCGCTTTTATCTCTACCGAAGGCAATTTTTTCTTTTTCCGCGAACACCGGGAACCAAACTTTCTCTTTCTACGGTTGCCCAAAAATATTTGTTTGTCCAAAAGAGCACTCGCGATCCGCCTACGTCAGCGGGGAGCTCCTAAAATATAGGGTGGGCGAAGGAAGGGGATAATTGCCTAGAAGTAAAGGGGCTAGGAAGAGAACGTGTTCGCGTCACTCCATTGGTGCTGTAGATTGTCATGTTGTGTGTGTCAGTAACATCATGTCGGTAAAGGTCCTGAGTGGGCGGTTAGCCGGGTGGCCGCTACAATTGCAGGGTTTTGCTTACGAGGTTGGGTATATTAAAGGGACTGGCAATGTGCTAACGGATATCTTGTCGCGGGCCATGGAAGTGGAGGAAATGCAAGAAGATGTCATGATTGCGTTTGACATCATAGCGTTCGTTTCGAGTTCTCAAATCGACCTGATTTAATTGGAGCAGTAACCAAGAGTCAGGAACGGTTGGGTGAAGTAAAGGTTGCCGAGGGGTTTATGTTCAAGCAAGCGGAGGATAGCCAAGGCGATGGCAGCATGATGGAACATAGCTGCATACTGTGGGTGCCGCAGGGGATAATCTCCGTACCAATTGGGAATGCTCACGAGCCAGAGACGACTGCGCATGGAGGGGTCCGTCCAAGAGGGGCTAAAACTCTAAATTGGAAGAGGCAGTTTTTGATTGGCGTCTCAAGTTCGTATCACTGTGCTCGATTTTGTCACGTGTATGGAGGTAAAGCTCTCAAATGCGGTGATGAGATCATTAAAGGGGAAAGAGGTAGTGACGGAGAGACCCTTTCAAATAAGCGTTGACAAAAGATGAGAATGTGTATATCCTGAGAGTTATGGAGCATCTTACCAAGTTTGTTTTTTGAAGACATTGTGCGAGGCTACGACGGTAAGGTGGTGGAGTTCTTGGTTCACGAGGTGTTCCATAAATTTGGTGTAACGGAGGTGATACACTCAGATAATGCGAAAGAGTTCCTGGCCAAGGAATGTGAGAGAATGCTGGACAATTTTGGCAGAACCCATGTAAAGACCGGATTGTACGCGCCCAAGTGGAACGCAGCTGGGAGGGTAAATCAGATGGTGCACTCATCGAAAAGAAGGTATTTGGAGAATGACCACCGAGAATGGGACCGGTATTTGTCATGGCTTACTTCGGGCCAGGATATGTTCACATGCTGCGCCGATTTCAACCTGGCTAGGAAATTGAATACCTTAGAATATAATGAGATTGGAAGACTTTTGAGGGCAGATAGGATGGTTTTTATCCGGAGTGACATGAGGGACCATATGCACGGGGCAAACGAGAAAGGCGCTCGGCAGTATAAGAAACGAACCCAGGTTCGAAAGTTCCACGTAGGGCAGGAAATAAATAATCGGAACTTTATGTTGAGTGACCTTGTCAAGAATGTCAACGTAAAGTTCTGCAAGAAATTGGTTAAGTGCCGGGTTGAGAAGGTGTTAGGAAGTAACCAATACGAGCTGGAAAGTCTGACCCTCTACGGGTCTTTCAATTCAAAGCTTTAAGCAGTGAGGTGTGGCAGATGAAAGAAGGAGTAGGAAAGGGCCGAATCAACTGACGTGAATCTGGAAGTCCGAAGAGGCGTGTCCACGGGGAGGAGCCCAGATAGATGATGAGTGCCTGGAAGATAGAGGCCGATTAGGAGGGATACAATAAAAGTAAATATAATTCAAAGATACGTGTTAGTGTAGTGGTAGGACTCCAAGTAAGGTGGTAGAGGAATGCAACAGTATTTCTGAAAGGACAGAGATGAATGGCATCAAAGGCGGAGTAAGAGTATGAAAATTTAGAACAGTTTTTCTTATTTGCCCGGCTCGCTCACTCGGCAGAGCGCGAGACTCCTAATTTCGGGGTGAAGTGCATGGGCGGTGGCCTATGTTGGCGCACCGAGTTTTGGCATGCGTATGCTTCCACCCGTGTATATAGGGTTGTCCTCCTCCTAGCCCGGGTGTGTTGTAGCGATCAGGTGCCTGAAAAGAGAAAGGAAATAATATTTATTTTCTTGTTGAGCTGTTTATGGTGGGTTGAACAGCTCATAAAATGGAAGTCAGCTGTTGCCATGGATAGAGATTAGTTTTAGTACCTGATTGCGAGAAAAGATGGCGCCGGATGACGCCTAAATGAATAGAAGGAGATGAAGGTTGACAACTTTGACCGATAGCCGTAATTGTGAATGTAGCGGGCTTATTTAAATATAAAAAGGGTGTCAAAGGAGGTGAGAGAAGTTTAAACGGGAGAAAACAGAAACGAAACGGGACTGGACGTGCTTAAATATATAAGAGTGGAGTTGTTGGTCGGTCTTCAATATTAGCAATTGTGCAAAATTCGTTCCAAGCGTGAGAGATTTCTCGATAGAATAGAATAGAAAGAATTGTTTTTGTAAATTAAAGAAAATTAAAATAAACGTTGTTGCCAAATTAATAGACTTAAAGTGCGGAATGAATACGGAACTCTTCCTCAAAATTGCTTTGCTAGAGAAAAATTGGAACGGAAGTGTTGCTGTTCGCTGCTAAATGCTGACGTCACAACAATAAAAGGGCGCTATGCATAAGTTAAGGTGAATTTCTTTCGGAACTGCCCCGAATAACAATCACGGCAGCAAATTTGGAGAAGGACCGCCGATGACAACCTCTTCCCCTGTACTTCCGCTATCATCGTCATTCAATTCAGGGGTGGTAAAAGTATTATAATATATCAAAGTCAAGAAGTCATTGAGTCCATATAATGTGAATGGAGTGATCTTTCCATGTCATAAATCAATCCTAACTGCCTCTTCAACGAAATTTCTATATATTCTGGAACTTGGCGCCCATCAGCGTTGTTTGCACCTGCTCCAACGCAAAAGTACAATCAGCAATTCCCTTTACCACTCCCTGCTCTTGTACGCTGAATAAGCAGTGCACCCGACGAACGGATATACAGCGTGTGAAGCTTCATCAGCATTTCCCTACACGGGGTCGAAAGCATCAATTCGCCCAAGTATGCACAAGCGCGGGTGCCTTGCACATAACCGCAGACACCACTTATATATTTAATTCTGCAGAATAAGCAAAATTGTGATATAAATTCAATCAACTAATATATTAAAATGGAGATATACTTTTGCAGCCAATGTTTTCCTTTGCAGCCGATATCAACCACAACGTTAATTCAAGAATACTACTTGATTAGCCAAAGCACTCTTTCGGTTTGTACCCAAAGAGACATCAGGCTTCAAGTATTGCACTTGAAGTTATCAGCACGATCCTTCGGTATTGCACCCAAGGAATCGGCAAACGAGTAGTAAACCAACTGATCGGTATATAACCAAGAGTGATGTCCTAATTAGTTGCAGAAATGACGACTTTTTACAAGCTAAATGGAAGAGTTATAAATGCTCAATCATTTGTAAAAATTTCAAGCACAACAGAAACTTTGAATTATCACATCCACAGAAATAAAAAGTGGTTTTAAGAAGGTAAATTTACATCTGGGGTTCCCGGTGAACCTGTTGAATTAGCAACGAATAATGAATATCTTCCAGAGCACATCAATCTCCATGTCCCTAATGCGAATTTTATATCAATGTGCGCAGGTGAATCGACTGTTCTACTCCTCGTGTTGATTCTTCAAGTATTGCCGAAACTATCTGAAAAAATTGAATAGCGATAGGGTCGTATAATGTTCACTAAGACTTCTTCTAAACACTCCTCCCAATAATTCATCGCCAAATCACTTACAACTTCAACAACATTATAACTCCTTCTACTTTCCCGGCAAGTTGGAAAACTACAAAAATTTTATCGCTGAATAATGCGCCATACCAGACCCAGGCTGAATATCGCCCAATACGAATATTTCCCTTCATAAACAGAGCTTGTCAAACTGTTCTCAGTGTTCAGATAAAACCACAATTCAATAGCAACAAGTTTATCACCGAACACCAGTCCGGATTTGGGAAAAAACACGGTTGAACCAGAACCCAACTAAAAGTATTGAAGATATTCACTCCCGTTTGGATGGTGACATGATGCCACAGTGCTGTAGTATTTTGGGCTTTCTCGAAGGTCTTTTGCTGTATTAACCAGTCAATATGGTAATGCCAGAATGAAGTTCAGCATCCAGCTGTCAGCCCTCGATATTTGTGCTAAGCAGACAAAATTCAGTAACACCATCTGCAGCATCAAGTGCGGCAGCCAGATATTGATATTTCAGCTAACCAGACAACAACGAAATTTTCTGGAGCCAGCCTCAACTCAATGCTTTGGAGCACGCTAGCAATCCGCCACAGACCGTAAGTAAATATTGGCATGCAGTAAAAAGATAGATAGTAAGCTTCATTAAACTAAAAGGGTTAATAAAGTTCAGTCGGAGTACAGCAGTGAACATGAAATATTTGGTTTTATTCAACTGGCGCCCAAACGGATTGTCTGCATGTTGCAGCCCTCATAGTAAGGACAGAAGCAGCGCAAAGACTTACTATCCAGAAGACTGACTTATACCGATCGAACCAGGAAAACGTAAGCTTCAACATGATGCTGAAAATGATTTTGCTAGTTGTGAAATTTAAGTGCTTAATTAATAAGTGAACAAATTGAAATTAAATTAAAATAGATTTGAAAAATAGTAAAGAATGTGTTGAGAGAAACAAGGTCGAAAATCTATGAAGGTCAAGTAAGAGAACTGTTTGATGGATGTGGAATACGGGTAACAGACACCCTCCAAGTTAGTATGAGTCAATTGACAGAACGGGTTTATCATTTGGAAATTCCTAACCAAGTGCAAGAATACAAACCTATCACTATAAATAGCGAAGTGATCTGTGACATAGTAAAAACATTGCCTGAGTTCAATGGGAATGGTTTGGTGGCCGGCGACCTTTGCGGCTTATAAACTATTTCAATTGGACGATGGTGCTCCAGAGCACTACCAGGCAGTACCTATAACTCGTATATGTCCAGTTTACTGGTTAGAACAATAACTATCAACCGTAAGGCATCAACAACAGGAGCTATCCTGTTGGCACTGAAAGGGTTTTGGTATCATGTCCCATTGATTCAATGCCCGCGTATTCTCTATTAGAAAGGCAGAGTAATTCCAGTGGCTCACTTATGGTTTGATCGTACGACTTAGTCCGGTAGGCAGTACTGTCGTAGTATCACTGATGGCTCCAAAACAGATATTGGATCGGGTTCTGGGGTCTTCGTGGAACTCAACGGTGTCCAGCTCCATTGCGCCCTTGGTTGTCATGCTTCTGTCGTTCAGGCGGAAGTTTATGCTATGGGCGATGGACTGAGTGATTGAATGCAGATGGCATGCCAGAAGTATTTGTGTCTGCAGTGACAGTCAGGTTGCACTGAAGGCCTGACTCAGCCCCCTTGTCACTTCGTAGTTGGTGCTCCAGGGCCACATGGGTGTTATAGAGATTGAAGTTGTTTATAAAGTTAGGAATAAAGGATCTGAGACCAGTTTTACTTGCTCGGAAACTGTTCTTCCCACATATTTTGCTACCATTAGGGCTACTATTTGTGATTGGGATGCCTGTGCACAGAATTACGAATGGGGGGCACTAAGGGGGAGTGGATGGGAAAAGTTTATGCTGCCTGTTATATCAGAGAGAACGTCAAGGTTTCTTCTGTCACTTGGTAGGAGAGACTGCAGACTTCTGGTAGGATAGGCATTGCAGACCGTGCACTTTGCCTTCTTGAGTGGAAGATGAGACGATTGACCACTTTTTGTGCGAATGGGCCGCTTTCGCTAGAATCAGGTGCGAGGTATTTGGCACTGACATCCTACCTAGCGCAAAGTTTGGGTGCTTAGGGACACAGGGTCTACTACGGTCTGTTCATAAAGCAGGCAGATTGAAAGAAAAATAAAAATGGAACGGCAAATATAGTACAATGGATGTCTTGTGGTCTGAGTCCTATGTATGACTATTTGTTCCGACAAAAGACAATACAAAAAACATTACGGCAGGGACGCTGGAGTATAATTAAATTGTTTGAGGAAGTGGAAAAGCACTTAATAGTAATAATAAATGACGCATGAAGGAAATATTAGTTTAATAACTGCACTAAACGAAAAACCGGAGCGATGCACTTAGTGTATTTATTTCAGGATTGAATAAGCCTTTCTGTGATATTTTGTTCTCGACGAAACCAAATAATCCTCCTTATGCATTGGCATTAGCACAGGAACTTGTTTCGATCCATGCCCGATTCGCATTCGCACACAACTTCCATAACTACCATTATAGGCTAAGACAATCGATTTATTCTCCGAATATATCAGAGTGCGCCCAATAATTCAAATCAAAATCCAAACAAATTTCAAGACCGGTGTCTATGGAAGTCGACCCAAGAACTTTACGCTTTATTACAAACAAACCGAATAACACCTCTAAGGGGAATTCGAGCTCTCAGCTTTGAAGAACTGCTTAACTTCCCCAACAACGCGGAAACAGGATCAGTCCATAGTCAAGACAGGTGCCTTTTAAACAACAGCGAATAAACCACATTGAAGCAGACGAGTGTAATTTCTTTAGCATGGATCGCAACTGCTGTAGGTAGACAAGTATTTAAATGGTCAGCTGCGTAGGTGTCTTCTTGACACAGGTGCATCTGGGAACTACACTAAAAGGGAGAAATTCCTGAAAGGCATTTAAAAGCTTGAGCAACCATTCCCACTAAAGACAGTAACTAGCAAAATGACCACGGACCAAAAGTGTCTCGTGACCGTGTTTAATGAATATTCTTACTTTTACATTTTGCCCGAACTTAGATCGTTCGACGGCATCATTCTGTACGAATTTATGAAGCAATTGATGGAATTATGTAAAACAGTGCCGTAGAATCACTTAAATTAAAAGTATAACGGAAATTAATCAGTTGGAGTTAGCACATAGCTTACCTTCCTATGTAAAGAAGCATTTTTACGAAGTTAGAAACAATGACAAAGTTGTTTCTGCAAACTCAAATGTTGAATACTATGATACTTAGTACAATGGGAATTAATGACTGAGTGCTTGGAGAGCACCTTCGCCGGCGGTTCTCCGGCCTACCCCATATATATTATTGCAACTATAAATAGTTCGACGAAAGACACAATTTATAGCAACTGATAGCAAACCCGATGGCGGTTAGAGTGAATTTGTAAGCACAGAGGTTAAGAATTTATTACAAGACGGAATAATACAACCTTCTAGATCAGTTGAGAATCACCCAGTTTGGGTTGTGGATATTGACGAAAATTAATTGAAGAAGAAAAGATTAGTGATCGATTTACGAGAACTTAACAAAGTTACCGTTTACGACAAGAGTCCAATGCCGGACACTTGGGCTACTTTATCTAACTTAGGTAAAGCACAATATTTCACAACCTTAGTTCTAAGGGGGACATATAGAAAAAACCACTGACAAAATTCTTGAGCGGTGACAATGGGAACATTAGAGCAAATCAATCAAAAGAAGAGCAAATAAAATTGGATGAAGAAGGACAAAAACATTCGAAAACTGAAGCAAATTTTAACTTCAAATGATGTTATATTTTTATAAAGAGACTTTAATAAAACATTTGATTTAACAACCGAAGCATCTTCACAAGCCATTGACGCAGTCTTACAGAACAACAGAACAACCGGACCTATCACATTATTTCAAGGACATTTTCTAAAACAGAAGCCAATTGCGCAGTCAATCAGAAATGATTATTGGGCCATCAAAAATTTAAGAAACTAAGGAGTTCAGGGAGATATTCGATATCAGGCAAGAATCCTAACGCTAAAATTAAAAGATGGAGAGCTTTCATAGAGGAATTCGCAACGAAATTTTGCTATAAGCCAGGTTGAAGCATACTATATCAGATGCTTTATCCAGACAGGTTTGGAATCTGGCTCACATTCCGAACTATCTTTGACTGGCACCATCAAAATAGTGTTAAAAATCAAATTCACAGCTACAAAAGTGTCACTGAAAAACACGTTATTTCAGAAATATATGCGGCAAGAGATATTTTTTACAGATGAATAGACTCCATCCAGTTACTAAAGGAAACAAATCTCAATGTAGTTAATCCGAATCAATGTGAAGAAGAATATTTTGGACAAATACAACAGAAACTATTGAAAAACTTTCAAGGAGTCTAATTTGTGTATTCACGTAAAATCGCGATTGATGCCGCCAACAAAGACGATCAGGAGGGAATTTTGATTGGCGAATATAATAGGGAACATAGGAAGGCAAAAGCAAATTCCCAGCAAATAAGCAAATATTACTTTTCCTCAAATGTACAAATAAGATTAACGGAGTTAATTAACTCATGCAAAACATGCTTAGTATCTAAATACAACAGAGTATCACAGAATCGTACAATTGAAGAAGCTCCAATTCCAACGTCTCCAGGGGAAATTTTATACATACTCACTTTTCATGTCCATTGGCAAGGTTTTGAAATTTCCAATTGTTAAGAAACCAGGTTACAATATTCCGGCGCGAAATAGGTGTAATGGATCCACTAAACATCCTTCCTAACCCTAAGGTTACAGCCTAGAAAACAACCCGAATCTACAGCAATATGAGATCGCAGCTTACCACAGCAAATCTAATGTACTGGCAGATGTATCAAGGACGAAAGAAATTGAACTGATGTCGCAGAGATAATCTTGTTAGCCACCATAAAATACAATAACGCGGTACACTCAGTAACAGATTATAAACCAGAAACGGAATATCGAACCAAGACATGGAGGAAATTTGAAAGAAAAAACAGACAGACGACTTAATGTAGCACAATAAGACAAGGCATATAACACGGGAGATATTGTTTATACTGAAGTTAATAAGAGATTAGGAAACAAGTTATGCAACATTTATGCAGAGAAAGTTATTTAAGAGGATTTGGGGACCACAGTAAAAATATATGAAAAAAATATACACAATGATAATATTCGATAATTTCAGGTTTCCACGTCACAGCGGGTACAACACATATTATAGAAGTCTTCCCACATACTAGAAGACTTCTATAGAAGATGGAGAAATCACTATTTACAAGGAAACGGACTATTTGGTACACAAAACAGACCAATCGGATTATGGTAAAACGCTTACGAATGTCTCAATTGCTGAAGGCTTGACATATCCAGAAGTCAATAGAAATAGATTCTGATAACAGAAGTGGTAAATATGTAGGGTTTACACCACAGCTACGCGCACAACATACATTTAATAGGATCGGTACTTAAATTTGTCGCGGGGACACCCGATTTTTATGATTTTAACGAAGAGAAGTCCAGCATTGCATCAAATAACGATCAATTAATGATAAACGCAGAGAAATCAACCAATTGACAAGAACAATTAATGGACTAAACTTCCAGAATTCAATAGCAAAGGAATACACTGTTTTCGAGAATATTTCTCAAAGGAATTGGAATTGGATAATAAAATATACTTAATAATTATGGCAAAAATGAATTGCTAACAGATAACGAAATATTAAAAATTGACTATGGTGTGAAAAGTAAAATTAGTGTTGGAACTGTGCTATATTACTCACAAAATAATGAAGCAATAGTTAAACCTGATAATTCAATACCTTATAATGAAGGAATCGTATCAAAAGTTCATTGTAAGATCAGTTGTCGATAACAACAGGGTAATGCACCTCGAATCTGAATTAGGCGCTAAGCAGGGGAACCATTTGTTAAACAATTGTGGTAACAAAACAATAATTGACTTTTGTAAACTAGAGAACGAGAGAGATTGTTTGTTAGACTTACTTAATCAAAATAATGCGCATTGGAATACGAGCGCAAATAAACGCTGCCAAAGGCATAATCAAATTAAATGTGGAATAGATGAATGGATGGAGAAAATAGTCAGCGAAACATTTTTAGTCATCTGTAACGATATGGCAATAATGAACGGAACAACATGTAAATATAACGAACATGCCAATGAATACCCAGGACTAGAAAAAATGAACACATACCCACGAAGTGACAATAAAAAATCAAATATCCCAATAAATATGGCGTTGTCAGGAGGCAGGACAGCAGCCATCTGTGTATCGACTCGTTTTCGCCGGGGTAAGCGCGTCGGATTGCCAGGAGTCGTTTACAGAAAATCTCTAAAGTATTCAAAGCTTGTTTAAGTGGATTTAATTATTTTATATATTTATTCATTTAAAAAAAAAGGCTTAACTACTTGTAACAAATATTTTTACTAAACTTAAAGACGGACACAGTTGAACTCTATGTCCCCCTAGCTTCTGTTGCGTTTGGCAGTGTGGGTTTCTAGCAGAGAATCGATTATAAACCATAATCTCCTCTCAGTAGGTATAACTCAGTAGGTATAACTCTGTTTAGTACGATGCGTCTGGTCTGCCTGATGTCGAAAGAAAGAAAGAGCGTCTTGTCTGCCTGATGCCGAAAGAAAGAAAGAGCTGTCTTGTTTGCCTGCTGTCGAAAGAAAGAGGCTGAGCTGCCAGTTGCTCCTGCTTTTATGCTCCAGCTTCAGTGTAGATCATGTAATAGATCATCTGTAGTTTGTTGTAGCACCAGTCTGCCATCTCGTGCTGTTGCGTGTTGCTACTGTTTCCCGCATTCTTCTTCTTGTTTGAATTTGACCTTGGGCCACCTGCAGCACATTGTTGTTGTTTTCTCGCTGTTGTTCTTGTAAGTTTTTGCCCTTGGGCCACCTTCAATGTTGTGTTGTTGTTGTGAAGATTTACCTTGTTGTTGTTCTTTGTGTAGTTTGTTGTTGTTGCTATTTGTCCTTCGGCCGCCTTCAGCACTTTGTTGATATTTTATATCGATGGCATAAAATATTTAAAAATATTAAATATTGGATATTTAGTTCTGCTTCTCCTCTTTATGCTTTGTCCGGCCTGTTGGTGTGCTTAGCGATCGGTCTGTCGTGTTCCACTTGTGCTTGGCCTTCGTTTTTGGGTGTTGTTAGTGGGTTATTTACCGAAGTGATGCAGTCGGCAACTTCTGTCGCGATCTCTTGCGCATTCATATCAGTCCGTTGGGCACCGTGGTTGTACATTCATATTATGTTAGCTGTGGTCAGCCGGTTGCACAATTGTTTGTGTGCTATTCTCCTGTGTTATCTTGCGTTGTTGACTTCGTTCCATGTTTTTCGTCGCTTATCACAGGGTTCCACTGTCTGACTTAATTGTGGCTGTGTCTTCTGTCCTCCCAACGCAGAGTATAACACTTGTTGTTGGTAGCATTACTATGGTGGGAGGTGTCTTAGACTCACTTGTATGATGGCTGCTGCACTAAATATGATGGCGGGTGTGTATGTGCTTTTTAGCAATGCAGGTGGGAGGTGCCAAAGTCTTAGGACTATTTACGTGTATATTTTAGGGTTGGTTGTTTAAGCACTTGGACCCTATGTTAAATATACACGTTTGGGGGCGTTATGGCAAAACTAAATATGTAGGGGCAAATTTACGCCTAAAATTTGCTCCTCACATCTGTCAGCCCTCGATATTTGTCCTAAGCAGACAACGGCAAAAGCAGCAGCCACATACTGACATTTGAGCTAACCAGGTAACAAAGAGGTTTTCTGGAGCCAACCTCAACGCATTGCTTTGGAGCAAGCTGCACAATGTTTAAAAAGTCATGCCAGAAATTTGCCATAAAAGGAATAAGCTGTGAACTGAGCCAGATTTCTCAATGAGAATGTTTGGGATTCCTTAAAGTCTGAGAGTGAGAACTATTATAAGATATCGCTGCATCGTATATGGCTCGCAATAAAAAAGGATATTCAGTCATCCGACAGTAACACCCCACACTCATCCATATCATTTCTCATTTCACTTGAAAGTTGTTAATTTTTTGTGTGTATTTTTCCCCGAGGTTGCTTTAAAAACATTTTTCTTGGAATGACTGAAACATATGTTCAGATATTTCTCTTTACTATTGTTCTTTACTTTTTTTCTATTGGTTCTCAAATCGTTTGTAGTTTGTGGTATAATTTGCCAAAATAAAAACTACCAACAAAGTGTTGATCTCAAATGTTGAGTTACCACAATTTTTGTTGTTCGTTAGCACAGTTGCATCGAAATGCAGTGCAAAATATTAAAACAAGTGCAAAATATATAAACAATTTGCTTAAAAAAATAAACAAAAATTTAAAAAACAGTCAGAATAAGTAACAGAATTATTAGCTCTGAAATGGAACGCAGCCGACTGAAATGAGAAGAACAGAGACAGCGAACGACGTTGAAGTAAAATTATTTGAGAATTTGTTGTTGTTCAACTCAACACTACTCAAAAGAACTTTATTCATGATATGATGGAAACCAATGCTTGCATCACCCGTGTAAATTGTTTTGAAGACGTGAGAAACTAGCCATGTACGGGTGTGAGAGGTGACCGACAGAATAGCAAAGAGGATATTCAAATAGAGCCAGAAGTGCAGGGATTGTGGCGGATGAGCAACTAATTCAAACTTATCTCTATTGTGGGACGTTGTACCACCAAATTGCTAAACCTGACAATGCATGAGGTTCTCCCATAGTAGAAGTACTCTGGATTGGGCTCAAAGTATTTGCTCTGTGTGGCTGTAGTACGGGTGTAAATAGTTAGAATGCTTTGTAAAGCATGGTGGGGTCATGGTGCTTATATCTCTGCACACACTTTGTTATGTTCTTGTTCTAATGTATTGGCAATCACACACTCGAGACCAGAATAGGGAGAGATTACGGTAAAGTGGAAGAATAATGAGTGAATGGACATCACAGACATTTAAACAACTGACGACCCTGCGAAAGTGGTAGCGAAGTTCATTCGGATTTCGTTACTCTCGGTTTTTTCCAAGTAGCATTGCTTTCAGGATTTGTTCAGGTAGTAGGAGGGACTCAGGGTATTCCAAACTCAATATCTGGATTTTGTATATCCTTCTCTTGCTTCCCATCCCTTGACAAGCCTATTTTTATCGACATCTACATTAATAATACACTCAATGCGCTACGGATTGTGGGTTGGCGGCATCAGCGGACTCTCACTTCACTCTCACTATATGATGAGGGCGTAATTGGTCTCGCTAATTAGTGAATTGTTCTGGACGATTGAAGCTGGAAGACAACATTGACTGCGTTATTGGTGAAAATACGGTCCTAAATTATGCAAAAATTGGATCTATGGAATTCCGCTCCAAGATATGCAGCCGAGTTTAAAGTACCAATATGACGAAAATCTCAGAAGCTAAAAAGATGTTTTAATACAATTCAACCAACCACATTTTACATTCCATGAATCACGTTCGACAAATGTAGGAAAAACCAAACAACAAAATTTTAAGCTCCCCAAAGCGGGTTTTTTGGAACTCGTAGGATCATTGACTTTTTTCGAAATTAAACAACTCCAATCCCTCTGATTTTTATTTAGAACGGTCTCTTCCTGTGCAAGCAGCTTCAAGACCATTAAATGCCACCACCCGTGGTAAGTCGCAACTGCCGCAGAGATGCACGTGTTGTAGGCGTCCCTCTTGCAGGAAGTTGCTCCTTCACTCTTTGCGGTGCATATTTAAGTGACACATTTCCAGGAGAGTTCAAGGAAAGTACTCCTCTTGCAGGTGTGGGTTTATGTATACTTATATCAAACACTTCCAGCAGAGTTGCGGCGATGATCCAGTTCGGTTGATCCATATTTATAATTTATTGAAAAAAAGGAAACTCACCAGTTTTGGTTTCTATCACAATTAAATATGAAATATGCCCAGCATCCTTGTCGAATAAATAATCACTGGTTTCTTCTTATAATTTTATTTTCATTACACATTTAATTACAAAGAAAATAATGCGACGAGTCCGAAACTTTGAAGAACTTGAAACCCAGTTAAACTTAGGTCCGACACATCCACACTTGTTGCAACTCAAGGACCTAATCAGCTTCTACGTTGTCAGCAGCTTTAACGTTGCATTCAGCGTTTACCTCGTCATCGTCATCTTCCACTTTCTCAAATGTGTTTTTCAATGGAATTCTCAGTTTCTGCTTGCCTTCGCCCATTATTTCGATAGTAGTGTAAATTACCACATTTTTAAGTGAATCGTACAAATCTCCGTCCAAGTATTTCTTACAGAATATTAATAAAAACACATCACGATGTTTCGACTCGCTCTTCCATATTTGAACACCAAACGTTTGCAGTTTACCATCAATAAACGTAGTTACACTTACTGTGTATTCTGTGTTGGCAAATGCTTGCACATTTTCAATCTTAATTCCGCTCTTGAAGAAAGTCGCTTTTTCCGCTGCAAGAGCAACAGCAGCTAGGATTGCCATTAAAGCTACCAACAAGTTGCTTCGGCACGACATGATGAAATAGATTTTCTTTCAATTGAAACTGTGCTCTGAACAATCGAACACCCGCATTTTATACAATTTTGGCACTGTTTTTTCCACTTATTAAACGGTCTGTTGACGTCAATGAAAATCAAACAATCATATTAGCTGGAGTGTTTTGGAACCGAATCAAATGTTTGTGGAAATACATTGGAGCAAAAAAAGTAAATACAAATTTATTCTTGTTTGTCACAAATTTGTGCGAAGAAAGCAACAAAATTTGTGAATTGCTCGCAAGCTGGAGCATTAACGCAAACCGCCACATGTGCCGATTGTTATATATCTTTCATTAATATTCTAGATAATTTATGTCTAAGGGTGGAGTTATATTAACTTTACTAAAGGGATTTGGAGAAGAAATGGAATACAGGCAGTTCTTCGAGCCTTCTAGACGAGAATGGTTGCGAGTTTCCGCCCTCATATGGTACGAGTATTGTGGAATCCTTGAAGGGTTTTGACAGACCATTCACTCACTCCCCGCTACTATTCTGCAAACCTTATCCTCTATCTATCATTAGTAATATTTGGGATTACTGCGGATGCCTATGAGTATTTTTATTGCTTCTGCACAACTACAACTGCATAAAGTGAGCCTATGGTGTCATTGTAGTTGCAGCTGCAACTGCAGCGACTCAATGTAAAGACTGCCGTCGGTTATTTCGAGCAGAGCCAAACCCAGTAACTCGCTGTAATGGCAGAGTAGTGTGAAGGGGTCTGTATGTATGAAGGATATGGAAAAGGTGGGTGTGGGTATGGTCAGTTTGAAACTCTTACTCACAGGTGGAAGTTGACTTGTTCCATTACAATTAACGTCTCTTGTGAACTTTGATATACTATTAGGATTAACCACAGAAAGAACTAGTCACGGTAGTCAATTGGATAATCAACAGAGGCTGTTGAAATATCTAAATAGATATTTGCTGCTTCAATTCCATGTTGGAACATCAAATTAGATATTATATTAGTTTTGTACTTTTGCATTCAAAATTTATGCGTTGAGCACTGAAATAGCAAAAATGTTGAGCAACTAGCGAAAAAACCACCATGGAGTAATGCAACAACGATACTAAAAATATGCTAAAAATTAAGCCAAGCAATAATTTTTTAAGGAATTTTCATGTTCTTCAGAAGTTGAGGTAATTGGGGATATTGAAAGATTTTATTGTAATACACAAAAAACTCCAGCTTCAAAATGGTCCATTGTTCTAATAATATAAATTCATTGAACCTATTCGTTAATTGCTATATTAATTTTAATATTTTTGGTTTGTTCCTTCTTTTTAATGAACTTATGCCGACAAAAGTGCAAAAAATTAAGGAAAATATTGATCCAGCAGCATCCTTTTCGAGTTAAGTAAAAAAGAGAAACTTATTAAACTATGAAGCTTTAATTTGAATGTTTAGAATTGAAAAGAAAAGCCAGCAACACAATTCTGTACCAATATTTAATTAAATAACTGTTTTATAAAATTGTTTTGTTTCAACGCAACTACTTCTGAGTTCATTTTGATTTCAATTCACGCCTAAATCGAATGATCACAAAACATATTCCACTCTAATTCCAATGAATTACTCAAATGATCAAATACCAAAGCAGAGAGCACTGTTTAAATATATGAATTATGTGGATTTTTGTGGATGAATCTGCATATAAAAGGTCCTGCGGAGGTGTGTCTACATTCAACAATCTCTTCCGTGGTTTTTTTTATAACGTATTTGCATCTAAAGAGAGTTGATAGTTCATATAATTACGCTACTTAACTTATTATTATTATTACCAATACAATAAGTTTCTCAAACTCCCACGTCGCTAATTATAGTAGATAACTTCTAACGTACAAAATCTTCCACGCATTGCATTCATTCAATGTGCGAATCACCAAGGCCGATCAAGGCCGTATATAATTTTGTAATAGAACTAGAAGATGGGCTTCATTTGTATGAATCCATCTAAGACGAAAGTTTACCATTTGAAATTCTTATAAACTAGCTTGGCAGAGGACTTCGAGTTGATCCTTTACGGAATTCGGCGTTAAGAAAGAGAAGCTGCGTTGAGATTGGTTCACCGTCAATACGATGGAAAGGAATATGCATGAATTGAAGATAAGAATTGTCTGTGGTCTTGCTATCCGATAGTTTGCTAATGTGTTGTCAGGAATGTGGATGAGGTGAACAGCTAATTATGGGGAAAAGCGATCCCGCCTCATCCCGCTCTCCCTCAGCCCAATTTCAATACGAATTGTATATATGTATCTTACTCTAGTTGCATGCATTCTACTCTGTACATGAGTCTCGTAGTCTAACTATGAACATACAACAAATGAAAGAGTAATTTAAAGACAATATCAAATTTGTAAATAGTAAATTACACGGTACCACATCACAAACATAGACTATGCACTTATCTTTTGTTCTTCTCGTATACCCTTGGAGCAGGATGATCCGCCGCCCTACGGGATGGGGACTGAATATCTCGGTGGCCGCCGCTGCCTGCTGCCGAAGTCAAAACTTCTGATATCGGTATGTTGATCGGATAACTCGAAATAATTTAATCACTGCTGCCTCTCCGTAGTTCGCCTCATGTGCGGAATTAAGATTCATTGAAGCTGTTTTGCACTCCATTTCCTCCAATTTATTCGAATTGTAACAAAATAAAGAATCTTGTGATTTTATTACAAAACATATTTCACTTTGTGCGAAATCACGGCGTTTTTATCTCTACCGAAGGCAATTTTTTCTTTTTCCGCGAACACCGCGAACCAAACTTTCTCTTTCTACGGTTGCCCAAAAATATTTGTTTGTCCAAAAGAGCACTCGCGATCCGCCTACGTCAGCGGGAGCTCCTAAAAGATAGGGTGGGCGAAGGAAGGGGATAATTGCCTAGAAGTAAAGGGGTTAGGAAGAGAGCGTGTTCGCGTCACTCCATTGGTGCTGTAGTTTGTCATGTTGTGTGTGTCAGTAATGAGCAATTGGTGGATTCAGTGCTAAAAAGCACGTTGGAGGGGCTGGGGGCTTGTCAGAGAGAGGATGCCGTGGCAACGCTACAATCAAACGAAAAGCAGGTCAGTGAGGCCGTATGTTAGGAAGTAGCCCTTTTTTTATTACGCCTCGGTCGTAGTGTGGTGGGTTGAGGACCACGGTCACAGAAATTGAGCTGTCCGTGGCCACCACACTTTGAACCGCAGTAGCGTACGTGACAGTATGGCGCCCAATATAAAATAATTAGTATGCAACTAATCGGTATTGTTAGCAGACCGTAGAGTGGTCGGAAGAGGTCATAGCGGTGATACCGAAGATTAACCGCTGTTCGCACTGGCGACCTATACGACGATCTGCACAATGAAGAGAACTTGCGAACGGCCAACAAATGAGTCCATGAGTGCCACTGACTTAGACCAAGGAACATTTCTTGCCTATATGCACGTACCTCATGGATGAGTGGAAAAAGCGATGATTTTCTTGCGTATTCTTTGTTGTTGGCTATTAGCTTTGATCATAAAAAGAAGGTTCTCGAATCGGTGGGTTGGGGAAGTAAATCTTCATAGTCAATAGCACCGATAAAGAAGGGAAGGTTATATTAGGAATAGAATATATACGGTAGCCACTTGCCTGCAACGTGAATCCAGCTGGGGGAGCCACTCCACTACAAAGTATACAAAATATAAAAGAATTGAAATTGCAGATAGAGTTGGAGAAGAAATAAAGGATACGGACGCTTTTACTGCGCCGGGTAGACCATGGTACCAATTTGCGGAGATGCCGTTTGGATTATGTAATGCTGCTCAGCGATTGTGGAGGCTGATGGACAAGGTGATACATCAGCGGTTGATGGATTATGTGTTCATGTATCTGGACGATTTGCTAGTAATTCCGGCATATTTCGATACGTCCTGGGAGAAGTGGTGGATTACTTGAAAAAGCGATCTTGACGATTGCATAAGCCCAGATTATGTCTCAGAGGGCTTCGGTATCTGGGATTAATAGTAAGTGGAGGATCGCTAAAGACTGACCCAGAGAAGGTAGAGGCACTCACGAAAATGCCAGTACCAAGAAATCCTAAGAAACTGATCCCCATAAGGGATATGTTGAAGCAGGGTAAGAACTTCCAGATGACTCCCCAGGCTTTCGAGAAGTTGAAATTGTTATTGACAACAACAAGAGTGTTACAACATCCTGACTTCTCCAGTCGATTCTGGATACAGATGCTGCAGCACTTGGTATTGGAGCGGTGTTGTTCCAAAAGGAAGCAGATGGAAACGAGAGACACGTGGCTTTCTTCTCCCAAAAACTGAACCAATGTGAGCGGATTCATAGTATGTTGGAGAAAGAGTGTTAATGGCAGTAAAACGGTATAGACCGTTGTAGAAATAATGCTTAGTTACTGACCGTGCTTGAAATTTCTTATGTCGGTAAAGGTCCTGAGTGGGCGGCTAGCCAGGTGGCCGCTACAATTGCAGGGTTTTGCTTACGAGGTTGGGTATATTAAAGGGACTGGCAATGTGCTAACGGATATCTTGTCGCGGGCCTTGGAAGTGGAGGAAATGCAATAAAATGTCACGCTTGCGTTTGACACCACAGTGTTCGTTTCGAGTTCTCAAATCGACATGATTTGATTGAAGCAGTAACCAAGAGTCAGGAGAGGTTGGGCGAAGTAAAGGTTGTTGAGGGGTTTATGTGCAAGCGAACGGCGGATAGTCAAGGAGATGGCAGCATTATGGAACATAGCTGGATACTGTGGGTGCCGCAGGAGATAACTTCCGTACCAATTGGGAATGCTCACGAGCCAGAGACGACTGCGCATGGAGGGGTCCGTCCATGAGGGGCTAAAACTCTAAATTGGAAGAGGCAGTTTTTTGATTGGCGTCCCAAGTTCGTATCACTGTGCTCGATTTTGCCACGTGTATGGAGGTAAAGCTCTCAAATGCGGTGATGAGATAATTAAAGGGGAAATAAATAGTGACGGAGAGACTCTTTCAAATACCCGCTGACAAAAGATGAGAATGTGTATATCCTGAGAGTTATGGAGCATCTTACCACGTTTGTTTTTTGAACACATTGTGCGAGGTTACGACGGTAAGGTGGTGGAGTTCTTGGTTCACGAGGTGTTCCATAAATTTGGTGTAACGGAGGTGATACACTCAGATAATGCGAAGGAATTCCTGGCCAAGGAATTTGAAAGAATGGTGGAGAATTTTGGCATAACCCATGTAAAGACCGGATTGTACGCGCCGAAGTGGACAGCAGCTGAGTGGGTAAAACAGATGGTACACTCATCGATACGAGGGAATTTGGAGAATGACCACCGAGAATGGGACCGGTATTTGTCACGGCTTACTGCGGGTCAGGATATGTTCACATGCGGCGCCGATTTCAACCTGGCTAGGAAATTGATTACCTCAGAATGCAGCGAGATTGGAAGGCTGTTGAGGGTAGATAGGATGGTTTTTATCCGGAGGGACCTGAGGGACCATATGCACGTGGCAAACGAGAAAGGCGCTCGGCAGTATAAGAAACGAACCCGGGTTCGAAAGTTCCACGTAGGGCAGGAAATAAATAATCGGAACTTTATGTTGAGTGACCTTGTCAAGAATGTCAACGTAAAGGTCTGCGAGAAATTGGTTAAGTGCCGGGTTGAGAAGGTGTTAGGAAGTAACCAATACGAGCTGGAAAGTCTGACCCTCTACGGGTCTTTCAATTCAAAGCTTTAAGCAGTGAGGTGTGGCAGATGAAAGAAGGAGTAGGAAAGGGCCGAATCAACTGACGTGAATCTGGAAGTCCGAAGAGGCGTGTCCACGGGAAGGAGCCCGGATAGATGATGAGTGCCTGGAAGATAGAGGACGATTAGGAGGGATACAATAAAAGTAAATAAAATTCAAAGATACGTGTTAGTGTATTGGTAGGACTCCAAGTAAGGTGGTAGAGGAATGCAACAGTATTTCTGAAAGGACAGAGATGAATGGCATCAAAGGCGGAGTAAGAGTATGAAAATTTAGAACAGTTTTTCTTATTTGCCCGGCTCGCTCACTCGGCAGAGCGCGAGACTCCTAATTTCGGGGTGAAGTGCATGGGCGGTGGCCTATGTTGGCGCACCGAGTTTTGGCATGCGTATGCTTCCACCCGTGTATATAGGGTTGTCCTCCTCCTAGCCCGGGTGTGTTGTAGCGATCAGGTGCCTGAAAAGAGAAAGGAAATAGTATTTATTTTCTTGTTGAGCTGTTTATGGTGGGTTGAACAGCTCACAAAATGGAAGTCAGCTGTTGCCAGGGATAGAGATTAGTTTTAGTACCTGATTGCGAGAAAAGATGGCGCCGGATGACGCCTAAATGAATAGAAGGAGATGAAGGTTGACAACTTTGACCGATAGCCGTAATTGTGAATGTAGCGGGCTTATTTAAATATAAAAAGGGTGTCAAAGGAGGTGAGAGAAGTTTAAACGGGAGAAAACAGAAACGAAACGGGACTGGACGTGCTTAAATATATAAGAGTGGAGTGTTGGTCGGTCTTCAATATTAGCAATTGTGCAAAATTCGTTCCAAGCGTGAGAGATTTCTCGATAGAATAGAATAGAAAGAATTGTTTTTGTAAATTAAAGAAAATTAAAATAAAAGTTGTTGCCAAATTAATAGACTTAAAGTGCGGAATGAATACGGAACTCTTCCTCAAAATTGCTTTGCTAGAGAAAAATAGGAAGGGAAGTGTTCCGGTTCGCTGCTAAATGCTGACGTCACAACAATAAAAGGGCGCTATGCATAAGTTAAGGTGAATTTCTTTCAGAAACTGCCCCGAATACCAATCACGGCAGCAAATTTGGAGAAGGACCGCCGATGACAACCTCTTCCCCTGTACTTCCGCTATCATCGTCATTCAATTCAGGGGTGGTCAAATTATAATAATATATCAAAGTCAAGAAGTCATTGAGTCCATATAATGAGAATGGAGTGATCTTTCCATGTCATAAATCAATCCTAACTGCCTCTTCATCGAAATTTCTGTACAAAAGTTCACTATATAATAATTGTCTGGAATATCATTGTACCTCTGGAAATTGGCGCCCATCAGCGTTGTTTGTACCTGCTCCAACGCAAAAGTACAATCAGCAATTCCCATTATCACTGCCTGCTCTTGTACGCTGAATAAGCAGTGCACCCGACGAACGGACATACAGCGTGTGAAGCCTCATCGGCATTTCCTTACACGGGGGGTCTAAAGCATCAATTCGTATTCCTAAGTATGCACAAACGCTGGTGCCTTGCACATAACCGCAGACACCACTTATATATTTAATTCTGCAGAATAAGCAAAATTGTGATATAAATTCAATCAACTAATATATTAAAATTGAGATATACTTTTGCAGCCAATGTTTTCCTTTGCAGCCGATATCAACCACAACGTTAATTCGGGAATACTACTTGATTAGCTAAAGCACTCTTTCGGTTTGTACCCAAAGAGACATCAGGCTTCAAGTATTGCACTTGAAGTTATCAGCACGATCCTTCGGTATTGCACCCAAGGAATCGGCAAACGAGTAGTAAACCATCTTATCGGTATATAACCAAGAGTGATGTCCTAATTAGTTGCAGAAATGACGACTTTTTGCAAGCTAAATGGAAGAGTTATAAATGCTCAATCATTTGTAAAAATTTCAAGCACAACAGAAACTTTGAATTATCACATCCACAGAAATAAAAAGTGGTTTTAAGCAGGTAAATTTACATCTGGGGTTCCCGGTGAACCTGTGGAATTAGCAACGAATAATGAATATCTTCCAGAGCACATCAATCTCCATGTCCCTAATGCGAATTTTATATCAATGTGCGCAGGTGAATCGACTGTTCTACTCCTCGTGTTGATTCTTCAAGTATTGCCGAAACTATCTGAAAAAATTTGAAAAGCGATAGGCTCGGATAATGTTCACTACGACTTCTTCAAAACACTCCTCCCAATAATTAATCGCCAAATCACTTACAACTTCAACAACATTATAACTACGTCTGTTTTCCCGGCTGGTTGGAAAACTACAAAAATTTTACCGTTGAATAAAGCGCCATACCAGACCCAGGCTGGTAGTGCACTGCTCACTCTAGAGGATCATATTTGTAACTGCAACTCAACCAAAAACATCTTTCGATAATTACAATGGACATGGAAAAAGCCTTTGACAGAGTCGGTATCCACTCTATCATAGAGCAGCTTATGGCATGGCGAGTTGGACCCAGGATTCGAAACTACATTAAACATTTTTTAACAAACCAAAAAATACGGGTCAAGATGAATCAGACGGTGTCGGAACTCTGACCACTCGACAACGGCATACCCCAAGGCTCGCCGACTCTATTTCTGATAGCTTTTGAAAAACTTAGCCGGATTATAAATGAACATAAATTCTTTAAACACATAATATACGCAGATGATTCATACATATTTTCTAAAGTTCAAAACACAACCGATTTTAAAGCACAGTTGCAAACACTTTTCCACAAAATTCTAGCTTGGTGTCAAATTAGTGGCACAAACATATCAAAAGAAAAATCCAAACATCTCCACAGTTGTAAAAAACGTAACTGCGATAGCCTAAATATCTATCTAGATATGCACAAACTAACTGATGTAAAAACATTAAAAATATTAGGCTTAGTCTATAGTAGTAACTATCTTTGGAATGAACACATTAAATACTTAACCAATGCATTAAATGATAGAATCAACATTGTAAAATGTCTAAGCCACATGAAATTGGAGAGTAATACTAACTCACTTATAAATATGGTCAAATCAACTTTCCTATCTAAAATAGAATACGGGCTTCAAATTTACGGTAATACATCAAAAAATAATGCAAACAAACTGTCATCACTTGGAGCCTTCCGCACAACCCCTATAACTAACATCCTTACAAAAACCGGGCCGCCGACTCTTCAAAACACACAACTACAACTTACGGGACGTATGATCGTCAAACTTACAAACGCAAGAGGATCAATATTAAATAAAGCACTAACTAACCTACTTAAAAGGAAAAAATGCAACCGTAAAAAATCAGCGATACAAAGGCCAATTGGATATTAAACTTAATTCCAAGACCACACCAACCTTAAAAGCGCCGCCGTGGACACTTCAAACAGATTCGATCATACTTGAACTAGCAAAGCACCATAAGGAAAACACGCCGCACAATATATTCGCAAGAGAATTCTTAACGATTCGCAACCAACACCAAAAGTGGAACATTTTATTCACTGACGGATCAAAATCTGAGAACGCCGTTGGATTCAGTGCCGTAGACGAAAAAAACATAATCATTAAGTCTATACTTCTGCATATGCATCCGTTTTCCCAGCCGAAGCAATACTTCAAGCAAGTCTCATAGCCAAATCCAGCAAAATGAAAACTTTAATTTGCAGAGACTCTCTCTCAACGCTGCTAGCAATAAAAAAGTCAACAACAATGACAACACTATATCTCAAATCAGGGACATAATTATTACAAGCCAAAAGAACATCAAACTTGTATGGACACCCAGCCACATTGGAATCCATGGCAACGCTTTAGCTGACTCCGCGGCAAAAGAAGCAACAATTTCCCCTCTTAAGTTAACAAATCCTACCAATACAAAGGACATAAAAAAAGCTGTGGATAACCTCTACATTCAGACCATTAGACATATCTGGACTGAATACGCACATTCCTACAAATCCATAAACCCCAACCAAATTATTCCCCGATTCCCAACTACGATCCCTAGAAGACACATCATCATTTATACTAGAGTCCGACTTGGCCACACACGGCTAACACACCAACATCTTTTCAACAATACCAGTCTTCCTACATGTACATTTTGCAACTCGGACTATCTCACAACTCCGCACATTCTTTATAACTGTCAAGCAATCAGTCAAATCCGCCAAGAATTGGGAAACCCTAATCTCAAAGAAATTTTGCAAAACATAAATCAAGCCAATATCAAACTTTTCATAAACTTTTTTTGCAAATTAAACCTATACTTTGACATAAAACACCACAAACAACTGTATTTGTATAACATTGTTACCTACTAAGCTTAAGGCCTGAGATGCTACAGCTGCATTAAGATAATTTGTAATTAATTTACAATTTATTAAATTAAAAAAACAAAAACACTATTCCATCGCAACCAGTTTTCCACCGAACACCAGTCCGGATTTGGGAAAAAACATACTTGAACCAGAGCTTAGAAGGGCTGAAGATATTCACTCTGGTTTGGACGGTGACATGATGCCACAGTACTGTAGGACCTCAGAAAACCGAATCGTCGGTGAAACAGTCGAAATCTACACCGACGGTTCCAAGCCTGGAGGTAGAGTCGGCAGCGGTATTTATTCCGACAAGCTGGACTTAAACATCTCCCTACGTCTCCCAGACCATTGCAGCGTTTTTCAAGCTGAGGTCATGGCCATTTACCACGCAGCCAAATGGATGCTGAGTAGTGATATCGGCGCAGTTGACGTATCTATCTTCTCAGACAGCCAGGCCGCCATTAAATCTCTTTTTGGCTCCACGGCCACATCAAGACTAGTTCATGAATGTCGAACATCTTTAAATGAGCTCGCAAGTTACTCTCGGGTGCACCTAGTCTGGGTTCCCGGACACAGCGAAATCCCGGGAAACTGAGAGGCGGACGAGCTTACCAAGGCAGGCACGCTAATGCACGACGTTCACCCCTCTGTAAACATCGGCATTCCACTGGCAACACCCAAGCTCGAAATCAAACGGAAATATCTGGCTGACGCCTACAAATCCTGGGCTAACGAGGAATCCTGCCACACGGCTAGACTAACTTGGGCAAGCATGGACAAAAACAGAACCAATCAACTTCTTCGACTTGATCGCGTATCACTGTCGACAACTGTGTCGGTTTTGACCGGCCACTGCATAATGGGACAGCACGCAGAAAGACTGGGCCTACCCTCAAATGACTTTTGCCGAGGCTGTGGCTTCGAGGAGGAGGACGAGACGGTTTTCCACCTCTTATGCCACTGCCCATCCTTGAGCAGAAGAAGAATTCGCACCTTTGGTGCCCCATTTCTTACAAGCCTGACAGAGCTGTCATCCATTAATATTAGGGACATAGCCAGGTTCATCAAAGTATCAGGATGGTTTCCTGAAACATGACGGGGGAGTCGTGCCTTTCCAGGCGCTGTCCTTGCGCTGACTATCACCATTCCAAGTATGGGAACCTTTTTAGTCAGTGCTTGAACGGCGCCACACCGTGGTATCACAATGGGTCATTATGTGTGCTCAAGTGTGCTTTTGGCAAACTGGGCGGCCACTCCTACCTACCTACCTACCTACTGTAGTATTTTGGGCTTTCTCGAAGGTCGTTTGCTGTATTAACCATACCCTTCCAGTCAATATGGTCATGCCAGAATGAAGTGCAGCATCCAGCTGTCAGCGCACGATATTTGTGCTAAGCAGACAAAATTCAATAACAACATCTGCAGCAGCAAGTGCAGCAGCCAGATATTGATATTTCAGCTAACCAGACAACAACGAAATTTTCTGGAGCCAGCCTTAATGCTTTGGAGCACGCTAGCAATCCGCCACAGACCGTAAGTAAATATTGGCATGCAGTAAAAAGATAGATGTAAGCTTCATTCAACTAGAAAGGTTAATAAAGTTCAGTCGGAGTACAGCAGTGAACATGAAATATTTGGTTTTATTCAACTGGCGCCCAAACGGATTGTCTGCATGTTGCAGCCCTCATAGTAAGGACAGAAGCAGCGCAAAGACTTACTACGATCGAACCAGGAAAACGTAAGCTTCAACATGATGCTGAAAATGATTTTGCTAGTTGTGAAATTTAATTGCTTAATTAATAAGTGAACAAATTGAAATTAAATTAAAATAGATTTGAAAAATAGTAAAGAATGTGTTGAGAGAAACAAGGTCGAAAATCTATGAAGGTCAAGTAAGAGAACTGTTTGATGGATGTGCAAGACGGGTAACAGACACCCTCCAAGTTAGTTTGAGTCAATTGACAGAACGGGTTTATCATTTGGAAATTCCTAACCAAGTGCAAGAATACAAACCTATCACTATAAATAGCGAAGTGATCTGTGACATAGTAAAAACATTGCCTGAGTTCGATGGGAATGGTTTGGTGGCAGGCGGCCTTTGCGGCTTATAAACTATTTCAATTGGACGATGGTGCTCCAGAGCACTACCAGGCGGTACCTATAACTCGTATATGTCCAGTTTACTGGTTAGAACAATAACTATCAACCGTAAGGCATCAACAACAGGAGCTATCCTGTTGGCACTGAAAGGGTTTTGGTATCATGTCCCATTGATTCAATGCCCTATTAGAAAGGCAGAGTAATTCCAGTGGCTCACTTATGGTTTGATCGTACGACTTAGTCCGGTAGGCAGTACTGTCGTAGTATCACTGATGGCTCCAAAACAGATATTGGATCGGGTTCTGGGGTCTTCGTGGAACTCAACGGTGTCCAGCTCCATTGTGCCCTTGGTTGTCATGCTTCTGTCGTTCAGGCGGAAGTTTATGCTATGGGCGATGGACTGAGTGATTGAATGCAGATGGCAAGCCAGAAGTATTTGTGTCTGCAGTGACAGTCAGGTTGCACTGAAGGCCTGACTCAGCCCCCTTGTCACTTCGTAGTTGGTGCTCCAGGGCCACATGGGTGTTATGGAGATTTAAGTTGTTTATAAAGTTAGGAATAAAGGATCTGAGACCAGTTTTACTTGCTCGGAAACTGTTCTTCCCACATATTTTGCTACCATTAGGGCTACTATTTGTGATTGGGATGCCTGTGCACAGAATTACGAATGGGGGGCACTAAGGGGGAGTGGATGGGAAAAGTTTATGCTGCCTGTTATATCAGAGAGAACGTCAAGGTTTCTTCTGTCACTTGGTAGGAGAGACTGCAGACTTCTGGTAGGATAGGCATTGCAGACCGTGCACTTTGCCAGCCTTCTTGAGTGGAAGATGAGACGATTGACCACTTTTTGTGCGAATGGGCCGCTTTCGCTAGAATCAGGTGCGAGGTATTTGGCACTGACATCCTACCTAGCGCAAAGTTTGGGTGCTTAGGGACACAGGATCTACTAAGGTCTGTTCATGAATCAGGCAGATTGAAAGAAAAATAAAAATGGAACGGCAAATATAGTACAATGGATGTCTTGTGGTCTGAGTCCTATGTATGACTATTTGTTCCGACAAAAGACAATACAAAAAACATTACGGCAGGGACGCTGGAGTATAATTAAATTGTATGAGGAAGTGGAAAAGCACTTAATAGTAATAATAAATGACGCATGAAGGAAATATTAGTTTAATAACTGCACTAAACGAAAAACCGGAGCGATGCACTTAGTGTATTTATTTCAGGATTGAATACGCCTTTCTGTGATATTTTGTTCTCGACGAAGCCAAATAATCCTCCTTATGCATTGGCATTAGCACAGGAACTTGTTTCGATCCACGCCCGATTCGCATTCGCACACAGCTTCCATAACTACCATTATAGGCTAAGACAATCGATTTATTCTCCGAATATATCAGAGTGCGCCCAATAATTCAAATCAAAATCCAAACAAATTTCAAGACCGGTGTCTATGGAAGTCGACCCAAGAACTTTACGCTTTATTACAAACAAACCGAATAACACCTCTAACAGGAATTCGAGCTCTCAGCGTTGAAGAACTGCTTAACTTCCCCAACAACACGGAAACAGGATCAGTCCATAGTCAAGACAGGTGTCTTTTAAACAACAGCGAATAAACCACATTGAAGCAGACGAGTGTAATTTCTTTAGCATGGATCGCAACTGCCGTAGGTAGACAAGTATTTAAATGGTCAGCTGCGTAGGTGTCTTCTTGACACAGGTGCATCTGGGAACTACACTAAAAGGGAGAAATTCCTGAAAGGCATTTAAAAGCTTGAGCAACCATTCCCACTAAAGACAGTAACTAGCAAAATGACCACGGACCAAAAGTGTCTCGTGACCGTGTTTAATGAATATTCTTACTTTTACATTTTGCCCGAACTTAGATCGTTCGACGGCATCATTCTGTACGAATTTATGAAGCAATTGATGGAATTATGTAAAACAGTGCCGTAGAATCACTTGAATTAAAAGTATAACGGAAATTAATCAGTTGGAGTTAGCACATAGCTTACCTTCCTATGTAAAGAAGCATTTTTACGAAGTTAGAAACAATGACAAAGTTGTTTCTGCAAACTCAAATGTTGAATACTATGATACTTAGTACAATGGGAATTAATGACTGAGTGCTTGGAGAGCACCTTCGCCGGCGGTTCTCCGGCCTACCCCATATATATTATTGCAACTATAAATAGTTCGACGAAAGACACAATTTATAGCAACTGATAGCAAACCCGATGGCGGTTAGAGGGAATTTGTAAGCACAGAGGTTAAGAATTTATTACAAGACGGAATAATACAACCTTCTAGATCAGTTGAGAATCACCCAGTTTGGGTTGTGGATATTGACGAAAATTAATTGAAGAAGAAAAGATTAGTGATCGATTTACGAGAACTTAACAAAGTTACCGTTTACGACAAGAGTCCAATGCCGGACACTTGGGCTACTTTATCTAACTTAGGTAAAGCACAATATTTCACAACCTTAGTTCTAAGGGAGACATATAGAAAAAACCACTGACAAAATTCTTGAGCGGTGACAATGGGAACATTAGAGCAAATCAATCAAAAGAAGAGCAAATAAAATTGGATGAAGAAGGACAAAAACATTCGAAAACTGAAGCAAATTTTAACTTCAAATGATGTTATATTTTTATAAAGAGACTTTAATAAAACATTTGATTTAACAACCGAAGCATCTTCACAAGCCATTGACGCAGTCTTACAGAACAACAGAACAACCGGACCTATCACATTATTTCAAGGACATTTTCTAAAACAGAAGCCAATTGCGCAGTCAATCAGAAATGATTATTGGGCCATCAAAAATTTAAGAAACTAAGGAGTTCAGGGAGAAAATATCTTCACTGATCACCAACCCCTTTCATATTCGATATCAGGCAAGAATCCTAACGCTAAAATTAAACGATGGAGAGCTTTCATAGAGGAATTCGCAACGAAATTTTGCTATAAGCCAGGTTGAAGCATACTATATCAGATGCTTTATCCAGACAGGTTTGGAATCTGGCTCACATTCCGAACTATCTTTGACTGGCACCATCAAAATAGTGTTAAAAATCAAATTCACAGTTACAAAAGTGGCACTGAAAAACACGTTATTTCAGAAATATATGCGGCAAGAGATATTTTTTACAGATGAATAGACTCCATCCAGTTACTAAAGGAAACAAATCTCAATGTAGTTAATCCAAATCAATGTGAAGAAGAATATTTTGGACAAATACAACAGAAACTATTGAAAAACTTTCAAGGAGTCTAATTTGTGTATTCACGTAAAATTGCGATTGATGCAGCCAACAAAGACGATCAGGAGGGAATTTTGATTGGCGAATATAATAGGGAACATAGGAAGGCAAAAGCAAATTCCCAGCAAATAAGCAAATATTACTTTTCCTCAAATGTACAAATAAGATTAACGGAGTTAATTAACTCATGCAAAACATGCTTAGTATCTAAATACAACAGAGTATCACAGAATCGTACAATTGAAGAAGCTCCAATTCCAACGTCTCCAGGGGAAATTTTATACATACTCAGCAGCACCGAGATAACTTTTCATGTCCATTGGCAAGGTTTTGAAATTTCCAATTGTTAAGAAACCAGGTTACAATATTCCGTCGCGAAATAGGTGTAATGGATCCACTAAACATCCTTCCTAACCCTAAGGTTACAGCCTAGAAAACAACCCGAATCTACAGCAATATGAGATCGCAGCTTACCACAGCAAATCTAATGTACTGGCAGATGTATCAAGGACGAAAGAAATTGAACTGATGTCGCAGAGATAATCTTGTTAGCCACCATAAAATACAATAACGCGGTACACTCAGTAACAGATTATAAACCAGAAACGGAATATCGAACCAAGACATGGAGGAAATTTGAAAGAAAAAACAGACAGACGACTTAATGTAGCACAATAAGACAAGGCATATAACACGGGAGATATTGTTTGTACTGAAGTTAATAAGAGATTAGGAAATAAGTTATGCAACATTTATGCAGAGAAAGTTATTTAAGAGGATTTGGGGACCACAGTAAAAATATATGAAAAAATATACACAATGATAATATTCGATAATTTCCGGTTTCCACGTCACAGCGGGTACAACACATATTATAGAAGTCTTCCCACATACTAGAAGACTTCTATAGAAGATGGAGAAATCACTATTTACAAGGAAACGGACTATTTGGTACACAAAACAGACCTATCGGATTATGGTAAAACGCTTACGAATGTCTCAATTGCTGAAAGCTTGACATATCCAGAAGTCAATAGAAATAGATTCTGATAACAGAAGTGGTAAATATGTAGGGTTTACACCACAGCTACGCGCACAACATACATTTAATAGGATCGGTACTTAAATTTGTCGCGGGGACACCCGATTTTTATGATTTTAACGAAGAGAAGTCCAGCATTGCATCAAATAACGATCAATTAATGATAAACGCAGAGAAATCAACCAATTGACAAGAACAATTAATGGACTAAACTTCCAGAATTCAATAGCAAAGGAATACACTGTTTTCGAGAATATTTCTCAAAGGAATTGGAATTGGATAATAAAATATACTTAATAATTATGGCAAAAATGAATTGCTAACAGATAACGAAATATTAAAAATTGACTATGGTGTGAAAAGTAAAATTAGTGTTGGAAGTGTGCTATATTACTCACAAAATAATGAAGCAATAGTTAAACCTGATAATTCAATACCTTATAATGAAGGAATCGTATCAAAAGTTCATTGTAAGATCAGTTGTCGATAACAACAGGGTAATGCAACTCGAATCTGAATTAGGTGCTAAGCAGGGGAACCATTTGTTAAACAATTGCAGTAACAAAACAATAATTGACTTTTGTAAACTAGAGAACGAGAGAGACTGTTTGTTAGACTTACTTAATCAAAATATGGCGCGTTGTTATACGAGCGCAAATAAACGCTGCCAAAGGTATAATCAAATTAAATGTGGAATAGATGAATGGATGGAGATGGATGAATATAGTTAGCGAAACATTTTTAGTCATCTGTAACGATATGGCAGTAATGAACGGAACAACATTCAAATATAGCGATCATCGAGCTTATGCCAATGAATACCCAGGACCACAAAAAATGAACACATACCCACATAGTGACAATAAAAAATCAAATATCCCAATATATATGGCGATGTCAGGAGGCAGGGCAGCAGCCATCTGCCAGCCCTCGATTTTTGTCCTAAGCAGACAACGGCAAAAGCAGCAGCCACATACTGACATTTGAGCTAACCAGGTAACAAAGAGGTTTTCTGGAGCCAACCTCAACGCATTGCTTTGGAGCAAGCTGCACAATGTTTAAAAAGTCATGCCAGAAATTTGCCATAAAAGGAATAAGCTGTGAACTGAGCCAGATTTCTCAATGAGAATGTTTGGGATTCCTTAAAGTCTGCGAGTGAGAACTATTACAAGATATCGCTGCATCGTATATGGCTCGCAATAAAAAAGGATATTCAGTCATCCGACAAACACCCCACACTCATCCATATCATTTCTCATTTCACTTGAAAGTTGTTAATTTTTTGTGTGTATTTTTCCCCGAGGTTGCTTTAAAAACATTTTTCTTGGAATGACTGAAACATATGTTCAGATATTTCTCTTTACTATTGTTATTTACTTTTTTTCTGTTGGTTCTCACACCGTTCGTTGTTTTGTGGTATAATTTGCCAAATAAAAACTACCAACAAAGTGTTGATCTCATTCGTTGAGTTACCACAATTTTTGTTGTTCGTTAGCACAGTTGCATCGAAATGAAGTACAAAATATTAAAACAAGTGCAAAATATACTAACAATTTGCTTAAAAAAATAAACAAAAATTAAAAAACAGTCAGTATAAGTAAACAGAATTATTAGCTCTGAAATGGAACGCAGCCGACTGAAATAAGAAGAACAGAGACAGCGAAAGACGTTGAAGTAAAATAATGTGCGAATTTGTTGTTGTTTAACTCAACACTACTCAAAAGAACTTTATTCATGATATGATGGAAACCAATGCTTGCATCACCCGTGTAAAGGGTTTTGAAGACGTGAGAAACTAGCCATGTACGGGTGTGAGAAGTGACCGACAGAATAGGAAAGAGGATATTCAAATAGAGCCAGAAGTGCAGGGATTGTGGCGGATGAGCAACTAATTCAAACTTATCTCTATTGTGGGACGTTGTACCACCAAATTGCTAAACCTGACAATGCATGAGGTTCTCCCATAGTAGAAGTTGTAGTACGGGTGTAAATAGTTCGAATGCTTTCTAGAGCATGGTGGGTGGGGTCATGGTGCTTATATCTCTGCACACACTTTGTTATGTTCTTGTTCTAATGTATTGGCAATCACACGCCCGAGACCAGAATAGGGAGAGATTACAGCAAAATGGAAGAATAATGAGTGAACGGACATCAGAGACACTTAAACAACTGACGACCCTGCGAAATTGGTAGCGAAGTTCATTCGGATTTCGTTACTCTCGGGTTTTTCCAAGTAGCATTGCTTTCTGGATTTGTTCAGGTAGTAGGAGGGACTCGTGGTATTCCAAAATAAATATCCGGATTTTGTAAATCTTTCTCTTGCTTCCCATCCCTTGGCAAGCGTATTTCTATTGACATCTACATCAAAATACTGAGTTGAGATTTCAGATCATTCAATGCGCCGCGGATTGTGGGTTGGCGGCATCAGCGGACTCTCACTTCACTCTCACTGTATGATGAGGGCGTAATTGGTCCCGCTAATTGGTGAATTGTTCTGGACGATTGAAGCTGGAAGACAACATTGACTGCGTTATTGGTGAAAATACGGTTCTAAATTATGCAAAAATTGGATCTATGGAATTCCGCTCCAGGATATGCAGCCGCTGTTCAGATATGCCTCCAATTTTGCTTAAATACAAAATGCCATAACAAATTCTTAAATAAAACATAATTTTTATTATTTTATTCATTTTTGAGAGTTTTATTAAAAATTAAGCTAGAAAAATACTATTTTCTTCACAGTAACAAACATTTACCACCGAGCCTGTCATCATCAAGTATTCATGCCATCATGCCTGAGAACAATTGATCCTTCGAGTAGTTCGAGTCGCCGTAGGTGGGAAGATATGTTTCAATGTACGACGGAAAACTGTTCTCCACGGTGGAGACTTAATTGAGATCGTATCTCTTGGTATGGGAACTACTTAGGGAGCATATGCGACCGTCGACCATGGGATACAACCATGGATCTATAGGCATCTATTCTAACCTTTGGTACTATGGAAGCTTACAGTACCAATATGACGAAAATCTCAGAAGCTAAAAAGATGTTTTAATACAATTCAACCAACCACATTTTACATTCCATGAATCACGTTCGACAAATGTAGGAAAAACCAAACAACAAAATTTTTAACTCCCCAAAGCGGGTTTTTTGGAACTCGTAGGATCATTGGCTTTTTTCGAAATTAAACGATCCTAAGGATACCAATCCCGCTGATTTCTTTTCAGAACGATCTCTTCCTGTGCAAGCAGTTTCAAGACCATTAAATGCCACCACCGGTGAAAAGTCGCGACTGCCGCAGAGATGCACGTGTTGTAGGCTTCTCTATTGCAGGAAGTTGCTCCTTCACTCTTTGCGGTGCATATTTAAGTGACACATTTCCAGGAGAGTTGAAGGAAAGTACTCCTCTTGCGCGTCTGGGTTTATGTATACTTCTCTCAAACACTTCCATCAGAGTTGTGGCAATGAACCAGTTCGGTTGATCCATACTGATAATTTATTGAAAAAAGGAAAATTAACCGGTTTGGTTTCTATCACAATTAAATATGAAATATGCCCAGCATCCTTGTCGAATAAATAATCACTGGTTTTTTGCTGAATATCGTATAATTTTATTTTTATTACACATTTAATTACAAAGAAAATAATGCGACGAGTCCGAAAGTTTGAAGAACTTGAAACCCAGTTAAACTATGGGTTACTTAGAACACGTCCACACTTGTAGCAACTCCAGAATCAACTGCAAGCTGCTTTTAAGGCATCGTCATCAGGTTTCAATTCACGTGCAGATGTAATATATTTGCTCCATGTGATCTTCCCGATTTCAGGGGTGTTTGAGATCAAAATTCCAATAGTTACTGCTTTGTTCCACAGTTCCACGTTTTGAAAGTTTTTCTTACAATAAGTATATTGCAGCAACTTGCCTGTAAAATCATCAGAATTTGTTTCATAAAAAGCAATACATTTCTCTGAAGTTCCCACGGCTCCAATAAATATCTTGATATCGTTGAGGTTATCTGGTATTTCTATTTTAATCCGGATTCCGTTCTCAAACAAAGTTACTATATTTTCCTCGTTCTGATCAGCAAGAGCAACAGCAGCTAGGAGCGCCATTAAAGTTACCAACAAGTTGCTTCGGTACGACATGATGAGTAGATTTTCTTTCAATTGAAACTGTGCTCTGAACAATCGAACACACGCATTTTATACAATTTTGGCACTGTTTTTTCCACTTATTAAACGGTCTGTTGACGTCAATGAAAATCAAACAATCATATTAGCTGGAGCGTTTTGGAACTTAATCAAATGCTTGTGGAAATACATTGGAGCAAAAAAAGTAAATATTAATTTATTCTTGTTTGCCACAAATTTGTGCGAAGGAAACAAACAAAATCATGAATTGGTCGCAAGCTGGAGCAATAACGCAAACCGCCGCATGTGCCGATTGTTATATATCTTTCATTAATATTCAAGATAGTTTATGCCTAAGGTTGGAGTTATATTAACTATACTAAAGGGATTTGGAGAAGACACGGAATACAGGCGGATCTTCGAGCCTTCTATAGGACAATGGTTCCGAGTTTCCGCCCTCATATGGTACGAGTATTGTGGAATCCTTGAAGGTTTTTGACAGACCATTCACTCACTCCTAGCTACTATTCACGCAATTTTTCCTCTGATTCTGGAACCCAATAACAGCCCAATCTACTACCAACTGAATTTATGTATCATTATGTCTGAACTACAAATTGTGGCATTCTTGCGGGGCTTCGACAATGGGACATTTGCCAAATGCAGATGATAATTTTGCACTCAGCATGGGGGGATTAAACTTCCAAAGTAGTCTCAGAATAGTCAGAAAAAATTAAATGAACAGGACAACAAAATGACAACAAAAAAAGAGAGAGCAAATGGATGAATGAATCATGAATGGATAATGAATCATGAATGTAAATTCGTGGTGAAATTTACTACCACTGCTTAAAAGTATGAAATGATTTTCCAAATTAATGTGAATCTTTCTTTGGATTCATTCCAATGAAGCCGTCTGCGACTAATTTAGAAGCTTACTTTCTGGCTGTTGTGCTTTCGGCAGTTGATTTACACAGATAAAATGCATAAAGAAAAGATAATATACAGAGAGATACTACATCCTCAGGTTTAGAGCAGAAGAGCTCAAAATCAGAGTTGTCCTTTCAAACATTAGTTATAATATTTCTTCCTTGTATGTAACTGCCTCTTGAAAGTATTTCCTTATTTTTATAAAAGTACGCAGCAAACATTTTGAGAGTTCTCGCCTTGGGAAAAGGAGTTTGATATTGCAATGTGTTCGATTGTAGAAGTTGGTGCTCTCCACAGCAATTGCGGATCAATTGTAGCCTTAGATCTTTCGGTAAAGGGAGTGTCTGTTAAAAATATATTTTTTAAATTAATTTATAATCTTAACACCGGAATGCTGAAGTCCATTCGTCTGAAACACTCGCGCAGCGGGAAACAATACTGGAAAGCGATCGAGTACGCGTTGCTCGATCCAAACAAACACTGCACGCTGATTTAAAGCTTGGTACAATGCTAATTATGGCTGCAATCTTCATCCAAGTGCGGTTATTGGAAAAATGGATAAATTGTTCGTATCTTGCAGTGCACTGAAATTTAAGCAAGAAACACCAAGAATAAGCTACGCGGGTGGACACGTTAAATTGTTAGATTTGCATTCAGCTCCCGAACCATTATCAACATCGTATCGGCAGACACAAGTCAACCGAAACATTTCTTGCCAAACATACGAAAGTACAATTCGGTTTCCAAATGACATCGTTCGGTGCAGCAAATATCGTGCGAGAAGAATATATGCTAACATTCAAAGTGGTTTGTCAAACTTATCATCGTGATGGATCACTGCCACCTCTTCCGAACGCAGGTCACAAACTTCTTCAATTTCATTTCATGAGAAACACTGATGGACAAATCGGTCAAGGGAGTCGATTAAATACGAGCACGAAAGGAGTCCTTGACGCTACATTACACAATTTATTCGATGAGGATAAAGAATTAATTCGAATGTTCAAAACTGCCCTTGAACAAATGCCAATTGATGACAAAGTTGCAGTTAGAGTAGACAAACAACTTTTGGACACCACGAAAGGCAGTGCAATGCAACAACAATTGATGAAATGTCAATCGTTATAGCCAGCGAAGGAGTTAACTCGCGTGAGATGTTCACCGAATCTCAGAAACTCGCAATATCCATTTTCAATTTGGCAAGGAAAAGTTGGATATAATTCAACACCAAATTGAGAAATCCACAAACTGATGAGGAAACGAGCGAGAAAGTCAGTGCTATGAATTACTATTCATATAGATTGATAATTCGTAAAAGAGCTCTTGAAATGGCGACAATTGTTCCATCAATACATTGTCGATATGTATGCGAAATTCGAAACCAAACGGCTCCTATTCATTCAATTGAATCAATCCAAGTTGCGTTCCGAAGAGTACACTAATTTACGTGATGCAGTTGCCAATGATAGCAATGTGAATCCTAATGATTTGGGAGCAATGATATTTCTACCGGCCACATTTAGAGGGAGCCCACAGCATATCCACGAATACGCACAAGATGCAACGACATTTGGCCGCCCAGATTTATTTATTGCATTCACATGCAATCCTACGTGGCATCAAATAAAATCACTATTATTAACAGGAGAATCATCATCGGGTCGTCATGATATTTATGGGCTTGTTTTCAAACAAAAATTGAAATCTTTAATGGATTTCATTGGCAAGCAGCATGATTTTGGAGAGACACGCGGTTGGATGTATTCCATTGGATGGCAAAAAAGAGGATTACCACAAGCACACATTTTGTTGATGATCGAAAAAGTCGCACCAAAAAGATCGAAACTGATCAAATCATCTCAGTAGAAATACCAGATGCAGACATTGATCCAGACCTATTTGAAGTCGTCACCAAAACATGATTCATGGTCCATGTGGCTTCCTCACCAACAATCCACCAAGCATGTCTGATGGGAAATGTACGAAACGATGCCCAAGAGACTTACTGGCCGAGACTATTACTGGCAATGACGGATATCCACTCTATTGGCGACGAATAACTGAAGATGGCAGCAAATCCATCACTTTCAAGGTACGAAACAATGATGTTGATGTTGATAATCGTTGGGTTTGACCGAATTCACCGTTACTCTCGAAAACGTACAAGCACACATCAATGCCGAGTACAGTTCGATGAAATGGATTAAGTACATTTGCATTGGGCAATGCAACGGCATCTATCCATGGAATCCACCAGCTTCAAGTGGGATGCTACATTAGTAGTAATGAAGCAGTATGTCGCTTTTTATCACTTCCAATCCATGACCGACATCCAACAGTTGCTCATTTGGCAGTGCACCTTGAAAATGGATAGCCCGTGTACCTCAGAATTGTCACCGCCGCCAACAACATTAACTGCATTTTTCTGATTGTGCAAAGATGATATATTTGCAAAAACGCTACTTTACTCTGAAGTGCCAACATAATGCATATGGAATCCTTCAGCGAATAAATTTCGACGTCGCAAGCAAGGTAAAGCAGTTGAAGGACACACCAGTTAATATTCGAACGACACGTTAGGCCTTCTATATACTGATCACCCAAACAATGCAGAATCCTTTTTCTTGCGATTACTGCTATCCAATCTACGTGGGCCGATATCCTTCCAAGAATTAAAAACAGTAAAAGGTCAATTACGTGCAGCTTATCGTGAACCTTGCCAAGAATAAAATCTTCTTGAAAACAATGCACATTTGGACACTTCACTCGCTGATGCATCGTATACTGCTCAACAAATACGCACGTGTTTGCAATCATATTGCCAACATGCTTACCATTCAATCCAAAGAAGACATCCTACATCGTTTGCGAGGAACGAATCAAAATCATGACATTCAATTCACACCAAGCGTGTATAATGAGCCATTAGTTTCGATTGAGGATATTTGGTTGGTAATCACTGCGCTGAATTGCTGCGCCTGATCGATCAGCAAACGACCTGATTTGCGACGAGAAACACACTTTGATATCGTATGCGTATCCAAAAGCAGCTCAATAAATGTTGCATTGCAGTATAAAGAGCAAACTTTATTACTTAAATACCCTAATTATGGTCTGATTGTCTTACAAATAAATTTGAAAGATAAATATTTTGTGACGTAATATCTTCCGTAGTACAGTCCAATTTTCTAAATATTTTTCTGAAAACAAACTATTTCGCTTGATAAGATGTACACAAAAAGTTAAAGACATTAGTTCCGAAGACGAATAAGAAAAAACTATCAAAGACTATCACGAACGTTCCAACCACAGAGGTATCAATGAAACTCTTGCCCATCTCAAACGACAATTCTATTTGCCTCTAATGAAAAATCAAATGACTAAAATTATGAATAACTGTGCAAAATGTAAAACTTTCAAATATGATAGACACCCACCCAAACCACTTTATAATATAACAGGGACACCCTTTATATATCATTCAAATCGACATTTACAGTATAAATCATCTTCAGATACAAAAACCTTTTAACAGAGGAGACCATTGAGGGACTAAATGATCAATCAGGAGTAGCTGTTCAAAAAATTCAGAAATTCACCGACGGTACACTAAATAACACATCGCTACATACAATTTCATTCAATCTACATGATATTCCTAAAGAAATCAAAGTAGGATTCCTTAACTTGAAAGTGGACCCATTTATTCCTACCCCGATTCAATGCAAAAAATGTTTCACACTTGGCCACACCCAAAAATATTGCCGAAGTGAACAGAAATGTGAAGTTTGCTCTTCTTCCGTTCAATACCCTGTACCGTGCGAGAAAGTACAATGCGTAAACTGCCAAAACGACCACAACGCACTTCATAAAGATTGCCCAAGTATACAAAAAAGACGTGAAATTTTAAAAACAAAATTTTTAAACAAATGTGCATACAACGAAGCAACAAAAATCATTAATGACCAGAAAACAACAACTATCAAAATCACCAAAGAAACACTCAAAGAAGCAACAGAAAAAAGAAACAAAAGAATTGATCTTATTAAAAAATATAAAAAACAAGAATCAACAGAAAAAGTAACAACAATAACTGAACTGATGCAAACAGCTCAAAATGCATACATTTCAAATCAACAAATGCCATTCAACTGTACAACAATCTCCACCAAAAACAGACTCCATACCCACAATTAGTAAATTTGACAGCTCTCCAAAAACAAACAAGCAACTATCAAAACAAATTTCAATCTATGATGACACACTTTCTATGATACACCCATATCACTGCAAGAGGAATACTATCTGATTTTTATGGTCGAAAATATTATCCAATGGAATATGAACGGTTACCGAAATAATTTGCACGACCTTCAACTATTAATTCAGCAAAAAAACCCAGACGTCATAGCAATACAAGACACCCATTTGAAGCTCAACTCCGTTATTCTCAATAACTACGATTGCGACCTCAACAATACAAATTCAACACAAGCAAAAGGTGGAACAGCAATAATCATTAAAAAATCCATAGATCATAGTTTCTTCACACCATCAACCAATATTTGTGCCGCCAGGGTGACCTTAACAAAGGAAACAAAAATTACAGCAACATCAATTTACATTCCAAAAGAACCAAATTCACAACCAGCGACCTGACTTCAATTTTCGAGAGCACAAACACACCAACCCTGCTTCTAGGGGAGCTCAATGCGCACAGCACGCTCTGGGGATAATCAAAAAACAACAATCGCGGCAAGATCGTTGAACAATTCTACCAACAAAAAACATCGTCATATGCAATTACCACTCTCCAACTCACTTCTCTACGCACTCCACGTTCACCCATGTCGATATTTCTATCTCTTCAGCCAATCTATATGCATTTCTTTCATGGGAAATCAGATCATCTCTCAGTGGCAGTGACCATTTTCCAATCTTTGTCACCTACAACAAAACTCCAAACAGACAAACCCGAACAAAAGCCTTAAATACTCCTAAATTCAAAATTGACACCGCAAATTGGGAGACATTGTCAACTAAGTCCGACCACAATATTGAGAAATATAACACCTCCAACAACAATAATAAAGATGCATCGGTATTAAAAAAATGCATTAAAGCTGCTGCCAACGAATCGATAAAAAAATCGTCACCTTTCTTCTTCAAAAGGGACATACACCGGTGGAACCCCAACCCTGGCGAAATAAAGAGTCAATAAACAAATATTATGACACTCTTTCAGAAACAGTATAAATACTGGAAACCGACCAGTCTACAAAAGAGCAAACGCTCTTTTCCAAAGAGAAACCAAAAAGGCGAAACCCGATTCATTTTACAATTTGACATCCAAAATAATTAACAACTCTTCCATGCAAACTTTATGGCACCACGTTAATAAATTATACGGAAAAACACATCTACCACCATCATTAATATACTGGATGCCACCAATAAAGGAATTTCTGACAAAGCCGAGAAAGCATCGGTCTTCGCTGATACAAGGTCAAAAGCATCTGACGACTCAAACTCTTCCCCTACTTTAAAAAAAAAACTTTCCCAAACATATAATTTGTTATCCGCACCAAACAGCCAAATTCATCGAAACCCTCTCTCTAACGCTCTCAAAGCGAAAAGGAAAAACTCCTGGACCCGACAGAATACGTTTTCCAATGTTAAAACATCTTGCTATATCTGGAAAAAATGTTCTTCTCAAACTGTTCAACAACATTTTCAACAGTGGAACTAGACCCTAAGAATGGAAAATCAGTACGATAATCCCAATACCAAAACCGGGAGAACCCAAAAACAACATTGAATGATACCGCCCAATCTCTCTCCTATCCTTTACTGCCAAAGAATGGAGAAAATAATCTGTAAACGTATCTGCTGGTTCGTGAAAAGAAACAAATTGATCAGTCCGAAACAAGTCGCCTTCAAACGAGGAAAAGGAACAGCAGACGCTCTTCTTTTTATAGACCATCAAATAACAACAAACCTCTCATCCAAAAACCACATATCCATTCTCTTTAGAGACTTTGAAAGAGCTACTGACCGCTTCAGCGCCAATGCTATCGTTGATCAAAGAATGGAAATTGGGCCCTAAAATATTGAACTTCATAATCTCATTCTTATCAAACAGATAATTCAAAGTAAGAAGAAACCGCTAGAACTCCAAAACCATACCATTGATAAATGGTATCCCACAGGGATCTCCCCTATCTGTCGCACTGTTCATCATAGCATATGAAAAACGTAAGAAAATAATTATAAGGAACCCAACATTCAACCATTGCTTTTACACAGATGATCGATACATCCTCACAAATCATAAAAATCAAGGCATATTACAAAACAAGATAAACACACTATTTGCCAAAATAACAAAGTGGTGCAATATCACGGGAGCAAAACTCTCCTTATCTAATAAAACTAAAGCCATTCATATATGTAGAATGCACTCCTATAGACATACATATAAATACCAACAAAACTGAATATGTAATTGATCTAAAGATTCTAGGAATTATATTCAACACTAAATATAAATTGACAACACATATCAACTATCTTAAAGAAGCACCAACTAATCGACTAAACCTAATCAAATGTGTAACCAGTTATCACAGTAATGCTCACCCAAATACTACAATAAACATCATAGAATCAATATTGGTTTCCAAAATCGAATATGGACTTGCGATCTACGGACATACTTCCAAAGCAAACCTCAGAAAAATTGAAACAATCTACGACGCCGCTGCACGATATGGACTAGGTGCCTTTCGAACAACACCACCGAAAAGTTTACAAACAGAATTCGGACAAGGACACTCCGCGACAGAATAAATGCATGCACAATGAAACTTCTATCAACTTCTACCCAACCAATACAGCGTCCGCAAAGCTTCGATACAGAGCACGAAATCAAAAAAAATAGTGTCGACTGTGGATAGAACAACCCACACTATCCTTCAAATCGAGCTCGATACAAGACCACTGAAGAAGTTTAATCCTTACGGACCACCATGGTTCCTCCAAAAAAGCAGTATTATCACCTCTCTAATGCACCTCCCAAAGCAATCCACAAGTCACCGAGCATATCAAATAGCTTTCAACAATATAATGGAAACGCATAAAGCAAACAACTGGCTTTTCATTACACCGATGGGTCGAAATCAGAATCTGGTGTCTTGTGAACAGTAACTACAAGGCCGCACAATTGAAACAACTCAATAATAATTGCTCAATCTTTACTGCCGAAGCAGAAGCGGTGCTGATGCTATGGAACTCTTCAAAAATCAGAAAGGCAACCACATCATTTGCTCCGACTCACAGTCCTGCATCAAAGCCATTATAAACACTTCCCACCAAAACGATACTATTTGCGAAATCCGTGATATTCTCTGACAACACGCCAACAAAATGAAACTAATGTTGATTCCCGGACATACTGGAATCCAAGGAAATAGGAAAGCAGATGAAGTAGAAAAATTTAGTGCCACAGCTCCAATAGTAAAACAATCAACACAAACTGGACATCATGCAAGCAATATCGAGCTTATATATCTCTAAGAAACAACAGGAGTGGCAAAACCACCAACAGCAGTATAAATTAATAAACCCATCCGGAAAAGCACCCACATATCCTTCAAACATTACAAAAAGGGATCTTCAAAAGTACATCCGCTTCAGAACGGGATATGCGCGATTAACCCACTCCCACCTATTCACACCGCATTCACTGCCACCATGCCCAATCAGCAATCTCCTTCCAGCACATCATATCAGAATGCAACATAACAGACCTGATACGCCTCAAATATAACAAAACAATAAAAGAATTAATAGCCAACATAACCAGCGAAAACATCTCCATATTCATAAAAATACTAAGATCCTCCGAAATATTTTTTGAAAATTAACGCATCAACTACAATAAAAAAATAGGTCGAAACCCCTATCCCTTAGTGCCTTAGCTTTAAGCTTAACGTTAAGTTGTTCGTATAATATTAATTAACAATAAACATAATAAAAAAAATAAATAATTTCAAAGTTCGCTGCAGATTACACACTCACTCGTGGAAGTAGTATCACAATCCTGAAATCAATAAAACATTATATTACACTTTACGGTGTACCAAAGGAAAATGGTATGTGACCCCAATAATATTTCAAGAATTCTGCAATCAACACGAAATCGATCTACATACAACCTCTGTTCAACAAACAAGTAGCGATGGTCCTGTAGAAAGACTCACTGAAATATGCCGTCGAAAATAAATTAACGATAGAGCACGACGAAATCCCATCAGAAGTTTCAATAACTTATAATAATGCAGTCCATTCTTCAACTAAACTACACCATACGAACTTTTCTTCGGAAGACCTTACAAATTTTCCAAAAATATCAAGTTTACAACTGAACACGACTATCTTACGCAATTCAATGAATGTCCTGGTGAATTGTACTCGCAAATTAAAGAAAAAATACACAATATAGTCACAAAACGGACTCAAACATTGAATGAAACTAGAGAACACCTAGAAGTTAGGCTAGAAAATGATGTAATCTTTAGAAAGGAAGCAAGGCGTAATAAACTTACTCCTAGATTTTCAAAAAAACACTTCATCAAAAAACAATAAACTAACCGTGACAACGAAAGAAAACAAAAAAAAATACACAAAGGCAAGCTTTGACGAAAGACACAGTTGTAAATTCCAAATGTGGCAATACTGTTAACATCTTTCTCAGATGTATCCATCGCGGTCAGTCACCCCAGTAAAGTTGCATTAAGAAAACAACTTGTTCTTAATACTAAGATAATCCAATTTCAATCATGAGAAATATGTACATATTTCCCTCATATTACAGAATAACCCACACTCGTTCTCACCTCTTGGAAATACATAACCTACCAAGTGACCGTACCATATTACCACTCAGGTTAGGACAAGCCCGAATAATAAAGAACTTCAATTATCTAATTCACACTATTGATCTAGAAGATTATAGGTGAAATATGAACAACATAACAACCACTTTAAACTCTTTCCAAAAGTACACTGCAACTACTATACTATACCCTAAAGGGAACGGAACTGAAACTAAATGAACTCAAAAACAAATTGCATACGCTCGCACCATACAAGAGACATAAGAAAGGACTGATTGACGGATTAGGGCCGACCATCTAATTCATCATTGGGAACATGGACAATCAAGATGTAATGAACACTAAAAGAGAAGCAGAAAAAATAAAAGATACACAAAACTATTTTACGAATATAATTACAGAACAAACAAGATGAAATATCCAAGTAATGGCGAAATTTGAAAACAACTCCTCTCACATAAACACTGGACAAGCAATCGTAGAATAATTTTTAAAGAAAACTGCCAATAGAATAAAACATGAAGAATACATTATTGCTGAAACACCGTACTTAAATCAAATCAATTACAACATAGACTTATTAATGAACCATTCATCAAATATTGCAGAAGCAATTATTTGAAGTAAACTAAACATCACTCCAAAATCCTTATTCAATCAGGAAGAGCAAGTTGAAATTGAAAATGTCTGAAAGAAACGAAACATAAATATTGTCGCAAATGAACACATTTATGAATTGTAATAAATCGAATATTATATTCAATATACGCATGCCCAACAATTATAATTTTTATCATACAATCCCACTTCCAATAAACAAAATCGATAACAACAAAACCATTTATAACCTTAATAAGTATAACATACAACTTTCAAATACACGGTGCCCCAAAATAGAAGACACTTACTCCTGCGCTGAATCCAACACTCAAGAGAGAACAAACTCTTCAAACTGCATGGGAAAATTGATGAACAATCAACCTGCTTATTGCGCAATAGATGACATAGGAAATACCGAATCAATTGAACAACCAGAACCTAATTATCTCTTATTCGTCAATGGTCCGAAAACTGGAATAAAGTCCACATGCAGCACTAAACTCCACACTATAGAAGGTACAGCACTACTTCACTATCAGCACTGCAACGTCGAAATAAACTCAAAAGTCTACCAAGATAACCCAAGTGTATATTGGGATGAAATTCATGTACTACCACCACCCAATAACCACATCCACGCCAATCATACGACCGATATCTCAAGCTTACAAAAACTAAGAGACCACCGGATGAGCAGCGGAATGCAACTGGAACAAATGAAAACCCAAAATAATTCCCAACATCAATACACGAGCATCTCAGCAATCGTCATTCTAAGCATCATAGCATCGATAGCATGGGCACAGCATAAAAAAGGCAATACATGGAGCTGAACCACCGAGCCTGCAATATTTCGTTCCTGCTCGGCGTCATCCTTGTGGCCGTCGCTCTACTCCAAGGGGGGAGGAGTTACATCCACCCAGTAACACCAACTACAACAACATCATGCACACTTCTTCTATATTACATATTTCCCAATAGTCAATGCCCTAATTTCCTGTCCCACGCTGACACTTGCAAATTCTCGTTCAGACAAAATTATTCAGAATAAATAAAAAGCCTATGCAAGCATTTCCAGTCTCACGATTAACTCTACATGCCTGCTCCTGTCCACTCTTCTTTAAACCTCTTTCGTAAGTTAAGAATTGATTTTACAAAATAGGTTACTAAATAAAAGTTAATAAAGTTTATACCGTCGAACTGAAGAGTTGTGTTGTTTCATTTTGGACCAGTTGGCTACGAATTAAAATAGTCTTAGTGTTTGCATATCTTTTTTAATAAACGGGCATCTCCTAAACTTAAGTCGCGCAACATACATTTAATAGGATTTGTACTTAAATTTGTCGCGGGGACACCCGATTTTTATGATTTTAACGAAGAGAAGTCCAAAATTGCATCAAATAACGATCAATTAATGATAAACGCAGAGAAATCAACCAATTGACAAGAACAATTAATGGACTAAACTTCCAGAATTCAATAGCAAAGGAAGACACTGTTCTCGAGATTATTTCTCCAAGGAATAAAACGATTATATTGGAATTCGATAATAAAATATACTTAATAATTATGGCAAAAATGAATTGTTCACAGATAACGAAATATTACAAATTCACTATGGTATGAAAAGTAAAATTAGTGTTGGGACTGTGCTATATTACTCAAAGAGAGGTGTTACAAAATAATGAAGCAATAGTTCTACCTGTTAATTCAATACCTTGTAATGAAGGAATCGTATCAAAAGTTCATTGTAAGATCAGTTGTCGATAACAACAGGGTAATGCAACTCGAATCTGAATTAGGTGCTAAGCAGGGGAACCATTTGTTAAACAATTGCAGTAACAAAACAATAATTGACTTTTGTAAACTAGAGAACGAGAGAGACTGTTTGTTAGACTTACTTAATCAAAATAATGCGTATTGGAATACGAGCGCAAATAAACGCTGCCAAAGGTATAATCAAATTAAATGTGGAATAGATGAATGGATGGAGAAAATAGTCAGCGAAACATTTTTAGTCATCTGTAACGATATGGCAATAATGAACGGAACAACATTCAAATATAACGATCATCGAGCTTATGCCAATGAATACCCAGGACCACAAAAAATGAACACATACCCACATAGTGACAATAAAAAATCAAATATCCCAATATATATGGCGATGTCAGGATGCAGGGCTGCAGCCATCTGTCAGCCCTCGATTTTTGTCCCAAGCAGACAACGGCAAAAGCAGTAGCCACATACTGACATTTGAGCTAACCAGGTAACAAAGAGGTTTTCTGGAGCCAACCTCAACGCATTGCTTTGGAGCAAGCTGCACAATGTTTAAAAAGTCATGCCAGAAATTTGCCATAAAAGGAATAAACTGTGAACTGAGCCAGATTTCTCAATGAGAAGTAAAACCCAATTTTAGTTCCAACAGTGGTAAAACGGAAGTTGTGGTAATTAACAGATGCAGAGGCGGATTGGACTTGTCGCCATTATTTATTAAAGACTTTTCGGTGGAGTACTTTTACAGCTTTACAAATATTGGAGTACACTTTAGTGGTAATTTCACTTGGATGCTTCATATGAAGTTCTTGGCTCCTTCTCGAAAGTTTGTGCTGCTGAACGTTGACTTAGTTCCACCAGCAAATATCTGCCTATTAATGTTAAACTAAAATTGGTGAAGTCATTTATTTTACCCATCATCCGATACAATTGGGAACTCTTCATCAATTTTGATCTAGAATCATTTAGGAAACTATCAGCAGCTTCCAGCTGGTCGACATACGTATTCAATGCACTTGGCAGAAGTCAGAGAACTGAGAGAACTGATTAAATTTCCATATTATCATCATAAGAAATCAACTTTTTGATCGTAGCTTCTTTGAGAGCGTACTAGATACGAAATATCTTTCCTTACACTTTATAGAAGGGGGGTTTCAGCAAAATAAGCCCGAATGTGTTTATATGACCAGGAAAAGTACACAAGAACTAAATGGAGCGGATATGATCAACTGGAGACGAAATGGAAGTTCAAATCATGTCGTACTCATATCCAAGGCGGAGAATAACGTAAGGTAATGTTGGAGTTTACCAGACAAATATGTCGTGAATAAATATAAAAACCCCTCTATCAACCCTCTTCTATCCTGAAAATTGGGCTACAGATGAAACGGAAATGCTTCTAACTCCCCAATTGAGAGACTTCGCACTAAATGTGTGGGATTCCTTAAAGTCTGAGAGTGAGAACTAATACGAGATATCGCTGAATCGTACATGGCTCGCAATAAAAAAGGATATTCAGTCATCTGATAGAAACACCCCACACACATCCATATCAGTACATTTCTCATTTCACTTGAAAGTTGTTAATTTTTTGTGTGTATTTTTCCCCGAGGTTGCTTTAAAAACATTTTTCTTGGAATGACTGAAACATATGTTCAGATATTTCTCTTTACTATTGTTCTTTACTTTTTTTCTATTGGTTCTCAAATCGTTTGTAGTTTGTGGTATAATTTGCCAAAATAAAAACTACCAACAAAGTGTTGATCTCAAATGTTGAGTTACCACAATTTTTGTTGTTCGTTAGCACAGTTGCATCGAAATGCAGTGCAAAATATTAAAACAAGTGCAAAATATATAAACAATTTGCTTAAAAAAATAAACAAAAATTTAAAAAACAGTCAGAATAAGTAACAGAATTATTAGCTCTGAAATGGAACGCAGCCGACTGAAATGAGAAGAACAGAGACAGCGAACGACGTTGAAGTAAAATTATTTGAGAATTTGTTGTTGTTCAACTCAACACTACTCAAAAGAACTTTATTCATGATATGATGGAAACCAATGCTTGCATCACCCGTGTAAATTGTTTTGAAGACGTGAGAAACTAGCCATGTACGGGTGTGAGAGGTGACCGACAGAATAGCAAAGAGGATATTCAAATAGAGCCAGAAGTGCAGGGATTGTGGCGGATGAGCAACTAATTCAAACTTATCTCTATTGTGGGACGTTGTACCACCAAATTGCTAAACCTGACAATGCATGAGGTTCTCCCATAGTAGAAGTACTCTGGATTGGGCTCAAAGTATTTGCTCTGTGTGGCTGTAGTACGGGTGTAAATAGTTAGAATGCTTTGTAGAGCATGGTGGGGTCATGGTGCTTATATCTCTGCACACACTTTGTGATGTCTTGTTCTAATGTATTGGTAATAACACGCTCGAGACCAGAATAGTGAGAGATTACGGCAAAGTGGAAGAGTAATGAGTGAACGGACATCACTGACACTTAAACAACTGATAAAGTTGGGAAATTTGTAGCGAAGTTCATTCCGATTTCGTTACTCTCGGTTTTTCCCAAGTAGCATTGCTTTCTGGATTTGTTCAGGTAGTAGGAGGGACTCAGGGTATTCCAAAATAAATATCTGGATTTTGTATATCCTTCTCTTGCTTCCCATCCCTTGACAAGCCTATTTCTATCGACATCTACATCAATAATACTGAGTTGAAATTTCAGAGCACTCAATGCGCTACGGATTGTGGGTTGGCGGCATCAGCGGACTCTCACTTCACTCTCACTGTATGATGAGGGCGTATTTGGTCCTGCTAATGGGTGAATTGTTCTGGACGATTGAGGCTGGAAGACAACATCGACTGCGTTATTGGTGAAAATACGGTCCTAAATTATGCAAAAATTGGATCTATGGAATTGCGCTCCAAGATATGCAGCCGCTGTTAAGATATGCCTCCAATTTTCCTTAAATACAAAATGCCATAACAAATTCTTAAATAAAACATAATTTTTATCATTTTATTCATTTTTATGAGTTTTATTAAACACACATTTACCACCGAGCCTGTCATCATCAGAAATTCATGACGTCATGCCTGAGAACAATCGATCCTTCGAGTAGTTCGAGCCGCCCAAAGTGGGGTAGATATGTTTCAATGTACGAAAGAAAACTGTTCTTCCACGGTGGAGACTTAATTGGGATTGTATAAAGTAACAAGCATTCGTATCTCATGGTATACGAACTATATAGTGATCTATAGGCCTCTTCTAACCTTTGATACTATAGGAGTTTAAAGTACCAATATGGCGAAAATCACAGAAGCTAAAGAGATGTTTTAATACAATTCTACCAACCACATTTTACATTCCATGAATCACCTTCGACAAATGTAGGAAACACCAAACAACAAAATTTTAAGCTCCCCAAAGCGGGTTTTTTGGAACTCGTAGGATCATTGGCTTTTTTCGAAGTTAAACAACTCCAATCCCTCTGATTTTTATTTAGAACGATCTCTTCCTGTGCAAGCAGCTTCAAGACCATTAAATGCCACCACCCGTGGTAAGTCGCAACTGCCGCAGAGATGCACGTGTTGTAGGCGTCCCTCTTGCAGGAAGTTGCTCCTTCACTCTTTGCGGTGCATATTTAAGTGACACATTTCCAGGAGAGTTGAAGGAAAGTACTCCTCTTGCACGCCTGGGTTTATGTATACTTATATCAAACACTTCCAGCAGAGTTGCGGCGATGATCCAGTTCGGTTGATCCATATTGATAATTTATTGAAAAAAAGGAAACTCACCAGTTTTGGTTTCTATCACAATTAAATATGAAATATGCCCAGCATCCTTGTCGAATAAATAATCACTGGTTTCTTGCTGAATATCGTATAATTTTATTTTAATTTCACATTTGATTAAATATAAAAGAAAGCAGAGAAGTGGAATAGTTTGAAGAACTTGAAACCCAGTTAAACTTAGGTCCGACACATCCACACTTGTTGCAACTCAGGAACCTAAGCAGCTTCTTCGTTGTAAGCAGCTTTTACGTTACAAGCAGCTTTTACCTCGTCATCGTCATCTTCCACTTCCTCAAGTGTCTTTTTCAATAGTACTGTAAATTTTTCCCTAACTTTTCCCGTTATTTCGATATTTATAAAAATGAGCACATTTTTAAGTGAATCGTTCCAAACTTCTCCTTCCGAAAACATGTCTTCCTTACAGAATATTACCGATGGGCTTCTCACGATTAACCATGTTTGCACACCAACCATTTGCTCGTTATCAATATCTGTAGATACACTTACTTTGTATTCTCCGTCGTCAAATGGTTCAACATTTTTAATCTTAATTCCGCTCTTGAAAAAAATCACATCCTCGTTTTTGGGCACAGCAAGAGCTTAACCAGATAGGATTGCCATTAAAGCTACCAACAAGTTGCTTCGGTACGACATGATGAGTAGATTTTCTTTCAATTGAAACTGTGCTCTGAACAATCGTACACCCGCATTTTATACAATTTTGGCACTGTTTTTCCACTTATTAAACGGTCTGTTGACGTCAATGAAAATCAAACGATCATATTAGCTGGAGTGTTTTGGAACCGAATCAAATGTTTGTGGAAATACATTGGAGCAAAAAAAGTAAATACAAATTTATTCTTGTTTGTCACACATTTGTGCGAAGAAAGCAACAAAATTTGTGAATTGCTCGCAAGCTGGAGCAATAACGCAAACCGCCACATGTGCCGATTGTTATATATCTTTCATTAATATTCAAGATAATTTATGCCTAAGGGTGGAGTTATATTAACTATACTAAAGGGATTTGGAGAAGAAATGGAATACAGGCGGTTCTTCGAGCCTTCTATAGGACAATGGTTGCGAGTTTCCGCCCTCATATGGTACGAGTATTGTGGAATCCTTGAAGGGTTTTGACTGACCATTCACTCACTCCCCGCTACTATTCTGCAAACCTTATCCTGTATCTATCATTACTAATATTTGGGATAACTGCGGATGCCTATGAGTATTTTTATTGCTTCTGCACAACGACAACTGCATAAAAGTGAGCCTATGGTGACGTTGTAGTTGCAGCTGCAACTGCAGCGACTCAATGTAAAGACTGCCGACGGTTATTTCGCACAGAGCCACACCCAGTAACTCGCTGTAATGGCAGAGTAGTGTGAAGGGGTCTGTGTGTATGGAGGATATGGTAAAGGTGGGTGTGGGTATGGTCAGTTTTAAACTCTCACACACAGCGCTCTGCCTCTTATGGGGGAAGTTCTCTAACAGTAAACAGTGTACAATTAACATCTATTGTGAACTTTGATATACTATTAGGATTAACCACAGAAAGAACTAGTCACAGTAGTCAATTGGATAATCATCAGAGGCTGTTGAAATATCTAAATAGATATTTGTTGCGTCAATTACATGTTGGAGCATCAAATTAGATTTTATATAAGTTTTGCACTTTTGCATTGAAGAAACACGAGTAAAGAAGTCTGAAGTCGGGTTAGACCGACTACGAAATACCCTTTACCTTTATAGTTTATAAAACCACGCTCATACTGTGACGAGCAAATTTATTGACTAATTTTGCTCGCACAATAATTCCCCAAAGCAATAGTCACGACGAAAATGGACCGCCAGCATCACTCGCGTGCGAAAAATTGTGATTGCCGTAACCAATCAGCTTGCGCGGCCCCATCAACGCTTAATATTAATTATTCGAATACCTTCGCACCAATGGAAACCACGGCGAAGGCGGGAGCGCATGAAATGCATGAAGTGATAAATGTTGGTCAATAAATCACATGCAAATTGTACCAACAACTTCGCAAGCGGAATGTCAACAACAGCATTGGCAAAGCCAAGCCAACCGCTTGCGTAAGACAAGGAAAATGAATTGCATGTGGATTACACCAACAAGAATGCGCCGACAGACTTGGCGAACTCAAGCCAGCCGTTTGCACTGATCGACAACAACAACAACACTCCAAGCAGACTTCAATTAATCGTGCGTTAATTAAAACAACAAGACACGGCAGAATTTACCGAGTGCGTTAGCTCGGGAAATAGTACAACAACAACACGAGGAAGGTATGCGAAGAAAAGAGACGACGACATAACAATCGCTGTGATGACCAGTGGCGCGGACATCACACAAAGGAGAAACACACAAATAGTGTTCAAACGCTGGTGGATAATTTAAATAATATTAATCGCCAGCAGCAAGAAATCATGCGTGCAACAGCAACAACAGGGCGTACAACAACAACAACAACAACAACAGGGCATGCAACAGCAATAACGTGCCGCTGCAACTACTACGCGCTTGACAACAGCCGGACTTTTCCCTGAAAACGCTGAGGGTCGCCTAAGGTCAAGTGAGAAGCAACAACAATGCCTTGGCCTTAGCAACAGGAAACGGTAGTCGGAGCAACGGCCAGCGGCACTAGAAGAACAACTAGAGTTGCAACAGGTCGATATAAAAGCACCTGCACCCTGACATTCCGGCTCTTTTCCTACTACACATCGCGCAAGTAGGTACCTTAGAAACGTTGCCGCATAGACGCCACGAGATTAGAAAACAGTACCAACGGGGACACACACACACAAGCGCTGCATTTACTACGAATGCTGGATTTTTATCCACTCTCATAGTAAACCAGAACTTGTTCGTCAACGTTGGAACGGTGGAAGTGGTTTGTCAATCCACCACCGTTGAAACGAAAGACTCAAGACACGGACCTTGACACTAAGAGATACTGCGTTTGCTACGAACGCTGGGTTTTTCAATCCGCCTTCATAGAAAACCAGAACTTGCTTTTCAAAGTCCAACCGGTGGAAGTGGTTTTTTAATTCACCACCGTTGAGACTGGCATAGTACCGACTTCAGGAGCGGGCTTCCTAAAATCTTTAAACTATAACGTGTAAACCTAGAAATAAGAATAAGGATTTAATAAATAAAACTTAAACATTACAACGCCCGAGTAATTTTCTGTATACGACCCTGGCGAGCCGCTGACTACCCAAGCAAATTTGAGTCGTTACAATACAAATAAAATGTACATGAGAGTTAAACCATGGCGATATGGGATCAACACAATTCTTTCTCCATGTCGGTTGGAATGTTAGACCTATAATGATCACTAAGTTTCATAGTTGAATTCTATAATGCTATAGACACATTTGTTGATATATTTTGTAGAGATTTCGAGTTATAAATACATAGATAACTTGGTACGGTAGTTATACTTCGCATTTCCATATGTTATTTATAGGCCATTATGGTATTTATATAAAAAAGCCCTACGGCACAAAATTAGTTTAACATTTTTGATAGTAAAGGTTTGAAGGTATGAATTCTACTGCTGGTTGGTCAGCGGGAGGTAGTTGATACAGCTCCTACCTCCAATATATGAGAGGCTTTCCCCTATCCGGAGTTACAGGCTCTCCCGAGGAACCTAATTAAATGTACCTATTACTACACATAAATCAACTAAGTTAGCATACATTAAATAAATAAAGAATGCAGCAAAAATAAAGAACCCTATTATGATGAAATTGTAACACAAACTGCAACATGGTGACTGTAAATCGTTTCGTAAATTTTCGTCTTGATTGAATTACTGTCCATATTAGAGAAAGTCTATTTGAGTATTTCCTGAAGTGGTCCTCTTATCTCTACATAGAAGAGATATTAAGCCATTTTCCGTTAGGATATCTTCTACTTGGTTACAGTCACTGAAATTTTGTTGATGAATCTTTTATAGCCAGGTAATCTTTATTGGTTAATTGTGGGCGTGGCAGTAGTAGTTTGAACCCCATATTTCACACATACTCTATTGTGGAGTTAACGCTCATTACTGCCTTATACATTGTTATTCATATATCATCAATACGAGCAGAGTTGGGCTAAATTTAATTTTAGTGCCGAAAGTTCCGTGTAAGGAAAGTGAGCGTGTCCATTTTCAGATCAACCCCGTTCGATTTATAATGTCCACATGCTGCTGCTTATAAAATTTCATTCATAAATTTCTTAAAGATCTTAAGTAATGAATAGTGGGCGTGGAATTTAATATAAACTGCCCAGATTTTGCAGTTTTTAGTAGAATCCACATAACTTCCAACCTTGCCTCACAGTTCCCTCAATTGGACCAAAGTTATAGTCATTTTAAAAAAGGTGAAAAAGTTGCGAAAAAGTTATGAGAAGTAGGCGTGGAATTTGTTCAAATGGGCGCATGTAGCAATCTGGTTCTGTAACTTGGTCCAGACTATAATTTTGTAGTTTCATTAAGATTTCTGTGGTAAAAGTGATCACAGACGGACCGACGGACGGATAAAAATCAAAATGTATATACTTATTTCCATACCTGCCACGCCTCCTTCTGGTAGTTGAAAAACCGGTCTACCGCACAAACTAAGTATACCCTGTTACGGTAAAGGGTATCAAAATGCGGACCAAAAAGTAGCAGCGAAGGGTTTTTCATCCGGACCTTTCGACAACCACAGCATTCAGAAAATTAGCAACAGCGCACAGGATATGGGCAATTATACCTTCACGGTTTCCTGGAGCGTTTATATAGTGGGATCCAGATGTACGGAGTCGTCAAATAATAGGTATGTTTGCGTCGCATGAACTTGGTCCACTTTTTGCACTATGTGCCTTGAACTGTGTCGCGTCGGAAGTTCATTTGCATTCTCCTGTTCGCGTTGCAGAAAGTTCACTTTCAGTTCATGAACTGGCTGCACTGAAATTATTCTAGCGCAGCGAAGTTCATGTTCTGTTTTGAAAATTGCCGAACATTTTCGAATTTAATTCGTTCACTCCCACAAGTTAAACTGAATTATATGTATGTATAGAAAAAACACGCACTCTTCGCATTTAAAATTATCTATAAATATCATTTCCATTGTAAAAACGTAATTCTTTTTCGACAAAACCACTTAATAATTTAAGAATTATTTATTAAATATCAATTAATGTATGATTATCGAATTCACTTCAACTCTACGGCGTTTTATTGTAAACACAACTTGATATTACGAAATGGTACTCCACTCTCCGGTTCGCGTCGCACATGTCCAATCACTAAACTGAGACTACACGAACTGAACTGAAAGCGAACTCGTAGTGCACTGTTCTTGCGACGCAAACAAACTTAATGTTGCCAACCCAATCACTTTCCTCTCAGCAATGTTGACAAGCGAGTAAAGCGCTTCTGACGTCACAAGTGGATACAGAAACACATGCTGGAATAAGCACGGTGGAATGAATGCACCAAACAAAGTTAAAAAAGTACAAAACATCGTTATCACTTCTTCTGGTGTGTATCAATGAAAAATTGTTTAAAACAGACGAAATTAGAATTGAATTTATACACAAAAATACTGCGGAATGAAGAAATTTCAAATACTTTCATAGTAAAAATACTTTGGAAATAGTTTTATACTTTCTTACTTGCTTCGTTATTGTGAATTTGGTGCTAAACAAAAAACAACATTTTAAAAACAATAATAACAACAATAAAAAATTAGAATTTATTAAATTGTAAAAAAGTTGCCAAAATTTGCGTGACTTGTAAATCGAAACTGCTCAAATGTTAACACGTTCACCATGTCCTAATTCCTCCATGACTATCGGACAACTTGAAGTACAAAAATTGTAAAGATAAATCAAGAATTATAGAAATGCAAGATTTGGCCAAAAGATCTACCACCATATTACATTGCATACCATTGCAAAAGGGCTGTCAAATGTTTGACACATTGCAGGAATGTATTTTAATATTTCTGCTTTCCACTTCACTCAAGTTAAACAATTTCTGATTTCAGCGATTCCTTTCAAATGATAATTTAAAAAATAGTTCCATTTTCAAATAATGAATAAAACAAAGTTAATAAATTTAAATGCTCAGCTCACAATTGCAAATTTAACTGCAACTGGAAACTTTGATACTATTCTATGATGATGCTTCGTCGAAGAGGTAAAGTAGTCAACAGGCAAAGAAACATATTCTTATGCGAACAACGCCTGTGGTATTTATAAAATATATCTGATTCTTATCTTAAATGAAATGTTTAATTCGCAGCTAAAAACTTGATTGACACTCATCATTAACTATTACTTTATACAGTGAATAAATTGAGTTATGAAATAAATCGAGGTTATAAATTATATTGATTATGAATTATGTATTACATATAAAATGAATACGCGTGGCTTTAAACAATATTTCATAAATACTACTAGAATTTTCATCGGTCTTTTAAGACTTTCTTCAAATTGTAGTTATTTACTAAAATGCAACCCTGCAGTAAAATAAAAGTAAAAAACGTAGCTCTGAAATGGTAAAACTAGTATCAGAGACGCGACACTTGAAGGTCTCTTGTTTTGCGCACACTTACCAATCCGCAAAACTGTAGTTTTGGCTGATTTTATTCAGTACCAGGGATAAACAAATCTATCCATATGGCAACTAATGACAAACAAAGTCAGTTTCATTAAACGTCAGAAAATTTTACGCGTGAGTCGGTTCTCTGGTTCTCTGCTATTTTTCTCCCAATCATGTTGGCTGCATCTGACATCATGAAAAGAGGTAATGGGTGTATTCTAGCAATCTATCGGTTGGCTATCGGGCGAGTGAAAAAGCGCACTTTGTTCTAGAATGGGCCGCTACTCAAATTTGTCACTTTATATGTAAGCATCAGTTCTACAAACAGCTGTGCTAAGTGTTGAGTACGGTAGCGAAGAAAGTTTCCGCTCAAAGAAATTGCGTCCGCTCAGTCAGCTGATTGCAAAAAATTTGGAGAATTCTGATCGGTTGGGTATCCGATGGGGTGCCAGAATGCAGCCATTGTTTCACACGGATAGGGAAAAAAATGGATATTTTTCAACAGCTGATGAGGTAGAAGAAGAGTTGCGTATCTATTTTAATCTATGGTCTTCGTTGCCGTTGCTGCACTAGCTGAACGCGCGGGTGGCGACCGCAACATGTAATGTTTACAGGTCAGATTTTCGCGATTTTTTTTTATTTTGTTCCTTGTTGTATGTAGTTATATTTATCAGTACTTTTTTGTTAGCCGGGTAGAGAGTTTTTGATTTTTTTTGTTTCTGATGATGTTTTTAATTTTTTGTTTTCGTTTTTTTAGTTCTTTTTCGTGGTTAAAGCTTAGAGCCGTGGAGAACACGTCGATATGACATTGCGGCAGGATTACATTTCGTAAAAAGGCAACTAAGAGAAATTTGGCTATTTTCAAACGAATGCCATCATCTCAAACTACAATGTTGTGTTGAATAATTGCTGGGTATTCAATATTTTAAATGCTGTAATTAAAAATCATTAAAATTGCATATTGAATTGCTAATTGTGACAATTCTGGTGTCGTTTTAACAGCGCAGCCACCAAATCCCTTTCCCATTTCCGGCCGAGAGAGATTTGGAAACTCTTTGCGGATACACTCCTTGGAAGAAGGTTTAGAAATAACGATTCGGACACCATGCTCTGGGGAGTATACGAATACGCGACCCCACGACTGTCAAACCTGGGACCTAGGGTAAGAAGGCACAATACCATAGAGGCCGGCTTTAGCGTATTTTTTTTAGTTATTATTTATCGTAGAATAATAACACACCAAGAAAAGCAAACAGCAAAGAGACACATGCATCTTAAGCAAAGGAATCTGCGGATTTGATGATAGTTTTTACTACTAGAGACGACAAGGAGATTATTAGAACCACTCAGAAGTACAACGACAATCAAGGAGATACTTTTAAGGTTAACTTTTGCAAGATTCACTTCAATCCTGATACTATAACGTGGGATAATACAGCGTTTGGCCAGAGCGTTGACATCATCTACGCGTTCAATTATAGTGAAAAAGCTAGCGACATGCATGATTATCAAACCAAAGTTCCTGAATTTTCGAACGATGATGCCGACTTTAATGCTGCATGTGGATTACTGGACATCGTTCCTGACACGCAAACAAATGGCCTTAACGAAGCCACCAACACAAACTGAAGTGCCAATAAGCCTCCACTAAAAAAGAGGAGGAGCTTATTTATGATAGTAATCAACTTTTTTATCGATATTTTCCGTCATTAAATGATATTTGAAAGTGTCCATATTTAAGTCTCGTATATTCTTTCGATTCAGGAGATCCATTTCTTCCAGCAAGGAACAAAAGGATCTAAATTTTTGCAAATGTGTTAAGTTGTGTTAGCTAGGACATGTACAGGGATTGTTTTGTAATCCGTTCAATATGAATGGTGATTCGACTGTGTCAACGGAATTTTTTATTTATAGTGAAAGGAGATACAATCAGTGTATGGGAAGTTAAGAGAAGAAATGTGTGCATATATCTGGGAAGCTAAAAAACTCGACACCAAATTTCGCCCGCTTTGAGAACATCCCCACTTTTTTTAAAACTAACAAAACTGTAAGACATCGGGAATTTAGTGAGCAACTTCAAACTTTGAGAAAAGCGAACAGAGAAAATTATTCAAATACTATGCTAAAATCCTCCTATATCCTGTCTGCTCTGCACTGCGCAATTAACCTCTTATGTAGGTCTGCTGGGGAATAACTGACACCAAAAGAAACTTATCATGTTCAATGCAAGCAACTAATTCCTCTGGATGCATCATCTATGATGTCCTCCAGTAAGAGGCCGCTGCTCCTGGTGACTATTCGAGTATTTGCCATTTGTAAAAATCTTATTTCGGAAGGTATTGCCTGAGTTGTTTCATTGGATGAACTCTTTCATTACCAATTCGAAGTGTTTCGCAGTTGTTACGTTTCACTGTAACAGTGTCTATGTTGGAGGTTGACGAAGACCACTCCCAAGCAGGCTGTGTATTCTTGTATCTTACAAATGTCCATAAAGTGTGGCGGTGTTCATCTTTGTGATGATGTTGTTGCATGGTATTTCCACTGTTGTTTATCAGATAAAATTCCTATGCTTTGATACTGATACTTTGACAGATGAATATTAAAATTCAAATTAATTTTCATGGGAATCGTTAAAGTCCTCTTATTAAAAAAAATATTCCCCGGAATGGGTACAATTGAGTTACATTCTGTAAACTTCAGATCTGTGAGCAAATAATCGTCAATATAAATGTGAATGAAGCTTTCTGCGTGACGAGTTACTCCGCCAAGTCGCCTCATGTCGGTTAAAGAGTTTACCTGAATATACAGTTTTGTGGATTCATTGTGAGAAACAGACCTTATTACAAAATATATGTAATAGCCCGACAACTTCACCCATACATGCACTCTGTTTTCTGTATGTTGAATTTCTCAACTCGATATGAAATTTTTTCAAGTAGTTTAACTGAAAGAACACCTGAGGTCTATGCACTGATCTCATATAGTGAACTATGGAAACAAACGCTCAAGAAGCAGAGACGTTGGGACCAATGAACAACAGACACGTTTTTCATTTTGCTCACTTTAAAGCTATTAACACTAGAAAATGGTTCAATTTGGTGTCGTGGTTAAGCACACAATTAAAAAGAATTATTTGACTTGCTTGGCGTCAATGGAGTGTCGGAAATTTGGGGCAGAGCAGCTTATGAATGTGCAGAACTGAGAAAAAATTGCGCAGCAAATCTGAAACCTCTGCGTCGCACTACTATCGCTGCTTGCTTGTCGTACCTTTTCACAGGTTCTACAGACACCACTTGAAGGGAATTTCTTAGAATCTGCGTAGGTTCTAACTCATATTTTCTTAGGCTCAACACGCTGCGACTATGTGTGCTTTGCTTAGTGACCTTGTTTAGGTAGCTAGGTAGAAGTGGTCGCCACTTAGGTCAATATGACCATTTGTGATACCACAGGGACTCAGCCAATTCTGTAGGTCGCGAACAAACCGGAAGTGATGATGAAGCGTATTTGGCTTTTGGTGTCAATTCCAGAGATCTCGAATAGATTATCGGTGTGTTGTGATCTGATTGGTGACATGGTATCAACATGGAATCTTTGAAAGTTTAGTTTTAACAAAAATTGTTTAAATTAACAGCAATTTATAGGATAGTTTATAGTTCAACTAGTTGCCTTCCATTTCAATGAACTGCCTGTTGATAATGAACAAAATGTAGCCACACACCCCAGATATATCACGGCCTTTTTGTATTTGAAGTTCACCGGAAATTTCCGGTTTACTCGTCGTAGAGGATCAATCGATCCATCTGTCTGTGTAATCATAAGTTTTTTTTAAAGTTATAAATGATCACATGAGAGACTGTGGAAGTGTTACATGGACCCATAATGTAAGCGCAGATGAGATTGATTGAAGCATATTTTCAACTATAAAGTCTCTGAATATGCAGAACATGTAGCTAAACACGGCATTCAAAATACTTTGATGATGAAAATGATTTCACTAATCAATGAGCTGACAAACGAATTCAAACGTATCTGGCAGCCAGAAGAGACATTTTTTAAGGAAGCATGGATGATGTGGTTATACACTTGGCGAAGAAGTTTCAACACAGCATTGTGGAACTGTACAAAGCGATGGCTTTGCATTGAACATTCAATCAACAATCAACACAACTATGACATGAAACAAAAAGCGTGGTCCTTAAGGAATATATGCACTCCTACAAGGATTTGACAGCAACTTTCAACGCTATTTTGAATGGAAAGCAACTTGAAAATTGGCGAAGCACCCAATATTAAAAGAAGTACTCGAGATATGAAAGGAATGGAAGGTCACATAGTCCAGATGCATTACCACTGTAACTAACTCAAATCCGCAATAGTGATGCATTTAGACTAAGTGGCCTTCCATTCCTTTCATATCTCGACCACTCATTTTCATATTGGGCGCTTTGAGAATTTTCAAGTTGCTTTCAATTCAAAACAACGTTGAAAAGAACAATTGCTGTCAAATCCCTGTAGGAGTGCGTATAATCCGTAAGGACCTCACTTGTTGTTTCATGTCATAGTTGTTGTTTTGACAGCCTCGTTTGACTGTAGAGATGTATTCCTTATTGACATCTCATACAGGTACTGGAATGACAAGTTGATTGTTCAAGCACTTGAACCTGAACTTTCGGTCGCTGAAATGAAAGACTCAGTTTTCTTGTTGATAAAGAATGAAAGAGTGATTGGTTTATTAAAATTCATCGGCTTAAATAATAACTTATTGCTAACATCATCAATAATAATTTATAAATACTAAAGGAAATTATCAGCAGAATATAACAGCAGCGCATAGCAGCAGAATACAACAGCAGCATGTGCAAGTTCAATGAAACATACTTTTCAATGCCACCCAAGTGCTTATGTTGCATTGTTGGGAATGCGCCCAATGCTTGTGCAGGTGTCATTTGAGCCTCAATGCTTCTGCACGCGCAGACTGCATATTCCTTGTTGTTGTTGTTGTTGTTGTTGTTGTGAGTACAAACGTACGGATACAGACAAATATACTTTGCACATTAAACATTATGTTACATTTGAAGGTTGTGCGGCTGTATATTTATATGAATTCGTACAGTTGTGCTGATTGTTGATTGCATGTTCACAATTCCACAATGCTGTGTTGAAACTTCTTCGCCAAGTGTATTGCCACATGTTCCATGCTTCCTTAAAAATTTCTCTTCGGAAATTATCCTGGCTGCCACTTGCGTTTGCATTCGTTTGTCAGCTCTTTGATTAGTGATATCATTTTGATTCTACTCATGGTTGGACGTCCCGGAGGCTATGTTTCAGAAATTTTATATTCTTCAAGAATGGATTTTGTATCTCATGCGGTGTTACAATGGTCCCAACCAGGCCGAAGGGTGGTAGCCGCCCAACCTATCTGCTAACTAAGGCCTTGCGAGTCGTAGAGAAAAATATTTAGAAAGGGACATTTTCATACTATGCCCTGCTCAGGATTCGAGCCCGTGACTCCATAATTGAGCGAATGGCATTGTTTCCACTAGGTCACGGGGAGCGACAGTTGAACAATTCAGGTAAGTAATCGCTTTTTTCTGATTATAAGACTAGGCCGATTTAAAATGTAAGGATCTGGATCTGGGGATCTTTTCATCACTATATTCATATCACAATAAATTAAATACATATTTAAAAGTCACTTATGCGTGAAGTCAAAAATGTATCCTTAAGCCTCCAACTATTAACTACAACTAAGTAACCCCAACGATTTTATCGAGGAGTTTTCACATGATGATATGAATATGTAGACCAATGTTAATGTGGAATTTATGGATCCTTGTTGAGGACTACTGTCGGTCAATATAAAATGGAAGAATGTCAAAATAAACTACATATCTTTTAAATGATGAATAACTTCTCTTTTCAGAACAATCTTATTAAAATATTACATTGTTTTATCCTTCATTTTACTCTTTTGATATGGTATTATAGTTATATGTGAGTCCTTTTTCGGGTTCATGATTTATGTTGTGTTTAGTATTCTCTGGAAGCCTCAGAATTACACCGCGATAAGCTTCAAATGGTGGAAATTAATTTCCAAAATCCGTGTTCCGTTATAAATATTTAAAGAGCATTTTTTGATCAATGATTAAGTCAATTTCTGGCTTAATTGCCACGTTAACAAGAAGAAAATGGAGTGAAGAAAATTCTTCAAGAGGCCAGTTAAATAATAAGTTTAAAATAAGGCAGATTAGAGTGATATTGAGCCCGTTATAGAATGATAATCAGTCATGTTTTGCTTCCAAATTACCGTGACATTCAACTGGAAGAGATATTATAAAAGGATGCTACAACATGTCATACCTCGTTCTAAATTATGGAGTTATTGGCGACGCTTTTCGGCAATAACATTTTCTAACGAATATATTCTTCAATCAATCTCATCTCGATTCAGTATTAAAGCATAGGAATTTTATTTGATAATCAACTGTGAAAATACCATGCAACGACCTTATCAGAAAGATGAACACCGCCGCACTTTATGGACATTGTGTAAGATACAATGCCACAGCCTCCTTGGGAGTGGTCTTCGTCAACCTCCAACAGAGACACTGTTACAGTGAAACGTAACAACGGCGAAACACCTAGAATTGGTAATGAAAGAGTTCATCCAATGAAACAACTCAGGAAATACCTTCCGAAATAAGATTTTTACAAATGGCAAATACTCGAATAGTCACCAGGAGCAGCGGCCTCTTGTTGGAGGACATCATAGATCAGGGAGCCAGAGGAATTAGTTGCTGCAACATTGAACACGACAAGCTTCTTATAGTGTCAGTTATTCCCTAGCAGACCTACATAAAAGGTTAATAGCACAGTGCAGACCAGACATGATATAAGACGATTTTACCATAGTATTTAAATAATTTTCGGTGTTCACTTTCCTCCAACTGTGATGTTGCTCACTTAGTTCCCAAATTCTTGCAGTTTAGTTAGTTCTAAAAAAAAGTGGGGATGTTCTCAAACTCAGCGGGCGTAATTTAAGAACTATTTGTGTGAAAATTGAGTTTATGGCCAGAAATGTTGTTGATTTATCGAGTTTCGTAAATCCAGACACTCGATAAAATGGAGGATACTCAGAATCAGACTCGGAATCAGTCTTCACGTTTACAATTTTGTATTGAACCTTTGTAGTTATTCTTCAATTGAAAAAAATGTTATAGTCTTTTTCACTCACAGATAATTTTTGTTGTTGCTTTGTTTACGAATGTGTTTCTGAACTAGTGGCATGGTGATTGACAGCGCCCTTGATCTAGTTAGGAAGTTGGTGTTGGAAGCATTGAATACAGGTTGGATTGATTTATTTAAACTTTTAAAGAAGTTTCTACATAAATATTGGAGCATATTTACATTGTTTTACACTTATTTATGATTTTATAGTATATTTAACTATAAAAAGATTTTTTTAAATTAAAACAGCGTATCTACCAAAATCATTACTCCATTTCCGAGAGAAAGAGATTGGGGAATTCTTCTTTACTTTGGTCTTTGCTTTAACGCTCTGTGGCATTGTCTCGAATAGGAGGAAAGATACAATAATTCCCCAGCTGGCTCGATCCAATACCTTCCATGGTCACGCAATCAAAGGGAAGCAGTGCTGCACGAGACGAAAATAAAAAAGTATTCTTGTGTTTAAACAAAAAGATGAGAAACAAAAAACTCCACAACTAAAACTTTTTAGAAACTTTCCTTTTTAGAGAATATCTTTTTTAGAAGTTTGCATTTTTAGAGACTATTTTCTTTGGAACCTACCTTGTTGTAGAAAATGTACTCTTTAGAACTTACCTTGTTGTAAAAGTATTTAACTTTAGAACTTTCCTTTTTGTAAATATTTTAAATTTAAAAAAACCTCAAAAAATTATAACAAGCAAAAACAAAAACAAAAAATGTATATTATATATATATCTATATATATATATATATATATATATATATATATATATATATATTATATATATATATATATATATATATATATATATATATATATATATATATATATATATATATATATATATATATATATATATATATATATATATATATATATATATATATATATATATATATATATATATATATATATATATATATATATATATATATATATATATGTATAAAAATTGTATTAAAATAATTATTGTAGTTGGTGTTTTTTTAAAAATTTTTTAAATAGAAGAGTACTTTTTATTTCTCTCTCGTGCATCAGTGTACATCAACTCCAATTGGACTTTGTGCTGAATCTTCATTCCATATTCATTATTCCGTATCTCTCACTCTCTCACTTCTTCCAACGTTTTTCGAAAGCCTCCCATATTTCTTTCACATTATATGAATTATATACCTAGAATACACAAATATGAATCAATCTCATTTTACATTACAAATTTAATTAAATCCTACATCATGAATATATGATTGTCAATATTCATCTTGGGCATTATAGTCCTGTTAGATTATATGATTACATAATGTACAGAAATATTAATTAGTATAATTTTTATAAAAAATTGAAATCGAACCAAGCTACTAACTTACATGACTGTCAATATCTACGATCTGTTTAGATCGTATCTAATTAATTCTGTGTCAGGAGACCACTCATGGCAAGCAACTTTTAGCGAACGCTGATAATCCTTGAACACGAGTAAACTAGACACTGTATCAATGTGGAGACGGTTCCGTGCCTTTGTTTTCGTGGCTACCATTTCTGAGAAGATCCTCTCTACACCAGCCGTGGAGTGCGGGATACACATAACAGCATGTATTAATTGCCTTAAATTCGGAAAGACGCACTGACCTAATCTATCCTTCAGGCTTAGCACTTTAGTCCAAAATTCATCAAATGTTTTGGGAAATAGTCGAAATTCCTCAAAGTCTGGTAACGACCTCCATTCGCTGTGGACTAGTTCGGCGTCAACTCCAATGATTTCGGAAAGCTACAAGAGTGATCTGACTTATTCTGAAAGCACTTTCATTGGACTCAAATTACTCATTGCCTCGAAAACTGCATCATTGAGTGGCATTCTTTTGAGTAATTGAGATGCGAAGTCCTTCCAAAATTCAAGTGCCCCAGTTAAGAATCTCCTATGGCAGAAATCTTTTTTGTCACGAAGGAAGTTTTCCATCTGAACCCCACGGTAAACATCTTCAAGTGACACATAGTTCTCTTCTTCTCGTAGGTCGCTTCGACCGGACTGGGGTGCGGTGTTTGTAAATACGAGTATATTGCGCAACAACAGTTTTTGTAGTTGACGGATACGAGGAATTAGTAAGTGAATCATTGTCTTACTACTTTGAAATTCTTTATTCACTTTATTAATTTGGCAAAGTGCAAAGCTTAAAAATATGCAGTTTGCCCGAAGTTCTGAGTTTGACAACTGTGCTGTAATGTCCAATTTTTCTTCCTCAAACTCTTTTGGAGGGCATCGCATTGCTCCAGTGGCCTGTTTACTGCTTCTTCCATAGAAAGCCATCGTGTTGTTGCGATTGACAACATCTTTTCGTCTGTTGCTGCAGTTGCTGAAGTGCTTATTTATTGCTTGAATCAATTCACTAAGCTTATTGCAGCCATACTCTGTACAAAGTGCAAGCAAGTGGCAAATACATCCACTATCAGTGAGGTTTGGGCATTGTCTCTAGCAAACACTCCATTGAATTGACCCATCATAGTTGGACAATTATCAGTAACGCGAAAGCCACCATATTGTTAGTTTCTACCTTACACTGGGCAAGATATTCCATTAATAAATTTGCCAGGGTAGCAGCATCTCAAGTATCACAGATTTCTAAAATACCCAAGAGACCACCTTTGACGCCATGTATAGGATGCACTTTACGGAGCAAAATAGCTAAACATTTGCTAGAGGAAAAATCGGTTGTTTTTGTTGTAGTAGTTAATTCCGCAATTTTTTTGTAGCATATGGAGCTAAGACTTCCTTAATTTTGGTATTGATTTCTATTATTGGAGTCAGTGGCAACAGATTTGAAAAGAGGAATCATATGGTCGATATTGCAAAATGATTCATAATGTTCCGCCATATATGCACCTATTTTATATATGCCAACTTTTTGAGGCGCTTTTAATACACTCCCAATAGTAGGTTTTACAATTGTCTGGATACTAGGCAAGGATGCAGCAATCAAGTTCGTCTTGTGCTTCTCAGTTTTTGCGTGCCTGGTGAAGTGAGTAGCATTCCCCGACATTTGGATTCTGCAGACTTTGGATAAGTGGGTTTGTTTGTTTTTAACTAACCACGAGCTATATGATTCCTTCACTGCAGGTCCACGATTTCTATTTGAAGGCTAAATACACGCAATAAAATAATGTTTACTCTTAGTTAAATCAATATACATATATGTAATTGAAAATGACAAACTAAAGGAACAATTAATAAAAAATTTATAAAAAAAAGGAAAAATAAAAACACTTGGGATAATTATACAAAAATCACATCTCTACCCACTATAACAAATAGAATAAAAAATATGTGCTTCACTTAATAAAAATAATATAAAAAAATCCCTTATATCTTGCACAATTGTCGAAATTGGCCAACCTTACAGAACCGAAGTGTCCAAATTAGCCCGATAATACGCTGACGACATCGTCTTAATAGCTAGAGGCAAATTTGAAGAAACCCTCTGCGATATTATTCAAAGAGGTTTAAATATTGTTGGACAATGGTGCAGGTCGGTAGAATTGAAAATAAATCCTACCAAAACCACAATCGTCCCATTTACCAGGAAAAGAAAGCTTCCGAGATGGAAAGACTGCTGAGTGAAACCACTACACCCAAAGCAGAAACTAAGTATCTAGGGGTAACTCTAGACAGCAAATTAACATGGGAAGCTCATGTTGAAATGATTTCAGAAAAGGCCAAGCGTGCTCTAATGATGTGTAGAAGACTGGCGGGCAAAACATGGGGCTGCAAACCCAGTATATTATACTGGATGTACACCATGATGGTTCGTCCAATAGTGACATGCGGAGCAATCGCATGGCATAATAGAACTGAACTTAAGTCAACGCAAATGGAGTTGGCAAAAATTCAAAGACTAGCGTGCATTGGTAGAACCTGGGCAATGAGAACCTGTCCTACAGCAGCGCTAGAGGTAATCTTGGACTTAACCCCGTTACACTTGGTTGTGCGGAAAGTGGCAATAGGAACTCTAATTAGTATGTCGGGAAATAAGACAAGGTCCGGGGCATACAAAAAGCTATGGAACCTGAGAAACCCGCTCAATAACTCTCTTCTAGATTATCCACAGGACAAGACTAGTAAGAAATTTGATTTTGAGACACGCTTTGTGGTGAAACAAAGTTACAAGAAGGAATGGAGTAATTTAAACGCTGCGTACTCCTTTAAGGAACATACGATCATGTGGTACACTGATGGGTCAAAAACCGATACTGGTACTGGAGCGGGGGTATTTGGACCTAGAACCAAATACTCCGAGCAACTGGGTAAATATCCAAGTATTTTCCAAGCAGAGATTCTCGCCATCGAAAGATGCGCGCAGTTTAATCTAAACAGAGGCTATAGAAGACGGGAAATAGCCATACTTTCTGACAGTCAAGCTGCCATTCGAGAATTAAGCTCGTACGAAGTGGACTCTAAGCTAGTATGGGACTGTCTACAGAAATTGAATCAGTTGGGAAAGTACAACAAGGTTAGTTTATGCTGGGTCCCTGGCCACATGGGTATTGGGGGCAATGAACAAGCAGACGAACTTGCCAGAAAAGGGGCCTCCATGGCAATGATAGGCCCAAAACCTTACTGTGGCATAGGCAGAGGAGTATGGCAAGAAGTACTTAGGGAACAAGAGGGACCAAAAAGGCAGGAACTTTTTGCAAGTCATATGGGGCAAGTCAATCAAAACTACTTTTGGGCAACTACAACCGCAAAAGATTAAAATTTTGCATTGACTTGCCCAAAAACAGCTTAAGAATACTGACCGGGCTTTTGACTGGTCACTGTAAGCTCAAGGGACATCTAAGCAACTTAGGAATCGTCTCAAGTTCATTGTGCAGATTCTGCGACGAGGAAACCGATTCGCCAGAGCACATATTAAGCAGCTGTGGAGCACTAATGTACAGCCGATACAAATGCCTGGGGTCATATTTGATACCAAGTAATGAAATAGCAAAGCTAGATCCAGCTGATATCCTAGAATTTCTAAGAATAACAAAGCTGGATGTGTTTCTATAGGGTTATCCTATATTCGCAGAAGGTTGTACAATAGATCTTTTAGGTCGCAGTAATTTATATATACCTCCCTTTTACATTACATTGCATTACATTAGGCCGATAATACACTCTTTGAATTCAAATTTAAAGAATATGTTTCATTCATTTCCAGTAAAGAAGACTGAAGTTGGATTAGACTGAATTCGAGGATCTCTTTGCTCTAAAATAGTTTAACAAGCAACGCCCATATAAATAAAGTGGGAGTGTACATAAAGTAATAATAAATACTACCCTTGTAGACATGGTTTTCATTTACATATTTCATACCGCACAAATTTAGTAAACCCTTTTGAAACGTTTACATATTTTTTATAATTTCCGAAGTCATTAAATTCTTAGTTAACATCTGTAATATAATTTTAACTACTACCGAATCGGCCTAGCTATACTTGTAAAAACGTTCGAAGGAACAACATCCAATGATTCCTCAACAGCTACAATCCACAATTCATAGAATTTCTCTATCATTCTTGGCTATAATCTCATCAGTCTCCTCACTCTCTGTCACAGGCAACATTGTATCGTAATAATTGCTGTAAAGTAGATTGGGTATGAATTGCAGAACGAACTTTAAAAATTAATTACCTATTATATACATACCGATTTAAAGTTGCCACGGGCAATTATCTCCACATTTCTTGCAACGCCTGTATTGCTGCTGCAAGATGGCATTTCCTCATCGAGAACAGAACTGAACGCTAAAGTCAACAAATATGTATATTACAATTATTTTATATTACATTTAAAGGAAGGTGAAAAGCATACTGAACTACGGGGGCGGCATATTCAGAATTTTTGAGCTCCATCAATATATTCGCAGCTTCCACTTCTCCAAATTCGTCCGAGTCGTTTTCTTCTTTCACGTCAATTTCAATTTCAATTTATTGTTTAAAGTTATAACATAAGACAAAGTCTTTTAATATATAACTATATATCAGTTATTAATATATATATATATATATATATATATATATATATATATATATATTAAATTAAATTAGCAACTAATCATCATGGCTAAAAATTTAAAATACTTCAAAATACACACAATTTTCATGTTAATATTGTTTCGCTCACCTTTTCTTGAAGAAATAATCAATTTTTTGAATATTCTTCGACTTATAATTTTTAATATGAATTTGCTGAGGCATTTTTCACTCAATTAAAAGAAATTACGTTTTAACATTTTCAGTTTATTTAAATGAAAGTAACTGTTATTGGTGGAGCTACCAACATTTTTTACAATAATTTACTTACTTCATGGTTATCTAAACTAAAACCAAACGTTTAGTACAAACAAATATGCAAGATTTAACAAATTATTAAAACAAATAATAAATAACTAATAAATATAATATTATTTAATGATTTTAAAGAATTTATAGAATAATATATTGTAATGTAACGAAAAACCCATTTCAATGCACATGAGACGTGAGCTGGTATTGCTTATGATTCTTCCTAATACTGTAAGTCGATACTAATATGTCATTAATGATGCTGGCTCTTCCTTCCATACTAACGATGTGTCATCAATGGACTTTGCTCTGGAATAATCATAGTGATAGTAAAAATGGAACTCAGAAATGTGTCTATTAAATGAAAAATCCTTAACTTCTATTTACGTGAATTATTGTTTCATTGAGTTTATTTCATTAGCACTAAAAACACTGAATTCATAATTTATAACGGAAACTAAAATATAAAATTTTCAGTTCTTTCTCTATTGTAATAAACAGTGTACGCTTTCAACCAAGGTAGAGCTCAACTTTATTTTGCTTAACAAACAAATAATTAATTATATATTCAGGAGCGTGTACTGATTGTAATAGTTGGTTGGTTGGTTGGTTTCAGTGGCTGATCCAAGTCGGTCCTCACATGGATCACAATTATCGCCTTAGCGACGTTTTGATACCACAACCTCTCCTAACGCCGGAGAAAACGATGGGTTGTTCACTAAATCCACTTTGTGGAGTTTAGGTATCTTAAAAGATCTTTCGGTTTTACACCCGAGAGATCGGATAAACTCGCTAGGAAATAGTTTCCTAGTGTTCTATTTCTTGCGGCCGCCAGAGCCGGGCATTCGCAAAGAAAATGGATTAAGGTTTCCTTCTCTTCTGAATTTCCACAACTTCTACAATGGGTATTGTACGGTCTCTGCAATTTCTCTGCATGAGTACCCACGAGCCAGTGACCCCTAAAGGCCGCCGTGAGGCGGCTGGTGTCCCTGCGGTCCCTGTTTATGAGATCCCTAGATCTCGCTGTGTTAAAGACTGGCCAGGACGCCCGGGATGTATTACATGTTGTAAGTGTCCTCCATCTATTGCCCGCCAAGGTAAGACAGTGCATGTAGATGCCCCTCTTAATCGCACCCATGGAAACAGGTACTAGTTCCACATGGGTTAGATCGAGAGAGGCTCCTCTGCGCGCCAATTCATCAGCCTTCTCATTTCCATCTATATTCCTGTGTCCGGGCACCCAGATGATTGTGATGTCAGCATGGTGACCTAGCGCCCTAAGTTCCTCCCTGCACTGTCTGACCAGTTTGGAGCTGATGGTATTTGATTGTAGGGCTTTTATGGCGGCCTGGCTGTCCACAAAAATAGCAACCGTGCTCCTCTGCCCTTCTCTAATGTGGTGGGTGATCTGTCGACATGCCTCTCTGATCGCGAGTACTTCCGCCTGAAAAACTGTAGTTGTATTGGGTAGGCGTGTACAGTAGTTAATGTTAGCGTGCGGAGAAAAGACCCCCGCCCCCACGCCCAGGTCCATTTTTGACCCGTCCGTATAAATGGGTATATCGTACTCCATTTGGAGTTTCCTCTTCGACCACAATTTTCTTGAGGGAAATCTAACCTTGAAGTCCTTTTTGAAGTCCAGTTGTGGTACTATGTAATCTGTCGTCATTTGTGTTAATTCCCTCGGCACTGTGTATAGCACCTTACCATGACCGTACGTTCGCTCAGACCAGCAGTTTGTCGCTTTTAACCTTAGCGCACTGTTGCAGGCTACGTTCTTAATGTACAGGTCGATAGGGAGAATGTGTAGCAATACGTTGAGTGCCTCCGCTGGACACGTTCTCAGGCTCCCTACAATGCCAGCGGCAGCTGTTCTTTGAACTCTACTAAGTCTCTGAACGTTATAGCCCTTGACTAGAGCTGGCCACCAGACTATTGAACCGTAAGTTAGTATTGGACGCACGATTGCTTCGTACATCCAGTGAGTGATATGGGGGCGTAGTCCCCATTTTTTCCCAAACATTTTCTTGCATGTGTAGAAAGCTACGTGGGCTTTCCTGACCCGTAACTCTATATTGGTTCTCCAATTTAGCTTGGGGTCCAGGATAACTCTTAGTACTTCGCTTTCTCCGCTAGCTTTAGCTGTTGTCCGTTAAGTGTCGGAAGCTTGAAGATCGGAATCTTGGTCTTGTTAGTGAAAAGTATCAGTTCTGTCTTTTCTGGATTCACACCTAGTCCACATCCTGTGGCCCAGGAATTCAGTTTGTCCAGCCCCTTTTGCATAATATCACTTATTACACAGGGGAACATGCCTGATACAGCTATCACTACATCGTCCGCGTATGCTACCGTCTTAGCCCCCATTGAATCTAGTATGCCGAGGATGTTGTCAATTACCAATAGACACAATAAGGGTGAAATCACCCCACCTTGTGGTGTTCCTCTACTGACGTGTTTGACGAGAACCGTGTTACCCAGCTCAGACTGAATGACCCTAGTCCTAAGCATTGTAATTATCCACTCCCTAAGAACTTCCTCAACCCCTACCCTGGTGGGAGAGTCCAGAATTGCTTTGTTACTAACGTTGTTAAAAGCCCCCTCTATGTCCAGAAAGGCCGCCAACGTGTGCTGCTTATGGTGGATTGTCTTTTCTACTGATCGAATTACCTCATGTAAAGCTGTTTCCGTAGATTTACGCCTGAGATATGCGTGTTGTGACTTCGAGAGGGGAAACTGATCCACTGTATGCCTAAAGTGGATTTCCAGAGCCCTCTCCATTGTTTTAAGAAGAAACTACTTAAGACTAATGGGTCTAAAATCTTTTGCCGACTCATGCCCAATTTTCCCCGCTTTTGGGATGAAAACTACCTTTACCTTCCTCCAACTGAGGGGGATGTAGTTGAAGCGTATACATGCCTTATATATCCCCTTCAGCCATGGGATCACCACAACCTGTAACCTTTGCAGCATGATTGGGAAAATCCCATCCAAGCCCGGCGATTTGTAAGGCGAGAAACAGTTTATATAGTATATACAGTATATATAGTGTTTGATTCTTTCGTCCGTGAATATCAGGTCACAAACCGGTGGCATCCGATTGCCCATAATGGGTAATTGAGATACATGCGCGGTATCTTTAGTTAATTACCGTAATTATCACTAATACCACTTTTGATATGTACTCTAAGTATTTATATGTATTCTGAAAGTATCCAAAGTGCATATCATATCCTTTAGTAAATAAAGTCATTTATTTTTATATCAGTATGTACATGGCAACCTTGTATCAATATCGTACATTTGCTTAGGGATAATTTTTATTAATTGTCTTTCAAATATTATACGTAATCACACTAGAATATACAAGAAGAAGAAATGACAAATAGAAGTACTAATGAAAGGCGGAAAGTACGACGAATTACTATCGAAGGAGGGAAAGTACGACGAAGCACTATCGAAGGAGGGAAAGTACGACGAAGTACTATTCAAAACAAAAATAATAGAAACAAAGATTGCGCAAAGCGGAGTACAAACATTTTTCGTTCTGCGCATCTACGTCCCAGTAGCATGGTTGCAAAGAGAAATGTCAAAAAATACCTATCCGCATTATTGCTACGGTGACGTCACAGCCCAGCAACGAAGTGTCAAACTCAGAAAGAAAATTATAACGGACCTGCGCAATGCGTAATCTTCTTCTCTATCATTCTTGTATTCAAACGCATTATATGATGATACCACTCCCTCTTCAAAGGAATCTGCTTATACATTACGTATTCGTCACGTGCTTCACTTCTGTTCAGAACTGGCATTAAATTTTACCAATAAAATTGTGGAAATTAGTTCCATTTTAATTCAGATAATATTAATTTAATTTGTATACCTATTTCAATTAGTTTAAATAAGTTGCCACTTCATTTGTTAAGTATGTCAAACATATAAACATATTTGATATTATTAGGACAATGAATAATTATACATATATACATGTATATAAGTTAACTATTCTCCTGCCTGTAGGATCTATCTATAATTATAAAAACTTTTATTTAGTTTTTCAATATTTATTATTTAGAAATTAATCTGCGTTCATCCTTCGATCACTCGTTCCGCGCTCTCAATGAATGGCCCAAGGATACTCTTCTTATTTTGACAGGTTTTCAACATTTAGTGAATCCTGAACAAAGCTGAACTTGAGCTTTGGGAAAGTTGAGTTGGGAAAGAGACAACAAAAACAAACTGCATCGCCCAAGTTTGTGTAAATGCAAATATGCACTGACTGCAGCGATGGCGAAATGATCGAGGGGCGATGAGAAAGAAACGAGAGAGCGCAGAGTGGAGCTTTTGTTTAGTTAAGTTTAGTTTTAAGTATGAGTTCTTGTTTGGAATTCAAATCTAACTTTTCTTTTTTTTTTTTTTTTAAACTCCAGTTTTATTTGCATTCTACCCCTTGGGGCAATAATCAAATTAAATAACAATATTAAACAACTACATAAATCAATACACAAAGTAATTTTTGAAATAGTTATTTAAATCAACATGAGGAAGAGGAGCCAGTGCTAATCTCCAATAAGGTTAGTTCAGAACTATTGCGTTAGAAAAATTATTATTATAAATTAAGTGGTGATGCTCGCTTCAGTCTGACTGTCCTCTCGAGAAGATTTGAAGCTAGTATATTAGGATGCTTACTTAGTAGTTCCAGGTATTTAATGCTGTATCTTGATATTTCCTCATCGACAGTAGGGATGTTTAGGTCGTGACGTATTATATCATTCCTGACGATCCATGGAGCCTTTACTATCATGCGTAATACTGGAATTGGATTGGAATCTCTCAATGATTTTTATATTATCTTTTGCCGCTCAACCCCATAGCTGTATACCATATGTCTATATGGGTTTTAGGATTGTGTTATAAACGAGCAGTTTATTGTCAAGCGATAACTGGGACTTATATCCCAAGAGCCAATATAAGGAAGTAAGCTATATTCCTAGTTCTTTTCACTTCGTAAGAATATGCTTCTGCCATGTCAGAAGTCGATCAAGGTGTAGCCCTAAATATTTAAAGTCTTCGGATTGGGGCAGTTGACAATCATTTAATATTACTGAAAGACAAGTCTTCTGTTTTAAGCTGAAGGTTACTTCCACAGACTTAGTTGCATTCACCTTAATCCTCCATTTATTTAGCCAGATTTGGAGCTTATCGAAGCTTTCTTGGAGATAATGTGCAGCGATTATGTTGTTGCTACATGTAGCCAATATGACAGTATCATCTCCGTAGAATGCGATTTTTCAATTCTCCGTCAGTGGAAGGTCAGCCGTGTAGATAGTGTAGAGCACAGGACCTAGAACAATGACTTGTGGTACACTCGCCTTTATAGAGATGAGTTCTTCATTGGCCTTTACTCTGAAATGCCGCTCTTCAAGTATGATCTTTAGATATCATAAAACGTCTGAGGTAGTAACTTTTTCAGTTTAAATAGTAAGCCAGGGTGCCACACTTTATCGAACGCCTGTGTTATATCTAGGAAAGCAGTTGTACAATAACGGTTTTCCTCAAGAGCCTTTCTTATTATGCTGTACACTCAGTGCACTTGTTCTGTTGTGGCGTGATGTTCCCTAAATCCAAATTGATAATTGGGTATCATCTCATTTTTGAGCAGAATTGGTTTAAGTTTGTTTAACAGGGGCTTTTCAAATCTAACTGACATTCTAAGGTAATTGTAAATTGTTAAATAAAGTTTGGTACAGAAAACCCCAAAAATACTTTAATATATATATATATATATATATATGGTAAATACGCTGCTTTAATTTAAAAAATCTTTTTATAGTTAAATATACTATAAAATCATAAATAAGTGTAAAACAATGTAAATATGCTCCAATACTTATGTAAAAACTTCTTTAACAGTTGAAGAAAAATGAATCCAACCTGTATTCAATGCTTCCAACACCAACTTCCTAACTAGTTCAAGGGCACTGGCAATCACCATGCCACTAGTTCAGAAACACATTCGTAAACAAAGCAACAACAAAAATTATATGAAAGTGGAAAAGCATTTAAAAATAGTTGAATTGAAGAATAACTACAAGGGTTCAATACAAAATTGTAAACGTGAAGACTGATTCCGAGTCTGATTCTGAGTATCCTCCATTTTATCGAGTGTCTGGATTTACGAAACTCGATAAATCAACAACATTTCTGGCCATAAACTCAATTTTCACACAAATAGTTCTTAAATTACGCCCGCTGAGTTTGAGAACATCCCCACTTTTTTTAAAACTAACTAAACTGCAAGAATTTGGGAACTAAGTGAGCAACATCACAGTTGGAGGAAAGTGAACACCGAAAATTATTTAAATACTATGGTAAAATCGTCTTATATCCTGTCTGCTCTGCACTGTGCTATTAACCTCTTCTGTAGGTCTGCTGGGGAATAACTGACACCAAAAGAAACTTGTCATGTTCAATGCAAGCAACTAATTCCTCTGGCTGCATCATCTATGATGTCCTCCAGCAAGAGCACGCTGCTCTTGGTGACTATTCGAGTATTTGCCTTATGTAAAAATCTTAACCGGGAAGGTATTTTTTGGGTTGTTTCATTGGATGAACTCTTTCATTACCAATTCGAAGTGTTTCGCAGTTGTTACGTTTCACTGTAACAGTGTCTATGTTGGAGGTTGACGAAGACCACTCCCAAGCAGGCTGTGTATTCTTGTATCTTACAAATGTCCATCAAGTGTGGCGGTGTTCATCTTTGTGATAATGTTGTTGCATGGTATTTCCACTGTTGATTATCAGATAAAATTCCTATGCTTTGATACTGATACTTTGACAGATGAATATTAAAATTCACATTAATTTTCATGGGAATCGTTAAAGTCCTCTTATTAAAAAAAATATTCCCCGGAATGGGTACAGTTGGGTTACATTCTGAAAAATCCAGATCTGTGAGCAAATAATCGTCAATATAAATGTGAATGGACCCTTCTGCGTGACGAGTTATTCCGTCAAGTCGCCTCATGTCGGTTAAAGAGTTTACCTGAATATACAGTTTTGTGGATTCATTGTGAGAAACAGACCTGATTACAAAATATATGTAATAGCCCGACAACTTCACCCATACATGCACTCTGTTTTCTGTATGTTGAATTTCTCAACTCGATATGAATTTGTTGTCAAGTAGTTTAACTGAAAGAACACCTGAGCTAACTTTGGTCTATGCACTGATCTCATATAGTGAACTATGGAAACAAACGCACAAGAAACTGAGGCGTTGGGACCAATGAACAACAGACACGTTTTTCATTTTGCGCACTTTATTGCTCTTAACACTAGAAAATGGTTAAATTTGGTGCCGTGGTCAAAGACACAATTAAAAAGAATCGATTGACTTGCTTGGCGTCAATGGAGTGTCGGAAATTTGGGGCAGAGCAGCTTATGAATGTGCAGAACTGAGAAAAAATTGCGCAGCTAGTCTGGAACCTCTGCGTCGCACTACTATCGCTGCTTGCGTGTCGTACCTTTCACAGGTTCATCAGACACCACTTGAAGAGAATTTCTTAGAGTCTGCGTAGGTTCTAACTCATATTTTCTTAGGTTCAACACGCTGCGACTGCCTTGTTCAGGTAACTGGGTAGAAGTGGTCGCCCACTTGAGCGATTCCACTTAGGTCAATATGACCATTTGTGATACCACAGGGTCTCAGCCCATCCTGTAGGTCGCGAACAAACCGGAAGGTTTGATGAAGCGTATTTGGCTCTTGGTGTCAATTCCTGAGATGTCGAATATGTTATCGGTGTGTTGTGATCTGATTGGTGACATGGTATCAACATGGTATCTTTGAAAGTTTAGTTTTAATAAAAATCGTTTGAATTAACAGCAATTTATAGGAAAGTTTATAGTTCAACTAGTTGCCTTCCATTTCAATGAACTGCCTGTTGATAATGAACAACAATTTAGCAACCCTTATGAAAATAAGTACTCGAGATATGAAAGGAATGGAAGGTCACATAGTCCAGATGCATTACCACTGCAACTAACTAAAATACGCAATGGAATAATTTGCAGTGGTGATGCATTCGTTTCATATTTCAACTACTTATTTACATATATGTATTTATATACTCCAACTGATAAACTCTCATCCTCCACCAAACCTTATCTAATTTCAAGGAAAAGTCAAACACCCGTAAATGATTTACATCACCATTTACAATCAAGAATGATAGAAATAAAGTTTACGACCAGAGAATACAGAGAGGTGACTCTTGTTTTGCGCATATTGACACATGTGCAAAACTGTAGTAGTGGGGCCTTCAGAATTCTGGTTAACCAATAATAAACAAACCTATCCATATAGGCCAAGAATGATAGAAATAAAGATTACGACATGCGCATGATTTCCCGTTAGATGACGTTGTTTGTCCAAGGGTATCATTTGTCAAGGGTTGCCAAACTGGAATTTACTGAATATTTCTTTGTCAAGAGACTAACATTAATTTTCTAAGCTTACAGACTACATTTGCATATTTAGGTAATATCCTCAGCCACTGTATCGACTCTAGTGTTTTCACACCACGCAATAGGACTTTACCAAATCAGGTCAGAGATAATCAGACACTTTACCTTCCAAATGCAACCCCGTCACCTGAATCTAAATACATGAATTACAATCCGATAGATGTGTATTTGTATAAAACGTACCGAGCTTTCTTTGCGCTGCATTCTTCGGAAAAGTGTGAAAGTGCACAGTGTTTCCACTAACTATATCAAAATATATACATAATACGAGTATGTCTTAGTATTGGATCGAAAATCTCAATGGTTTGGCTGTTATAGGCCAAAATATCAAAAAAAACATGACAAAAAGTGGTGAATTTTCTCCATTTTCGACTTTTCGACCATCAAAACGAAACTTTTTCTAAGTAATATCTTCAGAGAAATTGTAGCCCGAGACAATAGCTACAACTTTACTTTTGAAAATAAGTCAAAATTTCAAATACTTTACGAAATATGAGCCCAAGAAAATTTGCAAATTTTCCAAAAAAATAAAGTCTGAGAAAAAACTGCATGTCAAAATCTGGAAGCTCGATTTTCACCGTAGACGTATGGTCTAGTAGACTTTTTTGCTCAGTACAAACCCAAGAATCAGAAACGAGAAGCGCCCATTAAGATGTTCAAATCGCCCCACCCTAATACATATGTAGATTTCATTAAAAACAGGCAAAATGTAAGTCTCAATAAATTTTTACTGTTGGTTTGCTTGCATTTGCACACTGCAAACCTCATGTTTACGTTTTCATTGCAGGGTTGCCAACTCTCACAGAATACACACATTTTTTGTACGAAATGATCATTTTCATGTATGAAGCAATTTGTTATATGTATATAAAATTTAAATACACAGAGCAAAAAGAAAGATTGCATTTATAATTAGCAATGATTTCGTACGAAATTCAATTGAAAATAGTTCTTAGTAAATTATTTAGGGACACACAGAGCTGGCAACCCTTGACGAACTATATCCTTGGACCACCTTGGACAAACTACGTCGTCTAATGGGAAATCATGCGCATGTCGTAATCTTTATTTCTATCATTCTTGCAGAATAGTCCCCCGGAGTCAAGAGCCAGGAGCCAACAAGACTACAGCAGAATCAGAAGAAAGGACAACAAAATTGAGCATTGAAATAAATAATATAAAAATTTTTTTTTATTTTTTATTTCCCTTATAAATTTTTGAAGCAAATTGTCTTACACTATAAAAGAGTTGGTTAACAATAAGTCAAAATTTACGATTACATTTTTGATAACAATAATTTACAATTTCAGAAAATTGGCTCAAGGCCCGTACACAATAATGCGAGAGCCCGACACTCTCGCATTCGAATATGCAACAAGCAAACTGCGTGCCATATTTACACAAAGGCAAAAGTGCTAAAAAAAACTATTAAAAATTAAATGTTTTTAAATCCATCATTAAATAAAATAAACGCGGAGCCACAAACAGCAAACAGAAATAAACAAATGCGCATCACAAAACAGTGGATTACTTTGACAAATTGTCCCGGCCGAGAGTGCGAGGAATTTCTAATTTTTTAGAAATGCCTCGTCTCGCCGTATCGCATCACGCATTGTTGTATATTGCCACATGCCATCCGTGCCATCCTTTGGTACTAATTCTTTTTGTATTTTATCCTTCTTGGTGAGTAGCGTCATGGGCATGTACCATATAGCATTGGTGATTGTGCGTAGTATTTTTGATTGTAGACGTTGCATGATATTTATGTTAGATCGGCTTGCAGTGCCCCAAATTTCTACTCCGTACCTCCATATAGGCCAGATTGTTATCTTGTAGATCAGGACTTTATTCAGTAGCGAAAGATTCGATTGTTTTCCTAACAGCCAGTACAGTTGTCTGAATCTATTTTTTACTTAGTTCCGCTTTTGAATTATGTGCTCTTTCCATAATAGTTCGGCAACAATTGTCATGCCAAGGTATTTAGCTTTAGTGTCAATTTTAATCTGGTCATCATATATGGTTAGGTTCTCTCTCTTAGTCCTCCTATTAGTGTAAATGATTTGGATAGTCTCGTCGCCATTTATTTTGATTCCCCACTTTCCAAACCAAGATAAAGTTTTGTCAAGTATTTCTCGGAGATTTTTTGCAGTTATAGCCAAATCACTGATTTGTCGTCCTAAATACTCTATCTTTTTTTGCAAAAAGAAACCTTTTTCTTTCTTACACTTAATCCGGCAGGTTTGAAGACGCGATAGCACTTTGTCGAGGCGTTCGATGTGCTGCTCGATGGTTGGCGCTGTAACAATAATGTCGTCCAAATAGTTTCCACACCCATCGATGCCTTGCAGAAGGTGGTCCAAAAATTTCTGAAAAATCGCAGGTGCACTTGCTATGCCGTAAGGTAAGCGTTGATATTGGAATAACCCCTGCGGAGTATTGACGACTAAAACTTTCTTTGATTCCTCGGCAAGCTCCATCTCAAAATACGCATCTTTAAGATCGAGTTTAGAGAAATGCTGGCCAAAACGAATAGTATGTAACAAATTTGCGCGCGTTGGTAGAGGGTATCGTTCGATATCAATTGGCTTAATACAATTCTTTACTCAAATATATATCAGTGTTGGTCCTAGAACACTACCTTGTGGTACTCCGGCATCCATTTTTAGAATATCAGCATACTTGACATAGAAATATCGATTTTTCATGTAGCTTTTTAGTTGTAGGTACAAATCTGGTGGATGGTATTCTTAACTTGTGCAGTAGTCCTTTGTGCCAAACGCTATCGAACGCCTTTGCAACTTCAAGGTATACTGCCACGCAAGTATATTTTTGTCAATCAGTTGCTATTTTAGGCGTCAGTCTATGAACTTGTTTAATTGTAGAGTGTTTACGTCTGAAACCGAACTGATGCCTAAGTCTCGATATGGGACTGATTACATTAAATTGAATGACATATGTTACATGCCTTTTGAAAATTGACTATGGCCTCGATGTGAAAAAGAAACGCTTGGGTTAGGATAGAGGATGCAGTAGTAACTTCAAATGCAGACGCCTGATACTTTCAAAACTGGAGCAGTGGCCAATTATGTGGTTTATATTAAGGTAATTGCGGCAGCTCGGCCAAGTTGGGCGACTTTCTCCCGTCAGAAAATTTGGGTATGTTCAGTTTGTTTTCAATGGTGTCCAAATTGTGGACTAGTGTCGATTGCAGTTGGCAGCATACGGATAGTTGGTGTGCTGTTGCTTGCACACACATAATATCTACTTGGAAAACTACCTTTTATTGAAAGATCTCTGAGGATGACTGTGGCTTGTCCGAAATAATTATAGTATCTGCCAAATGTTTTTCAATAGAATTATTGATATGATTATTACAGTGCTATAACCACAGAGCACATATAGTGTGCCCTTTTCTATATAAACTCGTATAATAGTTATGTTTAATATGATACCTTATTACATAGAGTTAAATCATCACAATAGCCCAAACATAAATAATAAAGAAATAGTTCTTATATTATTAAAAAAAACATGTTTTCGTGCGGTTCGCATTCTAGTCTGTGTCTTTCTTTGTGCCGACGATCCCTGTTCTGACAATTCCCATGTTCACCTTGAAGGCACCTTCTTTTGTTTCATGGGAACCTGGTGTTTGTGGTTCCAATATTTCAGTAGAAGGAGTTTCTTTCATTTGATCGGAACCTGTGGGTTCTGCTTCTAAATTGTTCCAGACATAAAATCTTCCGTTTGAGGGAATTTTGCATCTCAGCGCCATCTGAAGAAGAAAATAAAATAAGTAAATAGCCGCACAAACACGTAAGAAAGTACAATTAAAAAGATTAAAATGTGAAATTTACATCGGCATCAGCATCAATCTGAGAAATCCTCAATTGCATCAATGGGATCACCGTCCAGAACCTGAAAATGAATCTCCTCCGGAAACCTAGTTGGAGTAGCGATAATAGACCTCTTGTATGAGCTTGCAACCAACCTGGCTTAACGTTTCATGCGCATCCACTTTCCACGAATTTTTCCCTTCTACTGTGTTTCCAATCGAAGCTATTTTAGCTCCAATATCCCGCCAGGCATTTGAAATCAAATTTCTGAATTTAATGTTTTTGGATTTTGAGTTGCCTGTTAACGCAGGCTTCCTTCATATTCGGCGTCCAGTTTGCTGACCGAGCACTCTGAAATTTATAAACTTATTTACTGAATACGCACAAACACAGTTTGAAATATTATTAACAATATAAATTGTTATAAAAATAAATCTTTACCTTTTTCTTTTCAGTCGTTTGCATTTCTGTTTGTAATCTTTAATTTTGGAAACTACCGATTTTCCATATATTTTTGTAGACACTTCCGTCAGATTTTTAGTAAGGCCCATAAAAATATGTGGATAGATTATTTTTTTTTTTTTTATTGGACATTCGCACAATGTGCGTAATTGTGCGATGCACTTCGGTTAATGGTGTTGCTCCGTGTGGCCCGCGAGTGCGTCCTTGTCGATTAAGGCGTTGCCAACGTTTTAAGCACAGCCGCGATATCGACGACATAAGGAACAGATGCAACTTGGACTACGTCAGCGACATCGGAAACATCAGAAGCATAACGAACATAAGCAACTTGGACTATATCAGCGACTACAGGCAGAGGCATCATAAGGACAACCAAGTGAAATTAAATCAATCCGAGAATTATTGTGAACCAGGAAGTTTTATTAATAATAAATAAACAAATGAGGATAAGAAGGTTAAAAGTGTGAAGAATTTCTGTGTACGACTCCTGGACACCGCTGAGGATACCCTGGCAGAAATTTGAGTCGTTACAGTGGCGCCCGAGCAGAGACTATAAAAAAAAAACGAGGAAATTCAGTCCATCAGACCAAACACAAGGAATTTACCAGAACAGAGAGTAGCTGAGCAGAGTACACACAATTTCTTCGTCATTAACCAAGCCAATCACAGGAGGGTGAAAACAAGCTGGATGTACTTTCTACGCAAGGATGACTTGGTGGTGTATTTATCTCTGAGTAACACAGTAGAGTTGGAAAGAATTCTAATCTCTTCATCTGACCTTGTTTTTTTATTTTCAGAAACGCCTGCAGATTCTTCAATAAACGAAATCTTCAAGGGCCGGCAAAATCTGGTAGAAGACGCACGGGGCTTTTGCCAAATTACTTTCTCTTCATAAACCAATCCTCGTGCTACAATGAAAGTTATAAAAACAACTCAACCGCTTGCTTCTAATACATGAAATACTTCTTTACACGAGCTATATCCAGAGTTGCAGTCGAAACTCCAATATATAACTCGAGATCTATGAAAGATTTGTAAAAAAGATTGCTCTAACACAATAATAAAATGGTACAAAACTTGATGATCCAAGTGGGTGTAATATTTTAGGCGCCACGCCTACCTTCTTATAAAACTGAGCAATGTATAAAGACGCCCACAAAGGTAAGGCTTATTACTATGGTATGCGGTGATATTATTACCATCTGGTCAAGCGTCCATATTTCATTTCATTCTCTGGAATAAACTTTGGTAGCAATTGTTCCAGAAATTGCTAGTAAACGAAAGATTGCTCTGACTGAGTTTCGACTAAGTTCATATGGTCGATCATGAAGTGTCCACTCCCTCCATTTCCTACATCGGTTGCTTAGAGCTTTTAAAAGTTAGAGATATAAAAGATGTGTAAGAAACTATGAGAGGAATATAGTAGGAACTCAAATCCAGCATGGAATAACTCTCAGTGGTGATGCATCTGGACAATGTGGCCTCTAACTGAAAATCTCCCACCAAGGAAAAGTCACACATCTACAAATTGTTATGACTGTATGTGTGCAAGTACTTTGTGTATTTCTGTTCCATTTAATGTAACCTTGTCTATGTTGGAGGTTGACGGAGATCTTTTTCAAGCAGCCCCAGTATGCAAACAGATAAAACCTTTAAAAAACGTGTCAAGTGGCGTGGTCGTTGTTGGTAGCATTACATATTTTTAGTCTGGGTGTTTGCATACCGCTCGCTCGGAAATGTTTACATATTTGCTCCAATTTCAAACGAACAAACTGTATTTCCACACACATATTCTCTGGTTCCATTGACGTCAATTGAGGTTTCAAATAAGCCCCCCCGAGCGGCATTAAGACTGTATAAAATGCGATCAGGTACTCACCAACTATTAGTAGTCTATTCTAAAAGTATCTTATGCTAAGTCGCACCGGACGAACTTCTGGGTCGCCATTCCAACGATCATCGCTGCCAGAGCAATTTGAGGGAAGGCACAGCCCGTTCTGATATAGACTTGTTCAGAAATAGATTTCTGGAGCATAGATAGAAATGGGCTAGCAGCTGTTTAATCACTGGCGATGTGCAGCAATACACTGCTGGACTTTCGGAGATTGTTCCGAATTCTACTTATGTAGTACTGATTCGTTTCCAACGCCGATAACTTGGAGTGTTCATACTCGTATGTGGCGTACTCCATGTGGGCGGTAGCCAAAGTGACTTACCAAAGAAGACTGTCGATTTTCATTTGGAGGAGGATGATGAGGATTTTAAAGCAAGATGTCTTAATATTTCTTAAGTTATAGAAGGTGTGACATTGTTGGAATTCTAAGCTATGTTGAAAAATAAATAATCTTTTGTAAATGAACTCCGATTTCTGATGTTAGGGCACTTCTTCATCAGGATTGCGTCTCTGAGCACATCGTTGTGTATTGTTCAACTGTTGTGCTAGTATTGCCTTCGCAGCCAATATCGGGTGCGTCTACAATGCTGAGCGAAGGGTACCAGTACAAAAGAAAGAGCGAGAAAGGTGATATCTGGGGCTCAGAATATGAGGCGCTACATTCTTTTTCCGATCTTTTTATTGCACTTTTAACCACACAAATTAATAAAACGATGGTCGATCTTTCGTATTAATATTGTGTCGGTAATTGAGAGAAAAGTTTAGGAGTTGCAGTTTAAAGTTTGAATTAAGCATTAAGTTTGAAGCAATTTATGTCGCAAATCTTTTTTGTTTAGGATTGTTAAAGGTGGGTGATCTGGATAAGCTTCTATCTGTAGTACATTTGTTGCTCAAAATAACAACCGAAATTTATAGGTTTCAACATTTCCAGGTAGGGTGTTATTGGAGAGGTCCCTACAGATGCAATTAAGGGTTAACTCCAATGCCACGTCCACTATTAATGTATATGGATAACTTGAGATCTTTTTGAATAATGATGCAAAATTAGATTATGAAACTTGGTGATCATAGAAGGCGTAACAATTCAGCCGCCACTCCCACCTACACATATAATTCGTCAGTATGACAATTGTGCCAACAGAGGTAATGTTGATTATTGTGATATATGGAAATAATACCGCACGGGCAGTTCATTTCAATGAGCATGTTTTGATAAATCATCCAAAGTGAAAGGGTCTTCGAACTCGGTCGCTGGTTGTTAACACTATCTTAGAAAACCTTTCAACATAATTATTTCAGCCCTATTCAGAACAAATTTTCCTCGAGAATATTGTATGTGGAAAGACTCCATGAGCAAATTAATATAGAGGTAATAATGAGGTGGCAAAGAGAACCGCTGATACCAAATCAGGAGTCAAATTCAAAGAGTGTGTTGTCCGCTTCTTTTCCCGCCTATTTTGATATCATTTAATTTTTCCTTTCCACTCTGGTTTCCTCATGAAACTATGTTACTTTAAAGCTTTTAGAGGCTATTTTTAATGAATTGAAAACTTTATTTAGAAAGCAAAATTTTCGAAGGTCATTAAATTATGTTTTATTCAGCGATTTGGCCTCCTATTTAGACTTTTAGATCTAAAATGCCTTCTGCATTTAAAAAACAATTTGTTGGCCGCCAATACGCAAATTAACGTCGTCGCTCTACTTTTGCATTCAAAAACTTCTCTACCATTTATTTTATTAACGAGTAAAGAAGGCTGAAGTCGGGTTAGACCGACTTTGAAAGACCCTTTACGCTGTACATTTCATTCAGATGTCATCATTCGAGGGTCGTTTTCAGTAGGGTGCCTTGAGTTGATTTTAATGAAGCGAAGCTGGGCTTTTATCTGATCGACCCCCTTTCTTGGGAATGGCTTTGCAGTGGCAATATACTAATTCATATAAAATTTGGTCTAAGAATTTGGCATTGGTCCTAAGATATATACATATATCAATAGAGGGCATGGTCTCAAAATGTGCCGCCTATTTATTTTGTCTCTTATACTAGCATTCTGAACTTTCGTACGCGTTTCGTTTAAGAATCTAGCATAGGGTCCCAGAAATTAATGTTGGTTAATTGTGGGCGGGTGAGTAGTAATAATCTGCCCATATTTTGCAAGCACGCTAGTACAAACCAGCTACCATTTGTTTTCATATATCATTATTAGAAGCAAAGATAGATTAATTTTTGGTGGGGTCTACAAAGTTCATTATATGGGAAGGAGGCGAGTCCTTCATCTGATCGACCGCATTTCTTGTGTATGGCTTTGTAGCGTCAATATACGCATTCGTATACAATTTTGTGTGTGCCTAGTTTGTCAGCTATAAAAATGTAGCAATAGTGGGCGTGGCTGTGAAAATAGTCCTCCTATTTTCTGTGTGATGTTTAATGTTAATACCCTGAAGCTTCCTGTAAAATTTTGTTGATGAATCTTTTATAGCCAGGTAATCTTTATTGGTTAATTGTGGGCGTGGCAGTAGTAGTTTGAACCCCATATTTCACACATACTCTATTGTGGAGTTAACGCTCATTACTGCCTTATACATTTTAATTCATATATCATCAATACGAGCAGAGTTGGGCTAAATTTAATTTTAGTGCCGAAAGTTCCGTGTAAGGAAAGTGAGCGTGTCCATTTTCAGATCAACCCCGTTCGATTTATAATGTCCACATGCTGCTGCTTATAAAATTTCATTCATAATTTTCTAATAGATCTTAAGTAATGAATAGTGGGCGTGGAATTTAATATAAACTGCCCAGATTTTGCAGTTTTGAGTAGAATCCACATCCACATAACTTCCAACCTTGCCTCACAGTTCCCTCAATTGGACCAAAGTTATAGTCATTTTAAAAAAGGTGAAAAAGTTGCAAATATGAGAAGTAGGCGTGGAATTGGTTCAAATGGGCGCATGTAGCAATCTGGTTCTGTAATTTGGTCCAGACTATAATTTTGTAGTTTCGTTAAGATTTCTGTGGTAAAAGTGTGGTAAAAGTGGTCACAGACGGACCGACGGACGGACAAAAATCAAAATGTATATACTTATTTCCATACCTGCCACGCCTCCATCTGGTAGTTGAAAAACCGGTCTACCGCACAAACTAAGTATACCCTGTTACGGTAAAGGGTATCAAAATGCGGACCAAAAAGTAGCAGCGAAGGGTTTTTCATCCGGACCTTTCGACAACCACAGCATTCAGGAAATTAGCAACAGCGCACAGGATATGGGCAATTATACCTTCACGGTTTCCTGGAGCGTTTATATAGTCGTCAGATCCAGATGTACGGAGTCGTCAAATAATAGGTATGTTTGCATCGCACGAACTTGGTCCACTTTTTGCACTATCTGCTTTGAACTGTGTCGCGTCGGAAGTTCATTTGCATTCTCCTGTTCGCGTTGCAAAAAGTTCACTTTCAGTTCATGAACTGGCTGCACTAAAATTATTCTAACGCAGTGAAGTTCATGTTCTGTTTTGAAAATTGACGAACATTTTCGAATTTATTTCGTTCACTCCCACAAGTTAAACTGAATTATATGTATGTATAGAAAAACACGCACTCTTCGCGTTTAAAATAATCTATAAATATCATTTCCATTGTAAAAACGTAATTCTTTTTCGACAAAACCACTTAATAATTTAAGAATTATTTATTAAATATCAATTAATGTATGATTATCGAATTCACTTCAACTCTACGGCGTTTAACTGTAAACAAAACTTGATATTACGAAATGTTACTCCACTCTCCTGTTCGCGTCGCACATGTCCAATCACTAAACTGAGACTACACGAACTGAACTGAAAGTGAACTCGTAGTGCACTGTTCTTGCGACGCAAACAAACTTAAAGTCGCCAACCCAATCACTTTCCTCTCAGCAATGTTGACAAGCGAGTAAAGCTCTTCTGACGTCACAAGTGGATACAGAAACACATGCTGGAATAAGCAAGACACGCATGCAAATAAAAAATTTTCTTCCTAAACACTTAACACCCTATAGAGACCGTTTTTTCTCTACCACTGCCTTAAATGTTTTTCTTTCTTCTCTCCTGAAACAGTATCTTTTCCATCTCCTCGGCCTCTTCCGCTATTCCATCATTGACCGCTCCAGCGGTCGACTCGGTCAGTTACCTTTCTTTGGAATTTTTACTATTCTGAGGCAGCGCCATCTATACCTCAGAATCGTCTGGTAGGTTTTAGCAAAGAAGACAAGGAAAAGACATTCAATTCCCTCCAAATTTGTTTACCGTTCCGACCATTTTTTTTGGTCACACGTATAGTGTATGTGAATTTATTGTGTTTGTTGTAAAAATATTCCGTATCCCTGTAGTGAAAATTATAGGCAGTCTTCAAAATCTACTACTAAATTTAATAGTAAAAAATCAAGTGGTTAATTTAGTAGTTCAAAACTTATTTATAAGTTAACCAGTTACTGACTTCTGCGGCACTTCATTGCCGTGTATACTAAATTTTTCCTTTCTTGTCAATTTAATTAAAAAAGAAGAAAAAACAAACATTGGAATTTGAAGAAAAACAGTTATTTTTATAATTTCAAGCACTTTTTGTAATTCCTCAATTTAGAGATAAATCTTCAAGTTAACGCGTGTTTTAAAATATCCGCAAAGTGTCCGCAAAGAAGAGTGGAAATGTGGCACCATGAATTAACATGCTGAATTAATGTCGAGTACACATTATTATATTATGTACATACATATATATGAATTTTACATATAATCTGCGTTTTACTATTACTTTAACTAGTTGGTTTCACTGCTGGGATGTTGTCTAAAATAGCGAATATTCGGAGAAAAAAATCAGAAGGAATCAGGGCTACGTTTAAATTAAACTTTTCGGGGGTCACTTCATTTGTATTTTAGAAAGAACTGCGAAACTTCTAAAAAGAAATGGTTATTTAAAAACAAAAAAAAATTGTATTTTTTCATTTGGAATTGAAAACTCAAATGTTAACAAGTTATTTTCATAAATTATAACTATTCTTAATGTAAAATCTGATCCAATTGCTTTCCATTTACACTTCCGTTCACTGTAAACGCACCATAGTAATCATAAGATGTAGAATAATAATTATTTGGTTTTTTGGCATAATGTTATACTACTAATAACTAAAATAATTAATAAAAATTAATTTATATTAAAATGGGGACCGACTGCCCCAGTAGACCCCAAGCGTGTTTAAATATACATGGCCATGAACGAATAAAAGTGCACAGGGGACAGGAAAAATATTAGAATTTGGAACAGAAGGATACCAAGGTTAAGAAATTGCCATCAAAAGAGAATTCAACGTCTTTACAGTATTCTCACAAATAACAACAGTTTCAATAATCTCAGAAAAATCTTCAAAATAGGTCAAAAATGCAGCTAAACGAATTAAGTTAACGGCTTTATGCTTTTAATTAAACAGAGGTAGTGTTTCTTTCTTTAATAATGTAGAAAACAATTTTTTATTTTGTCGAATTAATTTTTTTACTTAAAAATAACTGGAATATTTCGGCTTGTGGATCTTTAGGGTTCATTGATGATGAGAAATTATCAAAGAAATTGTATGTTTTCAGTTATTTTGAGAAGTTAAGTGAATTGAGGAATGACGAAAGTTAGAGTTAAGGGGGGTGCACTGTATTTTTACCACTACTATGTTACCGCACCACTAGAATGATGCAGTGTGGTGGCCACGGCTAGCTCACCGCAATGGTCGTGGTCCTTAACCCGCCACACTGCATCGGGTGGGACAACACTACAAAAAAAAACTTCAACTCACCATGTTTTCTAACATCCTCCTCTACGACGACAAGCGAGCCCGCCCCATATTGTCCGCCTTAGCCTAACATTTTCTTACATTAAATTCAACACAATAAACATCCTACTGGTACTTAAATAAATAACATATATATATATATATATACGCGTATACTTAATAATACCTATGTATACTCGCGTATACTTAACAAATATATACTTAACAAATATGTACTTATCTCTAGGGGCGGGCGGCAGCCTCCTTTTCCTCCTATGCTCGAATGGGGTGGGCCGGAACAATAAGTTATCCCTCTTATGGGATGTGCCGGAAACAAGCGGTTATGGATCTAGTCAGCACACTCAATAATCAAGGTAAACTTTCTAACGCCAAATCTTTAAACTAAACTAACACCGGATAAAAAAACAGGACCACGGACGAGACGAGAGACTGTCCATCCAAAAAAACCGACACGAACTAAAAAAACTAATCTTAATTTTCTCGGCCTCTTCCGCTATTCCATCAGTGACCGCTCCAGCGGTCGAGGCGGTCAGTCACCTTTTTTTAGAATTTCTACTATTCTGAGGCAGCGCCATCTGTACCTCAGAATCTGGTAGGTTTCAGCCTGGCCGCATTCACCAGCAAAGCGGACAAGTGGAAGGAACAAAAGAAGGAGAGAAACAAAACAAACATACAGACGGTAGACGCCAAAACAACGATCGCAACAACTATCATCAATTTCCTCTCAGTAGCATAGCTCGCACAAATCCATTCAAATTAAGTGTCTATTCTTGTGTGTTCTTTGGTTTTAGCCTGGTCGCATTCACTAGTAAAGCGGGCAAGTGGAAGGAAGAAAAGAAGGAGAGAAGCAGAACAAACATATAGACGGTAGACGCCAAAAACAACGATCGCAACAAGCTCTGAAATGCAACACAACTGACTGAAATAAGAAGAACAGAGACAGCGAAATACGTTTAAGTAAAATAATGTGAGAATTTGTTGTTGTTCAACTCAAAACTACTCAAAACAACTTTATTCATGATATGAGGGAAACCAATGCTTGCATCACCCGTGTAAAGGGTTTTGAAAACTTGAGGAACTAGCCATGTACGGGTGTGAGAGGTGACCGACAGAATAGCAAAGAGGATATTCAAATAGAGCCAGAAGTGCAGGGATTGTGGTGGATGAGCAACTAATTCAAACTTATCTCTATTGTGGGACGTTGTACCACCAAATTGCTAAACCTGACAATGCATGAGGGTCTCCCATAGGAGAAGTATTCTGGATTGGGCTCAAAGTATTTGCTCTGTGTGGTTGTAGTGCGGGTGTAAATAGTTCGAATGCTTTCTAGAGCATGGTGGGTGGGGTCATGGTGCTTATATCTCTGCACACACTTTGTTATGTTCTTGTTCTAATGTATTGGCAATCACACGCTCGAGACCAGAATAGGGAGAGATTACAGCAAAGTGGAAGAATAATGAGTGAACGGACATCAGAGACACTTAAAGAACTGACGACCCTGCGAAATTGGTAGCGAAGTTCATTCGGTTTTCGTTACTCTCGGTTTTTTCCAAGTAGCATTGCTTTCTGGATTTGTTCAGGTAGTAGGAGGGACTCAGGGTATCCAAAATAAATATCTGGATTTTGTAAATCCTTCTCTTGCTTCCCATCCCTTGGCAAGCCTATTTCTATTGACATCTACATCAATAATACTGAGTTGAGATTTCAGATCATTCAATGCGCCGCGGATTGTGGGTTGGCGGCATCAGCGGACTCTCACTTCACTCTCACTATATGATGAGGGCGTAATTTGTCTCGCTAATTGGTGAATTGCTCTGGACGATTGAAGCTGGAAGACAACATTGACTGCGTTATTGTGAATTGCGGTGCATATTTAAGTGACACATTTCCAGGAGAGTTCAAGGAAAGTACTCCTCTTGCAGGTGTGGGTTTATGTATACTTATATCAAACACTTCCAGCAGAGTTGCGGCGATGATCCAGTTCGGTTGATCCATATTTATAATTTAATGAAGAAAAGGAAAATCAACCGTTTTGGTTTCTATCACAATTAAATATGAAATATGCCCAGCATCCTTGTCGAATAAATAATCACTAGTTTCTTCTTATAATTTTATTTTTATTACACATTTAATTACAAAGAAAATAATGCGACGAGTCCGAAAGTTTGAAGAACTTGAAACCCAGTTAAACTTAGGTCCGACACATCCACACTTGTTGCAACTCAAGAACCTAATCAGCTTCTACGTTGTCAGCAGCTTTTACGTTGCATTCAGGTTTTACCGCGTCATCGTCATCTTCCACTTTCTCAACTATGTTTTGCAAATGTAAGAATATTGGCATGCCTTCGCCCGATATTTCGATAGCAGTCAAAATGCGCATATTTTTCCCTGAATTGTACCAATAGTGCAAATCGTCGTGCAAGTAACTCTTACAGAATATTAACGGAAAATGAGCATCATATGGTGTGGGTGCCATGATTTGATATGTGTATTCACCAAACATCTGCAGTTCACCATTAAAATATCCAGATACACTTACTTTGTATTCTGTGATGCCAAATGGTTCAACATTTTTAATCTTAATTCCGCTCTTGAAAAAAATCACATCCTCGTTTTTGGGCACAGCAAGAGCTTAACCAGATAGGATTGCCATTAAAGCTACCAACAAGTTGCTTCGGTACGACATGATGAAATAGATTTTCTGTCAATTGAAACTGTGCTCTGAACAATTGAACACCCGCATTTTATACAATTTTGGCACTGTTTTTCCACTTATTAAACGGTCTGTTGACGTCAATGAAAATCAAACGATCATATTAGCTGGAGCGTTTTGGAACCTAATCAAATAGTAGAAATACATTGGAGCAAAAAAAGTAAATACAAATTTATTCTTGTTTGTCACAAATTTGTGGGAAGAAAGCAACAAAATTTGTGAATTGCTCGCAAGCTGGAGCAATAACGCAAACCGCCGCATGTGCCGATTGTTATATATCTTTCATAAATATTCAAGATAATTTATGCCTAAGGGTGGAGTTATATTTACTATACTAAAGGGATTTGGAGAAGAAATGGAATACAGGCGGTTCTTCGAGCCTTCTAGACGAGAATGGTTGCGAGTTTCCGCCCTCATATGGTACGAGTATTGTGGAATCCTTGAAGGGTTTTGACTAACCATTCACTCACTCCCCGCTACTATTCTGCAAACCTTATCCTCTATCTATCATTACTAATATTTGGGATTACTGCGGATGCCTATGAGTATTTTTATTGCTTCTGCACAACTACAACTGCATTAAGTGAGCCTATGGGGGAGTTGCAGCTGCAACTACAACGACTCAATGTAAAGACTGCCGTCGGTTATTTCGCGCAGAGCCACACCCAGTAACTCGCTGTAATGGCAGAGTAGTGTGAAGGGGTCTGTATGTATGAAGGATATGGTAAAGGTGGGAGTTTTAAACTCCCACACACAGCGTTCTGACTTTTATGGGGGAAGTTCACTAACAGTAAACAGTGTACAATTAACGTCTATTGTGAACTTTGATATACTACTAGGATTAACCACAGAAAGAACTAGTCACGGTAGTCAATTGGATAATCAACAGAGGCTGTTGAAATATCTAAATAGATATTTGCTGCTTCAATTACATGTTGGAACATCAAATTAGATATTATATTAGTTTTGTACTTTTGCATTCAAAATTTATGCGTTGAGCACTGAAATAGCAAAAATGTTGAGCAACTAGCGAAAAAACCACCATGGAGTAATGCAACAACGATCCTAAAAGTATGCTGAAAATTAAGCCAAGCAATAATTTTTTAAGGAATTTTCATGTTCTTCAGAAGTTGAGATAATTGGGCATATTGAAAGATTTTATTGTAATACACAAAAAATTCCAGCTTCAAAATGGTCCATTGTTCTAATAATATAAATTTATTGAACCTATTCGTTAATTGCTATATTAATTTTAATATTTTTGGTTTGTTCCTTCTTTTTAATGAACTTATGCCGACAAAAGTGCAAAAAATTAAGGAAAATATTGATCCAGCAGCATCCTTTTCGAGCTAAGTAAAAAAGAGAAACTTATTAAACTATGAAGCTTTAATTTGAATGTTTAGAATTGAAAATAAAAGCCAGCAACACAATTCTGTACCAATATTTAATTAAATAACTGTTTTATAAAATTGTTTTGTTTCAACGCAACTACTTCTGAGCTCATTTTGATTTCAATTCACGCCTAAATCGAATGATTACAAAACATATTCCACTCTAATTCCAATGAATTACTCAAATGATCAAATACCAAAGCAGAAAGCACTGTTTAAATATGTGAATTATGTGGATTTTTGTGGATGAAACTGCATATAAAAGGTCCTGCGGAGGTGTGTCTACATTCAACAATCTCTTCCGTCGTTTTTTTTATAACGTATTTGCATCTAAAGAGAGTTGATAGTTCATATAATTACGCTACTTAATTTATTATTATTATTACCAATACAATAAGTTTCTCAAACTCCCACGTCGCTAATTATAGTAGATAACTTCTAACGTACAAAATCTTCCACGCATTGCATTCATTCAATGTGCGAATCACCAAGGCCGATCAAGGCCGTATATAATTTTGTAATAGAACTAGAAGATGGGCTTCATTTGTATGAATCCATCTAAGACGAAAGTTTACCATTTGAAATTCTTATAAACTAGCTTGGCAGAGGACTTCGAGTTGATCCTTTACGGAATTCGGCGTTAAGAAAGAGAAGCTGCGTTGAGATTGGTTCACCGTCAATACGATGGAAAGGAATATGCATGAATTGAAGATAAGAATTGTCTGTGGTCTTGCTATCCGATAGTTTGCTAATGTGTTGTCAGGAATGTGGATGAGGTGAACAGCTAATTATGGGGAAAAGCGATCCCGCCTCATCCCGCTCTCCCTCAGCCCAATTTCAATACGAATTGTATATATGTATCTTACTCTAGTTGCATGCATTCTACTCTGTACATGAGTCTCGTAGTCTAACTATGAACATACAACAAATGAAAGAGTAATTTAAAGACAATATCAAATTTGTAAATAGTAAATTACACGGTACCACATCACAAACATAGACTATGCACTTATCTTTTGTTCTTCTCGTATACCCTTGGAGCAGGATGATCCGCCGCCCTACGGGATGGGGACTGAATATCTCGGTGGCCGCCGCTGCCTGCTGCCGAAGTCAAAACTTCTGATATCGGTATGTTGATCGGATAACTCGAAATAATTTAATCACTGCTGCCTCTCCGTAGTTCGCCTCATGTGCGGAATTAAGATTCATTGAAGCTGTTTTGCACTCCATTTCCTCCAATTTATTCGAATTGTAACAAAATAAAGAATCTTGTGATTTTATTACAAAACATATTTCACTTTGTGCGAAATCACGGCGTTTTTATCTCTACCGAAGGCAATTTTTTCTTTTTCCGCGAACACCGCGAACCAAACTTTCTCTTTCTACGGTTGCCCAAAAATATTTGTTTGTCCAAAAGAGCACTCGCGATCCGCCTACGTCAGCGGGGAGCTCCTAAAAGATAGGGTGGGCGAAGGAAGGGGATAATTGCCTAGAAGTAAAGGGGCTAGGAAAAGAGCGTGTTCGCGTCACTCCATTGGTGCTGTAGTTTGTCATGTTGTGTGTGTCAGTAATGCGCAATTGGTGGATTCAGTGCTAAAAAGCACGTTGGAGTGGCTGGGGGCTTGTCAGAAGGAGGATGCCGTGGCAACGCTACAATCAAAATAAAAGCAGGTCAGTGAGGCCCTAGGAAGTAGCCCTTTTTTTGTTTCGCCTCGGTCGTAGTGTGGTGGGTTGAGGACCACCGCCACAGAAATAGAGCTGTCCGTGGCCACCACACTTCGAACCGCAGTAGCGTACGTGACAGTATGGCGCCCAATATAAAATAATTAGTATGCAACTAATCGGTATTGTTAGCAGACCGTAGAGTGGTCGGAAGAGGTCATAGCGGTGATACCGAAGATTAACCGCTGTTCGCACTGGCGACCTATACGACGATCTGCACAATGAAGAGAACTTGCGAACGGCCAACAAATGAGTCCATGAGTGCCAGTGACTTAGACCAAGGAACATTTCTTGCCTATATGCACGTACCTCATGGATGAGTGGAAAAAGCGATGATTTTCTTGCGTATTCTTTGTTGTTGGTTATTAACTTTGATCATAAAAAGAAGGTTCTCGAATCGGTGGGTTGGGGAAGTAAATCTTCATAGTCAATAGCACCGAAAAAGAAGGGAAGGTTATATTAGGAATAGAATATATACGGTAGCCACTTGCCTGCAACATGAAACCAGCTGGGGGAGCCACTCCCCTACAAAGTATACAAAATATAAAAGAATTGAAATTGCAGATAGAGTTGGAGAAGAAATAAAGGATACGGACGCTTTTACTGCGCCGGGTAGACCATGGTACCAATTTGCGGAGATGCCGTTTGGATTATGTAATGCTGCTCAGCGATTGTGGAGGCTGATGGACAAGGTGATACATCAGCGGTTGATGGATTATGTGTTCATGTATCTGGACGATTTGCTAGTAATTCCGGCATATTTCGATACGTCCTGGGAGAAGTGGTGGATTACTTGAAAAAGCGATCTTGACGATTGCATAAGCCCAGATTATGTCTCAGAGGGCTTCGGTATCTGGGATTAATAGTAAGTGGAGGATCGCTAAAGACTGACCCAGAGAAGGTAGAGGCACTCACGAAAATGCCAGTACCAAGAAATCCTAAGAAACTGATCCCCATAAGGGATATGTTGAAGCAGGGTAAGAACTTCCAGATGACTCCCCAGGCTTTCGAGAAGTTGAAATTGTTATTGACAACAACAAGAGTGTTACAACATCCTGACTTCTCCAGTCGATTCTGGATACAGATGCTGCAGCACTTGGTATTGGAGCGGTGTTGTTCCAAAAGGAAGCAGATGGAAACGAGAGACACGTGGCTTTCTTCTCCCAAAAACTGAACCAATGTGAGCGGATTCATAGTATGTTGGAGAAAGAGTGTTAATGGCAGTAAAACGGTATAGACCGTTGTAGAAATAATGCTTAGTTACTGACCGTGCTTGAAATTTCTTATGTCGGTAAAGGTCCTGAGTGGGCGGCTAGCCAGGTGGCCGCTACAATTGCAGGGTTTTGCTTACGAGGTTGGGTATATTAAAGGGACTGGCAATGTGCTAACGGATATCTTGTCGCGGGCCTTGGAAGTGGAGGAAATGCAATAAAATGTCACGCTTGCGTTTGACACCACAGTGTTCGTTTCGAGTTCTCAAATCGACATGATTTGATTGAAGCAGTAACCAAGAGTCAGGAGAGGTTGGGCGAAGTAAAGGTTGTTGAGGGGTTTATGTGCAAGCGAACGGCGGATAGTCAAGGAGATGGCAGCATTATGGAACATAGCTGGATACTGTGGGTGCCGCAGGAGATAACTTCCGTACCAATTGGGAATGCTCACGAGCCAGAGACGACTGCGCATGGAGGGGTCCGTCCATGAGGGGCTAAAACTCTAAATTGGAAGAGGCAGTTTTTTGATTGGCGTCCCAAGTTCGTATCACTGTGCTCGATTTTGCCACGTGTATGGAGGTAAAGCTCTCAAATGCGGTGATGAGATAATTAAAGGGGAAATAAATAGTGACGGAGAGACTCTTTCAAATACCCGCTGACAAAAGATGAGAATGTGTATATCCTGAGAGTTATGGAGCATCTTACCACGTTTGTTTTTTGAACACATTGTGCGAGGTTACGACGGTAAGGTGGTGGAGTTCTTGGTTCACGAGGTGTTCCATAAATTTGGTGTAACGGAGGTGATACACTCAGATAATGCGAAGGAATTCCTGGCCAAGGAATTTGAAAGAATGGTGGAGAATTTTGGCATAACCCATGTAAAGACCGGATTGTACGCGCCGAAGTGGACAGCAGCTGAGTGGGTAAAACAGATGGTACACTCATCGATACGAGGGAATTTGGAGAATGACCACCGAGAATGGGACCGGTATTTGTCACGGCTTACTGCGGGTCAGGATATGTTCACATGCGGCGCCGATTTCAACCTGGCTAGGAAATTGATTACCTCAGAATGCAGCGAGATTGGAAGGCTGTTGAGGGTAGATAGGATGGTTTTTATCCGGAGGGACCTGAGGGACCATATGCACGTGGCAAACGAGAAAGGCGCTCGGCAGTATAAGAAACGAACCCGGGTTCGAAAGTTCCACGTAGGGCAGGAAATAAATAATCGGAACTTTATGTTGAGTGACCTTGTCAAGAATGTCAACGTAAAGGTCTGCGAGAAATTGGTTAAGTGCCGGGTTGAGAAGGTGGTAGGAAGTAACCAATACGAGCTGGAAAGTCTGACCCTCTACGGGTCTTTCAATTCAAAGCTTTAAGCAGTGAGGTGTGGCAGATGAAAGAAGGAGTAGGAAAGGGCCGAATCAACTGACGTGAATCTGGAAGTCCGAAGAGGCGTGTCCACGGGAAGGAGCCCGGATAGATGATGAGTGCCTGGAAGATAGAGGACGATTAGGAGGGATACAATAAAAGTAAATAAAATTCAAAGATACGTGTTAGTGTATTGGTAGGACTCCAAGTAAGGTGGTAGAGGAATGCAACAGTATTTCTGAAAGGACAGAGATGAATGGCATCAAAGGCGGAGTAAGAGTATGAAAATTTAGAACAGTTTTTCTTATTTGCCCGGCTCGCTCACTCGGCAGAGCGCGAGACTCCTAATTTCGGGGTGAAGTGCATGGGCGGTGGCCTATGTTGGCGCACCGAGTTTTGGCATGCGTATGCTTCCACCCGTGTATATAGGGTTGTCCTCCTCCTAGCCCGGGTGTGTTGTAGCGATCAGGTGCCTGAAAAGAGAAAGGAAATAGTATTTATTTTCTTGTTGAGCTGTTTATGGTGGGTTGAACAGCTCACAAAATGGAAGTCAGCTGTTGCCAGGGATAGAGATTAGTTTTAGTACCTGATTGCGAGAAAAGATGGCGCCGGATGACGCCTAAATGAATAGAAGGAGATGAAGGTTGACAACTTTGACCGATAGCCGTAATTGTGAATGTAGCGGGCTTATTTAAATATAAAAAGGGTGTCAAAGGAGGTGAGAGAAGTTTAAACGGGAGAAAACAGAAACGAAACGGGACTGGACGTGCTTAAATATATAAGAGTGGAGTGTTGGTCGGTCTTCAATATTAGCAATTGTGCAAAATTCGTTCCAAGCGTGAGAGATTTCTCGATAGAATAGAATAGAAAGAATTGTTTTTGTAAATTAAAGAAAATTAAAATAAAAGTTGTTGCCAAATTAATAGACTTAAAGTGCGGAATGAATACGGAACTCTTCCTCAAAATTGCTTTGCTAGAGAAAAATAGGAAGGGAAGTGTTCCGGTTCGCTGCTAAATGCTGACGTCACAACAATAAAAGGGCGCTATGCATAAGTTAAGGTGAATTTCTTTCAGAAACTGCCCCGAATACCAATCACGGCAGCAAATTTGGAGAAGGACCGCCGATGACAACCTCTTCCCCTGTACTTCCGCTATCATCGTCATTCAATTCAGGGGTGGTCAAATTATAATAATATATCAAAGTCAAGAAGTCATTGAGTCCATATAATGAGAATGGAGTGATCTTTCCATGTCATAAATCAATCCTAACTGCCTCTTCATCGAAATTTCTGTACAAAAGTTCACTATATAATAATTGTCTGGAATATCATTGTACCTCTGGAAATTGGCGCCCATCAGCGTTGTTTGTACCTGCTCCAACGCAAAAGTACAATCAGCAATTCCCATTATCACTGCCTGCTCTTGTACGCTGAATAAGCAGTGCACCCGACGAACGGACATACAGCGTGTGAAGCCTCATCGGCATTTCCTTACACGGGGGGTCTAAAGCATCAATTCGTATTCCTAAGTATGCACAAACGCTGGTGCCTTGCACATAACCGCAGACACCACTTATATATTTAATTCTGCAGAATAAGCAAAATTGTGATATAAATTCAATCAACTAATATATTAAAATTGAGATATACTTTTGCAGCCAATGTTTTCCTTTGCAGCCGATATCAACCACAACGTTAATTCGGGAATACTACTTGATTAGCTAAAGCACTCTTTCGGTTTGTACCCAAAGAGACATCAGGCTTCAAGTATTGCACTTGAAGTTATCAGCACGATCCTTCGGTATTGCACCCAAGGAATCGGCAAACGAGTAGTAAACCATCTTATCGGTATATAACCAAGAGTGATGTCCTAATTAGTTGCAGAAATGACGACTTTTTGCAAGCTAAATGGAAGAGTTATAAATGCTCAATCATTTGTAAAAATTTCAAGCACAACAGAAACTTTGAATTATCACATCCACAGAAATAAAAAGTGGTTTTAAGCAGGTAAATTTACATCTGGGGTTCCCGGTGAACCTGTGGAATTAGCAACGAATAATGAATATCTTCCAGAGCACATCAATCTCCATGTCCCTAATGCGAATTTTATATCAATGTGCGCAGGTGAATCGACTGTTCTACTCCTCGTGTTGATTCTTCAAGTATTGCCGAAACTATCTGAAAAAATTTGAAAAGCGATAGGCTCGGATAATGTTCACTACGACTTCTTCAAAACACTCCTCCCAATAATTAATCGCCAAATCACTTACAACTTCAACAACATTATAACTACGTCTGCTTTCCCGGCTGGTTGGAAAACTACAAAAATTTTACCGTTGAATAAAGCGCCATACCAGACCCAGGCTGGTAGTGCACTGCTCACTCTAGAGGATCATATTTGTAACTGCAACTCAACCAAAAACATCTTTCGATAATTACAATGGACATGGAAAAAGCCTTTGACAGAGTCGGTATCCACTCTATCATAGAGCAGCTTATGGCATGGCGAGTTGGACCCAGGATTCGAAACTACATTAAACATTTTTTAACAAACCAAAAAATACGGGTCAAGATGAATCAGACGGTGTCGGAACTCTGACCACTCGACAACGGCATACCCCAAGGCTCGCCGACTCTATTTCTGATAGCTTTTGAAAAACTTAGCCGGATTATAAATGAACATAAATTCTTTAAACACATAATATACGCAGATGATTCATACATATTTTCTAAAGTTCAAAACACAACCGATTTTAAAGCACAGTTGCAAACACTTTTCCACAAAATTCTAGCTTGGTGTCAAATTAGTGGCACAAACATATCAAAAGAAAAATCCAAACATCTCCACAGTTGTAAAAAACGTAACTGCGATAGCCTAAATATCTATCTAGATATGCACAAACTAACTGATGTAAAAACATTAAAAATATTAGGCTTAGTCTATAGTAGTAACTATCTTTGGAATGAACACATTAAATACTTAACCAATGCATTAAATGATAGAATCAACATTGTAAAATGTCTAAGCCACATGAAATTGGAGAGTAATACTAACTCACTTATAAATATGGTCAAATCAACTTTCCTATCTAAAATAGAATACGGGCTTCAAATTTACGGTAATACATCAAAAAATAATGCAAACAAACTGTCATCACTTGGAGCCTTCCGCACAACCCCTATAACTAACATCCTTACAAAAACCGGGCCGCCGACTCTTCAAAACACACAACTACAACTTACGGGACGTATGATCGTCAAACTTACAAACGCAAGAGGATCAATATTAAATAAAGCACTAACTAACCTACTTAAAAGGAAAAAATGCAACCGTAAAAAATCAGCGATACAAAGGCCAATTGGATATTAAACTTAATTCCAAGACCACACCAACCTTAAAAGCGCCGCCGTGGACACTTCAAACAGATTCGATCATACTTGAACTAGCAAAGCACCATAAGGAAAACACGCCGCACAATATATTCGCAAGAGAATTCTTAACGATTCGCAACCAACACCAAAAGTGGAACATTTTATTCACTGACGGATCAAAATCTGAGAACGCCGTTGGATTCAGTGCCGTAGACGAAAAAAACATAATCATTAAGTCTATACTTCTGCATATGCATCCGTTTTCCCAGCCGAAGCAATACTTCAAGCAAGTCTCATAGCCAAATCCAGCAAAATGAAAACTTTAATTTGCAGAGACTCTCTCTCAACGCTGCTAGCAATAAAAAAGTCAACAACAATGACAACACTATATCTCAAATCAGGGACATAATTATTACAAGCCAAAAGAACATCAAACTTGTATGGACACCCAGCCACATTGGAATCCATGGCAACACTTTAGCTGACTCCGCGGCAAAAGAAGCAACAATTTCCCCTCTTAAGTTAACAAATCCTACCAATACAAAGGACATAAAAAAAGCTGTGGATAACCTCTACATTCAGACCATTAGACATATCTGGACTGAATACGCACATTCCTACAAATCCATAAACCCCAACCAAATTATTCCCCGATTCCCAACTACGATCCCTAGAAGACACATCATCATTTATACTAGAGTCCGACTTGGCCACACACGGCTAACACACCAACATCTTTTCAACAATACCAGTCTTCCTACATGTACATTTTGCAACTCGGACTATCTCACAACTCCGCACATTCTTTATAACTGTCAAGCAATCAGTCAAATCCGCCAAGAATTGGGAAACCCTAATCTCAAAGAAATTTTGCAAAACATAAATCAAGCCAATATCAAACTTTTCATAAACTTTTTTTGCAAATTAAACCTATACTTTGACATAAAACACCACAAACAACTGTATTTGTATAACATTGTTACCTACTAAGCTTAAGGCCTGAGATGCTACAGCTGCATTAAGATAATTTGTAATTAATTTACAATTTATTAAATTAAAAAAACAAAAACACTATTCCATCGCAACCAGTTTTCCACCGAACACCAGTCCGGATTTGGGAAAAAACATACTTGAACCAGAGCTTAGAAGGGCTGAAGATATTCACTCTGGTTTGGACGGTGACATGATGCCACAGTACTGTAGGACCTCAGAAAACCGAATCGTCGGTGAAACAGTCGAAATCTACACCGACGGTTCCAAGCCTGGAGGTAGAGTCGGCAGCGGTATTTATTCCGACAAGCTGGACTTAAACATCTCCCTACGTCTCCCAGACCATTGCAGCGTTTTTCAAGCTGAGGTCATGGCCATTTACCACGCAGCCAAATGGATGCTGAGTAGTGATATCGGCGCAGTTGACGTATCTATCTTCTCAGACAGCCAGGCCGCCATTAAATCTCTTTTTGGCTCCACGGCCACATCAAGACTAGTTCATGAATGTCGAACATCTTTAAATGAGCTCGCAAGTTACTCTCGGGTGCACCTAGTCTGGGTTCCCGGACACAGCGAAATCCCGGGAAACTGAGAGGCGGACGAGCTTACCAAGGCAGGCACGCTAATGCACGACGTTCACCCCTCTGTAAACATCGGCATTCCACTGGCAACACCCAAGCTCGAAATCAAACGGAAATATCTGGCTGACGCCTACAAATCCTGGGCTAACGAGGAATCCTGCCACACGGCTAGACTAACTTGGGCAAGCATGGACAAAAACAGAACCAATCAACTTCTTCGACTTGATCGCGTATCACTGTCGACAACTGTGTCGGTTTTGACCGGCCACTGCATAATGGGACAGCACGCAGAAAGACTGGGCCTACCCTCAAATGACTTTTGCCGAGGCTGTGGCTTCGAGGAGGAGGACGAGACGGTTTTCCACCTCTTATGCCACTGCCCATCCTTGAGCAGAAGAAGAATTCGCACCTTTGGTGCCCCATTTCTTACAAGCCTGACAGAGCTGTCATCCATTAATATTAGGGACATAGCCAGGTTCATCAAAGTATCAGGATGGTTTCCTGAAACATGACGGGGGAGTCGTGCCTTTCCAGGCGCTGTCCTTGCGCTGACTATCACCATTCCAAGTATGGGAACCTTTTTAGTCAGTGCTTGAACGGCGCCACACCGTGGTATCACAATGGGTCATTATGTGTGCTCAAGTGTGCTTTTGGCAAACTGGGCGGCCACTCCTACCTACCTACCTACCTACTGTAGTATTTTGGGCTTTCTCGAAGGTCGTTTGCTGTATTAACCATACCCTTCCAGTCAATATGGTCATGCCAGAATGAAGTGCAGCATCCAGCTGTCAGCGCACGATATTTGTGCTAAGCAGACAAAATTCAATAACAACATCTGCAGCAGCAAGTGCAGCAGCCAGATATTGATATTTCAGCTAACCAGACAACAACGAAATTTTCTGGAGCCAGCCTTAATGCTTTGGAGCACGCTAGCAATCCGCCACAGACCGTAAGTAAATATTGGCATGCAGTAAAAAGATAGATGTAAGCTTCATTCAACTAGAAAGGTTAATAAAGTTCAGTCGGAGTACAGCAGTGAACATGAAATATTTGGTTTTATTCAACTGGCGCCCAAACGGATTGTCTGCATGTTGCAGCCCTCATAGTAAGGACAGAAGCAGCGCAAAGACTTACTACGATCGAACCAGGAAAACGTAAGCTTCAACATGATGCTGAAAATGATTTTGCTAGTTGTGAAATTTAATTGCTTAATTAATAAGTGAACAAATTGAAATTAAATTAAAATAGATTTGAAAAATAGTAAAGAATGTGTTGAGAGAAACAAGGTCGAAAATCTATGAAGGTCAAGTAAGAGAACTGTTTGATGGATGTGCAAGACGGGTAACAGACACCCTCCAAGTTAGTTTGAGTCAATTGACAGAACGGGTTTATCATTTGGAAATTCCTAACCAAGTGCAAGAATACAAACCTATCACTATAAATAGCGAAGTGATCTGTGACATAGTAAAAACATTGCCTGAGTTCGATGGGAATGGTTTGGTGGCAGGCGGCCTTTGCGGCTTATAAACTATTTCAATTGGACGATGGTGCTCCAGAGCACTACCAGGCGGTACCTATAACTCGTATATGTCCAGTTTACTGGTTAGAACAATAACTATCAACCGTAAGGCATCAACAACAGGAGCTATCCTGTTGGCACTGAAAGGGTTTTGGTATCATGTCCCATTGATTCAATGCCCTATTAGAAAGGCAGAGTAATTCCAGTGGCTCACTTATGGTTTGATCGTACGACTTAGTCCGGTAGGCAGTACTGTCGTAGTATCACTGATGGCTCCAAAACAGATATTGGATCGGGTTCTGGGGTCTTCGTGGAACTCAACGGTGTCCAGCTCCATTGTGCCCTTGGTTGTCATGCTTCTGTCGTTCAGGCGGAAGTTTATGCTATGGGCGATGGACTGAGTGATTGAATGCAGATGGCAAGCCAGAAGTATTTGTGTCTGCAGTGACAGTCAGGTTGCACTGAAGGCCTGACTCAGCCCCCTTGTCACTTCGTAGTTGGTGCTCCAGGGCCACATGGGTGTTATGGAGATTTAAGTTGTTTATAAAGTTAGGAATAAAGGATCTGAGACCAGTTTTACTTGCTCGGAAACTGTTCTTCCCACATATTTTGCTACCATTAGGGCTACTATTTGTGATTGGGATGCCTGTGCACAGAATTACGAATGGGGGGCACTAAGGGGGAGTGGATGGGAAAAGTTTATGCTGCCTGTTATATCAGAGAGAACGTCAAGGTTTCTTCTGTCACTTGGTAGGAGAGACTGCAGACTTCTGGTAGGATAGGCATTGCAGACCGTGCACTTTGCCAGCCTTCTTGAGTGGAAGATGAGACGATTGACCACTTTTTGTGCGAATGGGCCGCTTTCGCTAGAATCAGGTGCGAGGTATTTGGCACTGACATCCTACCTAGCGCAAAGTTTGGGTGCTTAGGGACACAGGATCTACTAAGGTCTGTTCATGAATCAGGCAGATTGAAAGAAAAATAAAAATGGAACGGCAAATATAGTACAATGGATGTCTTGTGGTCTGAGTCCTATGTATGACTATTTGTTCCGACAAAAGACAATACAAAAAACATTACGGCAGGGACGCTGGAGTATAATTAAATTGTATGAGGAAGTGGAAAAGCACTTAATAGTAATAATAAATGACGCATGAAGGAAATATTAGTTTAATAACTGCACTAAACGAAAAACCGGAGCGATGCACTTAGTGTATTTATTTCAGGATTGAATACGCCTTTCTGTGATATTTTGTTCTCGACGAAGCCAAATAATCCTCCTTATGCATTGGCATTAGCACAGGAACTTGTTTCGATCCACGCCCGATTCGCATTCGCACACAGCTTCCATAACTACCATTATAGGCTAAGACAATCGATTTATTCTCCGAATATATCAGAGTGCGCCCAATAATTCAAATCAAAATCCAAACAAATTTCAAGACCGGTGTCTATGGAAGTCGACCCAAGAACTTTACGCTTTATTACAAACAAACCGAATAACACCTCTAACAGGAATTCGAGCTCTCAGCGTTGAAGAACTGCTTAACTTCCCCAACAACACGGAAACAGGATCAGTCCATAGTCAAGACAGGTGTCTTTTAAACAACAGCGAATAAACCACATTGAAGCAGACGAGTGTAATTTCTTTAGCATGGATCGCAACTGCCGTAGGTAGACAAGTATTTAAATGGTCAGCTGCGTAGGTGTCTTCTTGACACAGGTGCATCTGGGAACTACACTAAAAGGGAGAAATTCCTGAAAGGCATTTAAAAGCTTGAGCAACCATTCCCACTAAAGACAGTAACTAGCAAAATGACCACGGACCAAAAGTGTCTCGTGACCGTGTTTAATGAATATTCTTACTTTTACATTTTGCCCGAACTTAGATCGTTCGACGGCATCATTCTCTACGATTTTATGAAGCAGTTGATGGAATTCTGTAAAACAGTGCCGTAGAATCACTTGAATTAAAAGTAGAACGGAAATCAATCAGTTGGAGTTAGCACATAGCTTACCTTCCTATGTAAAGAAGCATTTTTACGAAGTTAGAAACAATGACAAAGTTGTTTCTGCAAACTCAAATGTTGAATACTATGATACTTAGTACAATGGGAATTAATGACTGAGTGCTTGGAGAGCACCTTCGCCGGCGGTTCTCCGGCCTACCCCATATATATTATTGCAACTATAAATAGTTCGACGAAAGACACAATTTATAGCAACTGATAGCAAACCCGATGGCGGTTAGAGGGAATTTGTAAGCACAGAGGTTAAGAATTTATTACAAGACGGAATAATACAACCTTCTAGATCAGTTGAGAATCACCCAGTTTGGGTTGTGGATATTGACGAAAATTAATTGAAGAAGAAAAGATTAGTGATCGATTTACGAGAACTTAACAAAGTTACCGTTTACGACAAGAGTCCAATGCCGGACACTTGGGCTACTTTATCTAACTTAGGTAAAGCACAATATTTCACAACCTTAGTTCTAAGGGAGACATATAGAAAAAACCACTGACAAAATTCTTGAGCGGTGACAATGGGAACATTAGAGCAAATCAATCAAAAGAAGAGCAAATAAAATTGGATGAAGAAGGACAAAAACATTCGAAAACTGAAGCAAATTTTAACTTCAAATGATGTTATATTTTTATAAAGAGACTTTAATAAAACATTTGATTTAACAACCGAAGCATCTTCACAAGCCATTGACGCAGTCTTACAGAACAACAGAACAACCGGACCTATCACATTATTTCAAGGACATTTTCTAAAACAGAAGCCAATTGCGCAGTCAATCAGAAATGATTATTGGCTAAATTTTGGGCCATTAAAAATTTAAGAAACTAAGGAGTTCAGGGAGAAAATATCTTCACTGATCACCAACCCCTTTCATATTCGATATCAGGCAAGAATCCTAACGCTAAAATTAAACGATGGAGAGCTTTCATAGAGGAATTCGCAACGAAATTTTGCTATAAGCCAGGTTGAAGCATACTATATCAGATGCTTTATCCAGACAGGTTTGGAATCTGGCTCACATTCCGAACTATCTTTGACTGGCACCATCAAAATAGTGTTAAAAATCAAATTCACAGTTACAAAAGTGGCACTGAAAAACACGTTATTTCAGAAATATATGCGGCAAGAGATATTTTTTACAGATGAATAGACTCCATCCAGTTACTAAAGGAAACAAATCTCAATGTAGTTAATCCAAATCAATGTGAAGAAGAATATTTTGGACAAATACAACAGAAACTATTGAAAAACTTTCAAGGAGTCTAATTTGTGTATTCACGTAAAATTGCGATTGATGCAGCCAACAAAGACGATCAGGAGGGAATTTTGATTGGCGAATATAATAGGGAACATAGGAAGGCAAAAGCAAATTCCCAGCAAATAAGCAAATATTACTTTTCCTCAAATGTACAAATAAGATTAACGGAGTTAATTAACTCATGCAAAACATGCTTAGTATCTAAATACAACAGAGTATCACAGAATCGTACAATTGAAGAAGCTCCAATTCCAACGTCTCCAGGGGAAATTTTATACATACTCACTTTTCATGTCCATTGGCAAGGTTTTGAAATTTCCAATTGTTAAGAAACCAGGTTACAATATTCCGGCGGGAAATAGGTTAATGGATCCACTAAACATCCTTCCTAACCCTAAGGTTACAGCCTAGAAAACAACCCGAATCTACAGCAATATGAGATCGCAGCTTACCACAGCAAATCTAATGTACTGGCAGATGTATCAAGGATGAAAGAAATTGAACTGATGTCGCAGAGATAATCTTGTTAGCCACCATAAAATACAATAACGCGGTACACTCAGTAACAGATTATAAACCAGAAACGGAATATCGAACCAAGACATGGAGGCAAATTGAAAGAAAAAACAGACGGACGACTTAATGTAGCACAATAAGAGAGCGAAATCCAAGGCATATAACACGGAAGATACTGTTTGTACTGAAGTTAATAAGAGATTAGGAAATAAGTTATGCAACATTTATGCAGAGAAAGTTATTTAAGAGGATTTGGGGACCACAGTAAAAATATATGAAAAAATATACACAATGATAATATTCGATAATTTCCGGTTTCCACGTCACAGCGGGTACAACACAAATTATAGAAGTCTTCCCACATACTAGAAGACTTCTATAGAAGATGGAGAAATCACTATTTACAAGGAAACGGACTATTTGGTACACAAAACAGACCTATCGGATTATGGTAAAACGCTTACGAATGTCTCAATTGCTGAAGGCTTGACATATCCAGAAGTCAATAGAAATAGATTCTGATAACAGAAGTGGTAAATATGTAGGGTTTACACCACAGCTACGCGCACAACATACATTTAATAGGATCGGTACTTAAATTTGTCGCGGGGACACCCAATTTTTATGATTTTAACGAAGAGAAGTCCAGCATTGCATCAAATAACGATCAATTAATGATAAACGCAGAGAAATCAACCAATTGACAAGAACAATTAATGGACTAAACTTCCAGAATTCAATAGCAAAGGAATACACTGTTTTCGAGAATATTTCTCAAAGGAATTGGAATTGGATAATAAAATATACTTAATAATTATGGCAAAAATGAATTGCTAACAGATAACGAAATATTAAAAATTGACTATGGTGTGAAAAGTAAAATTAGTGTTGGAACTGTGCTATATTACTCACAAAATAATGAAGCAATAGTTAAACCTGATAATTCAATACCTTATAATGAAGGAATCGTATCAAAAGTTCATTGTAAGATCAGTTGTCGATAACAACAGGGTAATGCAACTCGAATCTGAATTAGGTGCTAAGCAGGGGAACCATTTGTTAAACAATTGTGGTAACAAAACAATAATTGACTTTTGCAAACTAGAGAACGAGAGAGATTGTTTGTTAGACTTACTTAATCAAAATAATGCGCATTGGAATACGAGCGCAAATAAACGCTGCCAAAGGTATAATCAAATTAAATGTAGAATAGATGAATGGATGGAGATGGATGAATATAGTTAGCGAAACATTTTTAGTCATCTGTAACGATATGGCAGTAATGAACGGAACAACATTCAAATATAGCGATCATCGAGCTTATGCCAATGAATACCCAGGACCACAAAAAATGAACACATACCCACATAGTGACAATAAAAAATCAAATATCCCAATATATATGGCGATGTCAGGAGGCAGGGCAGCAGCCATCTGCCAGCCCTCGATTTTTGTCCTAAGCAGACAACGGCAAAAGCAGCAGCCACATACTGACATTTGAGCTAACCAGGTAACAAAGAGGTTTTCTGGAGCCAACCTCAACGCATTGCTTTGGAGAAAAGCTGCACAATGTTTAAAAAGTCATGCCAGAAATTTGCCATAAAAGGAATAAGCTGTGAACTGAGCCAGATTTCTCAATGAGAATGTTTGGGATTCCTTAAAGTCTGAGAGTGAGAACTAATACGAGATATCGCTGAATCATACATGGCTTGCAATAAAAAAGGATATTCAGTCATCTGATAGAAACACCCCACACACATCCATATCAGTACATTTCTCATTTCAGTTGAAATTTGCTAATTTTTTGTGTGTATTTTTCCCCGAGGTTGCTTTAAAAACATTTTTCTTGGAATGACTGAAACATATGTTCAGATATTTCTCTTTACTATTGTTCTTTACTTCTGTTGTCAAGTTGGAATCAGAAAATTTTTTCTGTTGGTTCTCACACCGTTCGTTGTTTTGTGGTATAATTTGCCAAAATAAAAACTACCAACAAAGTGTTGATCTCAAACGTTGAGTTACCACAATTTTTGTTGTTCGTTAGCACAGTTGCATCGAAATGAAGTACAAAATATGAAAACTAGTGCAAAATATACTAACAATTTGCTTAAAAAAATAAACAAAAATTAAAAAACAGGCAGTATAAGTAAACAGAATTATTAGCTCTGAAATGGAACGCAGCCGACTGAAATAAGAAGAACAGAGACAGCGAAAGACGTTGAAGTAAAATTATTTGAGAATTTGTTGTTGTTCAACTCAACACTACTCAAAAGAACTTTATTCATGATATGATGGAAACCAATGCTTGCATCACCCGTGTAAAGGGTTTTGAAGACGTGAGAAACTAGCCATGTACGGGTGTGAGAAGTGACCGACAGAATAGGAAAGAGGATATTCAAATAGAGCCAGAAGTGCAGGGATTGTGGCGGATGAGCAACTAATTCAAACTTATCTCTATTGTGGGACGTTGTACCACCAAATTGCTAAACCTGACAATGCATGAGGTTCTCCCATAGTAGAAGTTGTAGTACGGGTGTAAATAGTTCGAATGCTTTCTAGAGCATGGTGGGTGGGGTCATGGTGCTTATATCTCTGCACACACTTTGTTATGTTCTTGTTCTAATGTATTGGCAATCACACGCCCGAGACCAGAATAGGGAGAGATTACAGCAAAATGGAAGAATAATGAGTGAACGGACATCAGAGACACTTAAACAACTGACGACCCTGCGAAAGTGGTAGCGAAGTTCATTCGGATTTCGTTACTCTCGGGTTTTTCCAAGTAGCATTGCTTTCTGGATTTGTTCAGGTAGTAGGAGGGACTCGTGGTATTCCAAAATAAATATCCGGATTTTGTAAATCCTTCTCTTGCTTCCCATCCCTTGGCAAGCCTATTTCTATTGACATCTACATCAATAATACTGAGTTGAGATTTCAGATCATTCAATGCGCTGCGGATTGTGGGTTGGCGGCATCAGCGGACTCTCACTTCACTCTCACTATATGATGAGGGCGTAATTGGTCCCGCTAATTGGTGAATTGTTCTGGACGATTGAAGCTGGAAGACAACATTGACTGCGTTATTGGTGAAAATACGGTTCTAAATTATGCAAAAATTGGATCTATGGAATTCCGCTCCAGGATATGCAGCCGCTGTTCAGATATGCCTCCAATTTTGCTTAAATACAAAATGCCATAACAAATTCTTAAATAAAACATAATTTTTATTATTTTATTCATTTTTGAGAGTTTTATTAAAAATTAAGCTAGAAAAATACTATTTTCTTCACAGTAACAAACATTTACCACCGAGCCTGTCATCATCAAGTATTCATGCCATCATGCCTGAGAACAATTGATCCTTCGAGTAGTTCGAGTCGCCGTAGGTGGGAAGATATGTTTCAATGTACGACGGAAAACTGTTCTCCACGGTGGAGACTTAATTGAGATCGTATCTCTTGGTATGGGAACTACTTAGGGAGCATATGCGACCGTCGACCATGGGATACAACCATGGATCTATAGGCATCTATTCTAACCTTTGGTACTATGGAAGCTTACAGTACCAATATGACGAAAATCTCAGAAGCTAAAAAGATGTTTTAATACAATTCAACCAACCACATTTTACATTCCATGAATCACGTTCGACAAATGTAGGAAAAACCAAACAACAAAATTTTTAACTCCCCAAAGCGGGTTTTTTGGAACTCGTAGGATCATTGGCTTTTTTCGAAATTAAACGATCCTAAGGATACCAATCCCGCTGATTTCTTTTCAGAACGATCTCTTCCTGTGCAAGCAGTTTCAAGACCATTAAATGCCACCACCGGTGAAAAGTCGCGACTGCCGCAGAGATGCACGTGTTGTAGGCTTCTCTATTGCAGGAAGTTGCTCCTTCACTCTTTGCGGTGCATATTTAAGTGACACATTTCCAGGAGAGTTGAAGGAAAGTACTCCTCTTGCGCGTCTGGGTTTATGTATACTTCTCTCAAACACTTCCAGCAGAGTTGTGGCAATGAACCAGTTCGGTTGATCCATACTGATAATTTATTGAAAAAAGGAAAATTAACCGGTTTGGTTTCTATCACAATTAAATATGAAATATGCCCAGCATCCTTGTCGAATAAATAATCACTGGTTTTTTGCTGAATATCGTATAATTTTATTTTTATTACACATTTAATTACAAAGAAAATAATGCGACGAGTTCGAAAGTTTGAAGAACTTGAAACCCAGTTAAACTATGGGTTACTTAGAACACGTCCACACTTGCAGCAACTCCAGAATCAACTGCAAGCTGCTTTAAAAGCAGCGTCATCAGGTTGTATATTTTCAAGTTTATAAGATGCTGACTCGAGTTTTCTTGATTTTGCATTTTTATCAACCGCATTGATAGATATTTCAATTTCCATACTTGCGTCTATTTTGTCCCAATATTCATCGTTAAAATATCTCTTGCACAGATTTATTGTACGTGATGAGGCAATGTTTAGACAATTTATATACACGGGTATTTTATTCGATTCGTTTATATTTTTAAAAACAAATATAAAGAATTTGCTGAATTTATCTTCTGGATCGTCCATTACAATCTGGATACCGCTTTCGAATAAGGACACTTTATTCAGTAGTTCACCCCCAATAGCGGCATTAGCTAGGAGCGCCATTAAAGTTACCAACAAGATGCTTCGGTACGACATGATGAGTAGATTTTCTTTCAATTGAAACTGTGCTCTGAACAATCGAACACACGCATTTTATACAATTTTGGCACTGTTTTTTCCACTTATTAAACGGTCTGTTGACGTCAATGAAAATCAAACAATCATATTAGCTGGAGCGTTTTGGAACTTAATCAAATGCTTGTGGAAATACATTGGAGCAAAAAAAGTAAATATTAATTTATTCTTGTTTGCCACAAATTTGTGCGAAGGAAACAAACAAAATCATGAATTGGTCGCAAGCTGGAGCAATAACGCAAACCGCCGCATGTGCCGATTGTTATATATCTTTCATTAATATTCAAGATAGTTTATGCCTAAGGTTGGAGTTATATTAACTATACTAAAGGGATTTGGAGAAGACACGGAATACAGGCGGATCTTCGAGCCTTCTATAGGACAATGGTTCCGAGTTTCCGCCCTCATATGGTACGAGTATTGTGGAATCCTTGAAGGTTTTTGACAGACCATTCACTCACTCCTAGCTACTATTCACGCAATTTTTCCTCTGATTCTGGAACCCAATAACAGCCCAATCTACTACCAACTGAATTTATGTATCATTATGTCTGAACTACAAATTGTGGCATTCTTGCGGGGCTTCGACAATGGGACATTTGTCAAATGCAGATGATAATTTTGCACTCAGCATGGGGGGATTAAACTTCCAAAGTACTCTCAGAATAGTCAGAAAAAATTAAATGAACAGGACAACAAAATGACAACAAAAAAAGAGAGAGCAAATGGATGAATGAATCATGAATGGATAATGAATCATGAATGTAAATTCGTGGTGAAATTTACTAACACTGCTTAAAAGTATGAAATGATTTTTCAAATTAATGTGAAATTTTCTTTGGATTAATTCCAATGAAGCCGTCTGCGACTAATTTAGAAGCTTACTTTCTGGCTGTTGTGCTTTCGGCAGTTGATTTACACAGATAAAATGCATAAAGAAAAGATAATATACAGAGAGATACTACATCCTCAGGTTTAGAGCAGAAGAGCTCAAAATCAGAGTTGTCCTTTCAAACATCAGTTATAATATATCTTCCTTGATTTAAGTACCTCCTGAAAGTATTTACTTATTTTTATAAAAGTACGCAGCAAACATTTTGGGAGTTCTCCCCTTGCGAAAAGGGAGTTTGATATTGCAATGCACATATCTTCGATTGTAGAAGTTGGTGCTCTCCACAGCAATTGCGGATCAATTGTAGCCTTAGATCTTTCGGTAAAGGGAGTGTCTGTTAAAAATATATTTTTTAAATTAATTTATAATCTTAACACCGGAATGCTGAAGTCCATTCGTCTGAAACACTCGCGCAGCGGGAAACAATACTGGAAAGCGATCGAGTACGCGTTGCTCGATCCAAACAAACACTGCACGCTGATTTAAAGCTTGGTACAATGCTAATTATGGCTGCAATCTTCATCCAAGTGCGGTTATTGGAAAAATGGATAAATTGTTCGTATCTTGCAGTGCACTGAAATTTAAGCAAGAAACACCAAGAATAAGCTACGCGGGTGGACACGTTAAATTGTTAGATTTGCATTCAGCTCCCGAACCATTATCAACATCGTATCGGCAGACACAAGTCAACCGAAACATTTCTTGCCAAACATACGAAAGTACAATTCGGTTTCCAAATGACATCGTTCGGTGCAGCAAATATCGTGCGAGAAGAATATATGCTAACATTCAAAGTGGTTTGTCAAACTTATCATCGTGATGGATCACTGCCACCTCTTCCGAACGCAGGTCACAAACTTCTTCAATTTCATTTCATGAGAAACACTGATGGACAAATCGGTCAAGGGAGTCGATTAAATACGAGCACGAAAGGAGTCCTTGACGCTACATTACACAATTTATTCGATGAGGATAAAGAATTAATTCGAATGTTCAAAACTGCCCTTGAACAAATGCCAATTGATGACAAAGTTGCAGTTAGAGTAGACAAACAACTTTTGGACACCACGAAAGGCAGTGCAATGCAACAACAATTGATGAAATGTCAATCGTTATAGCCAGCGAAGGAGTTAACTCGCGTGAGATGTTCACCGAATCTCAGAAACTCGCAATATCCATTTTCAATTTGGCAAGGAAAAGTTGGATATAATTCAACACCAAATTGAGAAATCCACAAACTGATGAGGAAACGAGCGAGAAAGTCAGTGCTATGAATTACTATTCATATAGATTGATAATTCGTAAAAGAGCTCTTGAAATGGCGACAATTGTTCCATCAATACATTGTCGATATGTATGCGAAATTCGAAACCAAACGGCTCCTATTCATTCAATTGAATCAATCCAAGTTGCGTTCCGAAGAGTACACTAATTTACGTGATGCAGTTGCCAATGATAGCAATGTGAATCCTAATGATTTGGGAGCAATGATATTTCTACCGCCCAGATTTATTTATTGCATTCACATGCAATCCTACGTGGCATCAAATAAAATCAATATTATTAACAGGAGAATCATCATCGGGTCGTCATGATATTTATGGGCTTGTTTTCAAACAAAAATTGAAATCTTTAATGGATTTCATTGGCAAGCAGCATGATTTTGGAGAGACACGCGGTTGGATGTATTCCATTGGATGGCAAAAAAGAGGATTACCACAAGCACACATTTTGTTGATGATCGAAAAAGTCGCACCATAAAGATCGAAACTGATCAAATCATCTCAGTAGAAATACCAGATGCAGACATTGATCCAGACCTATTTGAAGTCGTCACCAAAACATGATTCATGGTCCATGTGGCTTCCTCACCAACAATCCACCAAGCATGTCTGATGGGAAATGTACGAAACGATGCCCAAGAGACTTACTGGCCGAGACTATTACTGGCAATGACGGATATCCACTCTATTGGCGACGAATAACTGAAGATGGCAGCAAATCCATCACTTTCAAGGTACGAAACAATGATGTTGATGTTGATAATCGTTGGGTTTGACCGAATTCACCGTTACTCTCGAAAACGTACAAGCACACATCAATGCCGAGTACAGTTCGATGAAATGGATTAAGTACATTTGCATTGGGCAATGCAACGGCATCTATCCATGGAATCCACCAGCATCAAGTGGGATGCTACATTAGTAGTAATGAAGCAGTATGTCGCTTTTTATCACTTCCAATCCATGACCGACATCCAACAGTTGCTCATTTGGCAGTGCACCTTGAAAATGGATAGCCCGTGTACCTCAGAATTGTCACCGCCGCCAACAACATTAACTGCATTTTTCTGATTGTGCAAAGATGATATATTTGCAAAAACGCTACTTTACTCTGAAGTGCCAACATAATGCATATGGAATCCTTCAGCGAATAAATTTCGACGTCGCAAGCAAGGTAAAGCAGTTGAAGGACACACCAGTTAATATTCGAACGACACGTTAGGCCTTCTATATACTGATCACCCAAACAATGCAGAATCCTTTTTCTTGCGATTACTGCTATCCAATCTACGTGGGCCGACATCCTTCCAAGAATTAAAAACAGTAAAAGGTCAATTACGTGCAGCTTATCGTGAACCTTGCCAAGAATAAAATCTTCTTGAAAACAATGCACATTTGGACACTTCACTCGCTGATGCATCGTATACTGCTCAACAAATACGCACGTGTTTGCAATCATATTGCCAACATGCTTCCCATTCAATCCAAAGAAGACATCCTACATCGTTTGCGAGGAACGAATCAAAATCATGACATCCAATTCACACCAAGCGTGTATAATGAGCCATTAGTTTCGATTGAGGATATTTGGTTGGTAATCGCTGCGCTGAATTGCTGCGCCTGATCGATCTGCAAACGACCTGATTTGCGACGAGAAACACATTTTGATGTCGACGAATTTGGTTCCAGAACAACGCCTAGCGTATGAGAGAATTATGCATGCAAACATTTGCGGTTGCCGGTTCGACTCGCATTTGCAACGACCACAGGGGCAAGTGTGTTGACTAAATTTGAAAAATCCATGCTTCACACATGGAGAGCTATGTGTGAAGCATATATGTGGCCTCCTAACGTGATGGAAAACCTTCTGAATTATTCACCAGATGGAAAAACGTCAAATATGGAGTATCCAAAAGCAGCTCAATAAATGTTGCATTGCAGTATAAATAGCAAAGCTTATTACTTAAATACCCTAATTATGGTCTGATTGTCTTACAAAGAGATTTGAAAGATAAATATTTTGTGATCTTCCGTATAGTACAGTCCACTTTTTCTAAATATTTTTCCGAAAACAAGCTATTTCGCTTGATAAGATGTACACAAAAAGTCAAAGACTTTAGATCCGAAGACGAATAAGAAAAAACTATCAAAGACTATCACAAACGTTCCAAACACATAGGTATCAATGAAACTCTTGCCCATCTCAAACGACAATTCTATTTGCCTCTAATGAAAAATCAAATGACTAAAATTATGAATAACTGTGAAAAATGTAAAACTTTCAAATATGATAGACACCTAAACCACTTTATAATATAACAGGGACACCCTTTATATATCATTCAAATCGACATTTACAGTATAAATCATCTTCAGATACAAAAACCTTTTAACAGAGGAGACCATCGAGGGACTAAATGATCAATCAGGAGTAGCTGTTCAAAAAATTCAGAAATTCACCGACGGTACACTAAATAACACATCGCTACATACAATTTCATTCAATCTACATGATATTCCTAAAGAAATCAAAGTAGGATTCCTTAACTTGAAAGTGGACCCATTTATTCCTACCCCGATTCAATATAAAAAATGTTTCAAACTTGGCCACACCCAAAAATATTGCCGAAGTGAACAGAAATGTGAAGTTTTCTCTTCTTCCGTTCAATACCCTGTACCGTGCGAGAAAGTACAATGCGTAAACTGCCAAAACGACCACAACGCACTTCATAAAGATTGCCCAAGTATACAAAAAAGACGTGAAATTTTAAAAACAAAATTTTTAAACAAATGTGCATACAACGAAGCAACAAAAATCATTAATGACCAGAAAACAACAACTATCAAAATCACCAAAGAAACACTCAAAGAAGCAACAGAAAAAAGAAACAAAAGAATTGATCTTATTAAAAAATATAAAAAACAAGAATCAACAGAAAAAGTAACAACAATAACTGAACTGATGCAAACAGCTCAAAATGCATACATTTCCAATCAACAAATGCCATTCAACTGTACAACAATCTCCACCAAAAACAGACTCCATACCCACAATTAGTAAATTTGACAGCTCTCCAAAAACAAACAAGCAACTATCAAAACAAATTTCAATCTATGATGACACACTTTCTATGATACACCCATATCACTGCAAGAGGAATACTATCTGATTTTTATGGTCGAAAATATTATCCAATGGAATATGAACGGTTACCGAAATAATTTGCACGACCTTCAACTATTAATTCAGCACAAAAACCCGGACGTCATAGCAACACAAGAAACCCATTTAAAGCTCAACTCCGTTATTCTCAATAACTACGATTGCGACCTCAACAATACAAATTCAACACAAGCAAAAGGTGGAACAGCAATAATCATTAAAAAATCCATAGATCATAGTTTCTTCACACCATCAACCAATATTTGTGCCGCCAGGGTGACCTTAACAAAGGAAACAAAAATTACAGCAACATCAATTTACATTCCAAAAGAACCAAATTCACAACCAGCGACCTGACTTCAATTTTCGAGAGCACAAACACACCAACCCTGCTTCTAGGGGAGCTCAATGCGCACAGCACGCTCTGGGGATAATCAAAAAACAACAAGCGCGGCAAGATCGTTGAACAATTCTACCAACAAAAAACATCGTCATATGCAATTACCACTCTCCAACTCACTTCTCTACGCACTCCACGTTCACCCATGTCGATATTTCTATCTCTTCAGCCAATCTATATGCATTTCTTTCATGGGAAATCAGCTCATCTCTCAGTGGCAGTGACCATTTTCCAATCTTTGTCACCTACAACAAAACTCCAAACAGACAAACCCGAACAAAAGCCTTAAATACTCCTAAATTCAAAATTGACACCGCAAATTGGGAGACATTGTCAACTAAGTCCGACCACAATATTGAGAAATATAACACCTCCAACAACAATAATAAAGATGCATCGGTATTAAAAAAATGCATTAAAGCTGCTGCCAACGAATCGATAAAAAAATCGTCACCTTTCTTCTTCAAAAGGGACATACACCGGTGGAACCCCAACCCTGGCGAAATAAAGAGTCAATAAACAAATATTATGACACTCTTTCAGAAACAGTATAAATACTGGAAACCGACCAGTCTACAAAAGAGCAAACGCTCTTTTCCAAAGAGAAACCAAAAAGGCGAAACCCGATTCATTTTACAATTTGACATCCAAAATAATTAACAACTCTTCCATGCAAACTTTATGGCACCACGTTAATAAATTATACGGAAAAACACATCTACCACCATCATTAATATACTGGATGCCACCAATAAAGGAATTTCTGACAAAGCCGAGAAAGCATCGGTCTTCGCTGATACAAGGTCAAAAGCATCTGACGACTCAAACTCTTCCCCTACTTTAAAAAAAAAACTTTCCCAAACATATAATTTGTTATCCGCACCAAACAGCCAAATTCATCGAAACCCTCTCTCTAACGCTCTCAAAGCGAAAAGGAAAAACTCCTGGCCCCGACAGAATACGTTTTCCAATGTTAAAACATCTTGCTATATCTGGAAAAAATGTTCTTCTCAAACTGTTCAACAACATTTTCAACAGTGGAACTAGACCCTAAGAATGGAAAATCAGTACGATAATCCCAATACCAAAACCGGGAGAACCCAAAAACAACATTGAATGATACCGCCCAATCTCTCTCCTATCCTTTACTGCCAAAGAATGGAGAAAAAAATCTGTAAACGTATCTGCTGGTTCCTGAAAAGAAACAAATTGATCAGTCCGAAACAAGTCGCCTTCAAACGAGGAAAAGGAACAGCAGACGCTCTTCTTTTTATAGACCATCAAATAACAACAAACCTCTCATCCAAAAACCACATATCCATTCTCTTTAGAGACTTTGAAAGAGCTACTGACCGCTTCGGCGCCAATGCTATCGTTGATCAACTTAAAGAATGGAAATTGGGCCCTAAAATATTGAACCTCATAATCTCATTCTTATCAAACAGATAATTCAAAGTAAGAAGAAACCACTAGAACTCCAAAACCATACCATTGATAAATGGTATCCCACAGGGATCTCCCCTATCTGTCGCACTGTTCATCATAGCATATGAAAAACGTAAGAAAATAATGATAAGGAACCCAACATTCAACCATTGCTTTTACACAGATGATCGATACATCCTCACAAATCATAAAAATCAAGGCATATTACAAAACAAGATAAACACACTATTTGCCAAAATAACAAACTGGTGCAATATCACGGGAGCAAAACTCTCCTTATCTAATAAAACTAAAGCCATTCATATATGTAGAATGCACTCCTATAGACATACATATAAATACCAACAAAATTGAATATGTAATTGATCTAAAGATTCTAGGAATTATATTCAACACTAAATATAAATTGACAACACATATCAACTATCTTAAAGAAGCACCAACTAATCGACTAAACCTAATCAAATGTGTAACCAGTTATCACAGTAATGCTCACCCAAATACTACAATAAACATCATAGAATCAATATTGGTTTCCAAAATCGAATATGGACTTGCGATCTACGGACATACTTCCAAAGCAAACCTCAGAAAAATTGAAACAATCTACGACGCCGCTGCACGATATGGACTAGGTGCCTTTCGAACAACACCACTGAAAAGTTTACAAACAGAATTCGGACTAGGCACACTCCGCGACAGAATAAATGCATGCACAATGAAACTTCTATCAACTTCTACCAAACCAATACAGCGTCCGCAAAGCTTCGATACAGAGCACGAAATCAAAAAAAATAGTGCCGACTGTGGATAGAACAACCCACACTATCCTTCAAATCGAGCTCGATACAACACCACTGAAGAAGTTTACTCCTTACGGACCACCATGGTTCCTCCAAAAAAGCAGTATTATCACCTCTCTAATGCACCTCCCAAAGCAATCCACATGTCACCGAGCATATCAAATAGCTTTCAACAATATAATGGAAACGCATAAAGCAAACAACTGGCTTTTCATTACACCGATGGGTCGAAATAAGAATCTGGTGTCTTGTGAACAGTAACTACAAGGCCGCACAATTGAAACAACTCAATAATAATTGCTCAATCTTTACTGCCGAAGCAGAAGCGGTGCTGATGCTATGAAACTCTTCAAAAATCAGAAAGGCAACCACATCATTTGCTCCGACTCACAGTCCTGCATCAAAGCCATTATAAACACTCCCCACCAAAACGATACTATTTGCGAAATCCGTGATATTCTCTGACAACACGCAAACAAAATGAAACTAATGTTGATTCCCGGACATACTGGAATCCAAGGAAATAGGAAAGCAGATGAAGTAGAAAAATTTAGTGCCACAGCTCCAATAGTAAAACAATCAACACAAACTGGACATCATGCAAGCAATATCGAGCTTATATATCTCGAAGAAACAACAGGAGTGGCAAAACTCCCAACATCACTATAAATTAATAAACCCATCCGGAAAAGCACCCACATATCCTTCAAACATTGCAAAAAATGATCTTCAAAAGTACATCCGCTTCAGAACGGGATATGCGCGATTAACCCACTCCCACCTATTTACACCGCATTCAGTGCCACCATGCCCAATCGGCTATCTCCTTCCAGCACATCATATCAGAATGCAACATAACAGACCTAATATGCCTCAAATATAACAAAACAATAAAAGAATTAATAGCCAACATAACCAGCGAAAACATCTCCATATTCATAAAAATACTAAGATCCTCCGAAATGTTTTTTGAAAATTAACGCATCAACTACAATAAAAAAAATATAGGTCGAAAATCCTATCCCTTAGTGCCTTAGCTTTAAGCTTAACGTTAAGTTGTTTTTTTAATTAATTAACAATAAACATAATAAAAAAAAAAAATAATTTCAAAGTTCGCTGCAGATTACACACTCACTCGTGGAAGTAGTATCACAGTCCTGAAATCAATAAAACATTATATTACACTTTACGGTGTACCAAAGGAAAATGGTATGTGACCCCAATAATATTTCAAGAATTCTGCAATCAACACGAAATCGATCTACATATAACCTCTGTTCAACAAACAAGCAGCAATGGTCCTGTAGAAAGACTCACTGAAATATGCCGTCGAAAATAAATTAACGATAGAGCACGACGAAATCCCATCAGAAGTTTCAATAACTTATAATAATGCAGTCCATTCTTCAACTAAACTACACCATACGAACTTTTCTTCGGAAGACCTTACAAATTTTCCAAAAATATCAAGTTTACAACTGAACACGACTATCTTACGCAATTCAATGAATGTCCTGATGAATTGTACTCGCAAATTAAAGAAAAAATACACAATATAGTCACAAAACGGACTCAAACAACTCAAACAACTGAAACTAGAGAACACCTAGAAGTTAGGCTAGAAAATGATGTAATCTTTAGAAAGGAAGCAAGGCGTAATAAACTTACTCCTAGGTTTTCAAAAAAACACTTCATCAAAAAACAATAAACTAACCGTGACAACGAAAGAAAACAAAAAAAAAATACACAAAGGCAAGCTTTGACGAAAGACACAGTTGTAAATTCCAAATGTGGCAATACTGTTAACATCTTTCTCAGATGTATCCATCGCGGTCAGTCACCCCAGTAAAGTTGCATTAAGAAAACAACTTGTTCTTAATACTAAGATAATCCAATTTCAATCATGAATATGTAGAAATATGTACATATTTCCCTCATATTACAGAATAACCCACACTCGTTCTCACCTCTTGGAAATACATAACCTACCAAGTGACCGTACCATATTACCACTCAGGTTAGGACAAGCCCGAATAATAAAGAACTTCAATTATCTAATTCACACTATTGATCTAGAAGATTATAGTTGAAATATTAACCACACAACAAACACATTAGGCTCTTTCTAAAAGTACACTGCAACTACTATACTATACTCTAAAGGGAACGGAACTGAAACTAAATGAACTCAAAAACAAATTCCATACGGTCGCACCATACAAGAGACATAAGAAAGGACTGATTGACGGATTAGGGCCGACCATCTAATTCATCACTGGGAACATGGACAATCAAGATGTAATGAACACTAAAAGAGAAGCAGAAAAAATAAAAGATACACAAAACTATTTTACGAACATAATTACAGAACAAACAAGATGAAATATCCAAGTAATGGCGAAATTTGAAAACAAAGCCTCTCACATAAACACTGGACAAGCAATCGTAGAATAATTTTTAAAGAAAACTGCCAATAGAATAAAACATGAAGAATACATTATTGCTGAAACACCGTACTTAAATCAAATCAATTACAACATAGACTTATTAATGAACCATTCATCAAATATTGCAGAAGCAATTATTTGAAGTAAACTAAACATCATTCCAAAATCCTTATTCAATCAGGAAGAGCAAGTTGAAATTGAAAATGTCTTAAAGAAACGAAACATAAATATTGTCGCAAATGAACACATTTATGAATTGTAATAAATCGAATATTATATTCAATATACGCATGCCCAACAATTATAATTTTTATCATACAATCCCACTTCCAATAAACAAAATCGATAACAACAAAACCATTTATAACCTTAATAAGTATAACATACAACTTTCAAATACACGGTGCCCCAAAATAGAAGACACTTACTCCTGCGCTGAATCCAACACTCAAGAGAGAACAAACTCTTCAAACTGCATGGGAAAATTGATGAACAATCAACCTGCTTATTGCGCAATAGATGACATAGGAAATACCGAATCAATTGAACAACCAGAACCTAATTATCTCTTATTCGTCAATGGTCCGAAAACTGGAATAAAGTCCACATGCAGCACTAAACTCCACACTATAGAAGGTACAGCACTACTTCACTATCAGCACTGCAACGTCGAAATAAACTCAAAAGTCTACCAAGATAACCCAAGTGTATATTGGGATGAAATTCATGTACTACCACCACCCAATAACCACATCCACGCCAATCATACGACCGATATCTCAAGCTTACAAAAACTAAGAGACCACCGGATGAGCAGCGGAATGCAACTGGAACAAATGAAAACCCAAAATAATTCCCAACATCAATACACGAGCATCTCAGCAATCGTCATTCTAAGCATCATAGCATCGATAGCATGGGCACAGCATAAAAAAGGCAATACATGGAGCTGAACCACCGAGCCTGCAATATTTCGTTCCTGCTCGGCGTCATCCTTGTGGCCGTCGCTCTACTCCAAGGGGGGAGGAGTTACATCCACCCAGTAACACCAACTACAACAACATCATGCACACTTCTTCTATATTACATATTTCCCAATAGTCAATGCCCTAATTTCCTGTCCCACGCTGACACTTGCAAATTCTCGTTCAGACAAAATTATTCAGAATAAATAAAAAGCCTATGCAAGCATTTCCAGTCTCACGATTAACTCTACATGCCTGCTCCTGTCCACTCTTCTTTAAACCTCTTTCGTAAGTTAAGAATTGATTTTACAAAATAGGTTACTAAATAAAAGTTAATAAAGTTTATACCGTCGAACTGAAGAGTTGTGTTGTTTCATTTTGGACCAGTTGGCTACGAATTAAAATAGTCTTAGTGTTTGCATATCTTTTTTAATAAACGGGCATCTCCTAAACTTAAGTCGCGCAACATACATTTAATAGGATTTGTACTTAAATTTGTCGCGGGGACACCCGATTTTTATGATTTTAACGAAGAGAAGTCCAAAATTGCATCAAATAACGATCAATTAATGATAAACGCAGAGAAATCAACCAATTGACAAGAACAATTAATGGACTAAACTTCCAGAATTCAATAGCAAAGGAAGACACTGTTCTCGAGATTATTTCTCCAAGGAATAAAACGATTATATTGGAATTCGATAATAAAATATACTTAATAATTATGGCAAAAATGAATTGTTCACAGATAACGAAATATTACAAATTCACTATGGTATGAAAAGTAAAATTAGTGTTGGGACTGTGCTATATTACTCAAAGAGAGGTGTTACAAAATAATGAAGCAATAGTTCTACCTGTTAATTCAATACCTTGTAATGAAGGAATCGTATCAAAAGTTCATTGTAAGATCAGTTGTCGATAACAACAGGGTAATGCAACTCGAATCTGAATTAGGTGCTAAGCAGGGGAACCATTTGTTAAACAATTGCAGTAACAAAACAATAATTGACTTTTGTAAACTAGAGAACGAGAGAGACTGTTTGTTAGACTTACTTAATCAAAATAATGCGTATTGGAATACGAGCGCAAATAAACGCTGCCAAAGGTATAATCAAATTAAATGTGGAATAGATGAATGGATGGAGAAAATAGTCAGCGAAACATTTTTAGTCATCTGTAACGATATGGCAATAATGAACGGAACAACATTCAAATATAACGATCATCGAGCTTATGCCAATGAATACCCAGGACCACAAAAAATGAACACATACCCACATAGTGACAATAAAAAATCAAATATCCCAATATATATGGCGATGTCAGGATGCAGGGCTGCAGCCATCTGTCAGCCCTCGAGTTTTGTCCTAAGCAGACAACGGCAAGTGCAGCAGCCACATACTGACATTTGAGCTAACCAGGTAACAAAGAGGTTTTCTGGAGCCAACCTCAACGCATTGCTTTGGAGAAAAGCTGCACAATGTTTAAAAAGTCATGCCAGAAATTTGCCATAAAAGGAATAAGCTGTGAACTGAGCCAGATTTCTCAATGAGAAGTAAAACCCAATTTTAGTCCCAACCCTGGTAAAACGGAAGTTGTGGTAATTAACAGATCCAGAGGCGGATTGGACTTGTCGCCATTATTTATTAAAGACTTTTCGGTGGAGTACTTTTACAGCTTTACAAATATTGGAGTACACTTTAGTGGTAATTTCACTTGGATGCTTCATATGAAGTTCTTGGCTCCTTCTCGAAAGTTTGTGCTGCTGAACGTTGACTTAGTTCAACCAGCAAATATCTGCCTATTAATGTTAAACTAAAATTGGTGAAGTCATTTATTTTACCCATCATCCGATACAGTTGGGAACTCTTCATCAATTTTGATCTAGAATCATTTAGGAAAATATCAGCAGCTTCCAGCTGGTCGACATACGTATTCAATGCACTTGGCAGAAGTCAGAGAACTGAGAGAACTGATTAAATTTCCATATTATCATCATAAGAAATCAACTTTTTGATCGTAGCTTCTTTGAGAGCGTACTAGATACGAAATATCTTTCCTTACACTTTATAGAAGGGGGGTTTCAGCAAAATAAGCCCGAATGTGTTTATATGACCAGGAAAAGTACACAAGAACTAAATGGAGCGGATATGATCAACTGGAGACGAAATGGAAGTTCAAATCATGTCGTACTCATATCCAAGGCGGAGAATAACGTAAGGTAATGTTGGAGTTTACCAGACAAATATGTCGTGAATAAATATAAAAACCCCTCTATCAACCCTCTTCTAGCCTGAAAATTGGGCTACAGATGAAACGGAAATGCTTCTAACTCTAACCAATTGAGAGACTTCGCAATAAATGTGTGGGATTCCTTAAAGTCTGAGAGTGAGAACTAATACGAGATATCGCTGAATCATACATGGCTTGCAATAAAAAAGGATATTCAGTCATCTGATAGAAACACCCCACACACATCCATATCAGTACATTTCTCCTTTCAGTTGAAATTTGCAAATTTTTTGTGTGTATTTTTCTCCGAGGTTGCTTTAAAAACATTTTTCTTGGAATGACTGAAACATATGTTCAGATATTTCTCTTTACTATTGTTCTTTACTTCTGTTATCAAGTTGGAATCAGAATGCAAAGTTGTTCTTCCATCACGTGAATAGTTCATGGGTCGTAGTTTTGTGGTATAATTTGCCAAAATAGAAACTACCAACAAAGTGTTGATCTCAACCGTCGCATACCACAATTTTTACTGTTCTTATTAACACAGTTGCATCGAAATGAAGTACAAAATATGAAAACAAGTGCAAAATATACTAACAATTTGCTTAACAAAATAAACAAAAATTAAAAAACAGGCAGTATAAGTAAACATAGTTATTAGCTCTGAAACACAGCCGCGTGAAATAAGAAGAACAGAGACAGCGAAAGAAGTTGAAGTAAAATAATGTGAGAATTTGTTGTTGTTCAACTCAAAACTATTCAAAACAGTTTTCTTCATGATATGATGGAAACCAATGCTTGCATCACCCGTGTAAAGGGTTTTGCAAACTTGAGGAACTAGCCATGTAAGGGTGTGAGAGGTGACCGACAGAATACCAAAGAAGATATTCAAATAGAGCCAGAAGTGCAGGGATTGTGGCGGATGAGCAACTAATTCAAACTTATCTCTATTGCGGGATGTTGTACCACCAAATTGCTAAACCTGACAATGCATGAGGTTCTCCCATAGTAGAAGTTGTAGTACGGGTGTAAATAGTTAGAATGCTTTGTAGAGCATGGTGGGGTCATGGTGCTTATATCTCTGCACACACTTTGTTATGTTCTTGTTCTAATGTATTGGTAATCACACGCTCGAGACCAGAATAGGGAGAGATTACAGCAAAGTGGAAGAATAATGATTGAACGGACATCAGAGATTGTGGTTCAAAGTCCAACCACTTCCACCGGTTGGACTTTGAAAAGCAAGTTCTGGTTTTCTATGAAGGCGGATTGAAAAACCCAGCGTTCGTAGCAAACGCAGTATCTCTTAGTGTCAAGGTCCGTGTCTTGAGTCTTTCGTTTCAACGGTGGTGGATTGACAAACCACTTCCACCGTTCCAACGTTGACGAACAAGTTCTGGTTTACTATGAGAGTGGATAAAAATCCAGCATTCGTAGTAAATGCAGCGCTTGTATGTGTGTGTCCCCGTTGGTACTGTTTTCTAATCTCGTGGCGTCTATGCGGCAACGTTTCTAAGGTACCTACTTGCGCGATGTGTAGTAGGAAAAGAGCCGGAATGTCAGGGTGCAGGTGCTTTTATATCGACCTGTTGCAACTCTAGTTGTTCTTCTAGTGCCGCTGGCCGTTGCTCCGACTACCGTTTCCTGTTGCTAAGGCCAAGGCATTGTTGTTGCTTCTCACTTGACCTTAGGCGACCCTCAGCGTTTTCAGGGAAAAGTCCGGCTGTTGTCAAGCGCGTAGTAGTTGCAGCGGCACGTTATTGCTGTTGCATGCCCTGTTGTTGTTGTTGTTGTTGTTGTTGTACGCCCTGTTGTTGCTGTTGCACGCATGATTTCTTGCTGCTGGCGATTAATATTATTTAAATTATCCACCAGCGTTTGAACACTATTTGTGTGTTTCTCCTTTGTGTGATGTCCGCGCCACTGGTCATCACAGCGATTGTTATGTTGTCGTCTCTTTTCTTTGCATACCTTCCTCGTGTTGTTGTTGTACTATTTCCCGAGCTAACGCACTCGGTAAATTCTGCCGTGTCTTGTTGTTTTAATTAACGCACGATTAATTGAAGTCTGCTTGGAGTGTTGTTGTTGTTGTCGATCAGTGCAAACGGCTGGCTTGAGTTCGCCAAGTCTGTCGGCGCATTCTTGTTGATGTAATCCACATGCAATTCATTTTCCTTGTCTTACGCAAGCGGTTGGCTTGGCTTTGCGAATGCTGTTGTTGACATTCCGCTTGCGAAGTTGTTGGTACAATTTGCATGTGATTTATTGACCAACATTTATCACTTCATGCATTTCATGCGCTCCCGCCTTCGCCGTGGTTTCCATTGGTGCGAAGGTATTCGAATAATTAATATTAAGCGTTGATGGGGCCGCGCAAGCTGATTGGTTACGGCAATCACAATTTTTCGCACGCGAGTGATGCTGGCGGTCCATTTTCGTCTTGACTATTGCTTTGGGGAATTATTGTGCGAGCAAAATTAGTCAATAATTTTGCTCGTCACAGTATGAGCGTGGTTTTATAAACTATAAAGGTAAAGGGTATTTCGTAGTCGGTCTAACCCGACTTCAGACTTCTTTACTCGTGTTTCTTCAATGCAAAAGTGCAAAACTTATATAAAATCTAATTTGATGCTCCAACATGTAATTGATGGCAACAAATATCTATTTAGATATTTCAACAGCCTCTGATGATTATCCAATTGACTACTGTGACTAGTTCTTTCTGTGGTTAATCCTAATAGTATATCAAAGTTCACAATAGACGTTAATTGTACACTGTTTGTAAACTTCCCCCATAAGAGGCAGAACGCTGTGTGTGAGAGTTTCAAACTGACCATACCCACACCCACCTTTACCATATCCTTCATACATACAGACCCCTTCACACTACTCTGCCATTACAGCGAGTTACTGGGTGTGGCTCTGTGCGAAATAACCCATAGGCTCACTTAATGCAGTTGTAGTTGTGCAGAAGCAATAAAAATACTCATAGGCATCCGCAGTTATCCCAAATATTAGTAATGATAGATAGAGGATAAAGTTTGCAGAATAGTAGCGGGGAGTGAGTGAATGGTCAGTCAAAACCCTTCAATGATTCCACAATACTTGTATAATATGAGGGCGGAAACTCGCAACCATTGTCCTATAGAAGGCTCGAAGAACCGCCTGTATTCCATTTCTTCTCCAAATCCCTTTAGTATAGTTAATATAACTCCACCCTTAGGCATAAATTATCTTGAATATTAATGAAAGATATATAACAATCGGCAGATGCGGCGTTTTGCGTTAACTGGTGAGTTTCCTTTTTTTCAATAAATTATCAATATGGATCAACCGAACTGGATCATCGCCGCAACTCTGCTGGAAGTGTTTGATATAAGTATACAGAAACCCAGGCGTGCAAGAGGAGTACTTTCCTTCAACTCTCCTGGAAATGTGTCACTTAAATATGCGCCGCAAAGAGTGAAGGAGCAACTTCCTGCAATAGAGACGACTCCAACAGGTGCATTTCCGCGGCAGTCGCGACTTTTCACGGGTGGTGGCATTTAATGGTCTTGAAGCTGCTTGCACAGGAAGAGATCGTTCTAAATAAAAATCAGAGGGATTGGAGTTGTTTAATTTCGAAAAAAGCCAATGATCCTACGAGTTCCAAAAAACCCGCTTTGTGGAGCTTAAAATTTTGTTGTTTGGTTTTTCCTACATTTGTCGAACGTGATTCATGGAATGTAAAATGTGGTTGGTAGAATTGTATTAAAACATCTCTTTAGCTTCTGTGATTTTCGCCATATTGGTACTTTAAACTCCTATAGTATCAAAGGTTAGAAGAGTCCTATAGATCCCTATATAGTTCGTATACCAAGAGATACGAATGCTTGTTACTTTATACAATCCCAATTAAGTCTCCACCGTGGAAGAACAGTTTTCCTTCGTGCATTGAAACATATCTTCCCCACTTTGGGCTGCTCGAACTACTCGAAGAATCGATTGTTCTCAGGCATGATGGCATGAATATCTGATGATGACAGGCTCGGTGGTAAATGTGTGTTACTGTGAAGAAAATAGTATTTTTCGAGCTTAATTTTTAATAAAACTCTCAAAAATGAATAAAATAATAAAAATTATGTTTTATTTAAGAATTTGTTATGGCATTTTGTATTTAAGGAAAATTGGAGGCATATCTGAACAGCGGCTGCATCTCCCGAAGCGGAATTCCATAGATCCAATTTTTGCATAATTTAGAACCGTATTTTCACCAATAACGCAGTCAATGCTGTCTTCCAGCCTCAATCGTACAGAACAATTCACCCATTAGCGGGACCAATTACGCCCTCATCACACAGTGTGAGAGAAGTGAGAGTCCACTGATGCCGCCATCCCACAATCCACAGCGCATTGAGTGCTCTGAAATCTCAACTCAGTATTATTGATGTAGATGTCGATAGAAATAGGCTTGTCAAAGGATGGGAAGCAAGAGAAGGATATACAAAATCCAGATATTTATTTTGGAATACCCTGAGTCCCTCCTACTACCTAAACAAATCCAGAAAGCAATGCTACTTGGAAAAAACCGAGAGTAACGAAAACCGAATGAACTTCGCTACCAATTTCGCAGGGTCGTCAGTTCTTTAAGTGTCTCTGATGTCCGTTCACTCATTATTCTTCCACTTTGCTGTAATCTCTCCCTATTCTGGTCTCGAGCGTGTGATTGCCAATACATTAGAACAAGAACATAACAAAGTGTGTGCAGAGATATAAGCACCATGACCCCACCCACCATGCTCTAGAAAGCATTCGAACTATTTACACCCGCACTACAACCACACAGAGCAAATACTTTGAGCCCAATCCAGAATACTTCTACTATGGGAGACCCTCATGCATTGTCAAGTTTAGCAATTTGGTGGTACAACATCCCGCAATAGAGATAAGTTTGAATTAGTTGCTCATCCGCCACAATCCCTGCACTTCTGGCTCTATTTGAATATCTTCTTTGGTATTCTGTCGGTCACCTCTCACACCCTTACATGGCTAGTTCCTCAAGTTTGCAAAACCCTTTACACGGGTGATGCAAGCATTGGTTTCCATCATATCATGAAGAAAACTGTTTTGAATAGTTTTGAGTTGAACAACAACAAATTCTCACATTATTTTACTTCAACTTCTTTCGCTGTCTCTGTTCTTCTTATTTCACGCGGCTGTGTTTCAGAGCTAATAACTATGTTTACTTATACTGCCTGTTTTTTAATTTTTGTTTATTTTGTTAAGCAAATTGTTAGTATATTTTGCACTTGTTTTCATATTTTGTACTTCATTTCGATGCAACTGTGTTAATAAGAACAGTAAAAATTGTGGTATGCGACGGTTGAGATCAACACTTTGTTGGTAGTTTCTATTTTGGCAAATTATACCACAAAACTACGACCCATGAACTATTCACGTGATGGAAGAACAACTTTGCATTCTGATTCCAACTTGATAACAGAAGTAAAGAACAATAGTAAAGAGAAATATCTGAACATATGTTTCAGTCATTTCAAGAAAAATGTTTTTAAAGCAACCTCGGAGAAAACCACACAAAAAATTAGCAAATTTCAACTGAAATGAGAAATGTACTGATATGGATGTGTGTGGGGTGTTTCTATCAGATGACTGAATATCCTTTTTTATTGCAAGCCATGTATGATTCAGCGATATCTCGTATTAGTTCTCACTCTCAGACTTTAAGGAATCCCACACATTTATTGCGAAGTCTCTCAATTGGTTAGAGTTAGAAGCATTTCCGTTTCATCTGTAGCCCAATTTTCAGGCTAGAAGAGGGTTGATAGAGGGGTTTTTATATTTATTCACGACATATTTGTCTGGTAAACTCCAACATTACCTTACGTTATTCTCCGCCTTGGATATGAGTACGACATGATTTGAACTTCCATTTCGTCTCCAGTTGATCATATCCGCTCCATTTAGTTCTTGTGTACTTTTCCTGGTCATATAAACACATTCGGGCTTATTTTGCTGAAACCCCCCTTCTATAAAGTGTAAGGAAAGATATTTCGTATCTAGTACGCTCTCAAAGAAGCTACGATCAAAAAGTTGATTTCTTATGATGATAATATGGAAATTTAATCAGTTCTCTCAGTTCTCTGACTTCTGCCAAGTGCATTGAATACGTATGTCGACCAGCTGGAAGCTGCTGATATTTTCCTAAATGATTCTAGATCAAAATTGATGAAGAGTTCCCAACTGTATCGGATGATGGGTAAAATAAATGACTTCACCAATTTTAGTTTAACATTAATAGGCAGATATTTGCTGGTTGAACTAAGTCAACGTTCAGCAGCACAAACTTTCGAGAAGGAGCCAAGAACTTCATATGAAGCATCCAAGTGAAATTACCACTAAAGTGTACTCCAATATTTGTAAAGCTGTAAAAGTACTCCACCGAAAAGTCTTTAATAAATAATGGCGACAAGTCCAATCCGCCTCTGGATCTGTTAATTACCACAACTTCCGTTTTACCAGGGTTGGGACTAAAATTGGGTTTTACTTCTCATTGAGAAATCTGGCTCAGTTCACAGCTTATTCCTTTTATGGCAAATTTCTGGCATGACTTTTTAAACATTGTGCAGCTTTTCTCCAAAGCAATGCGTTGAGGTTGGCTCCAGAAAACCTCTTTGTTACCTGGTTAGCTCAAATGTCAGTATGTGGCTGCTGCACTTGCCGTTGTCTGCTTAGGACAAAACTCGAGGGCTGACAGATGGCTGCAGCCCTGCATCCTGACATCGCCATATATATTGGGATATTTGATTTTTTATTGTCACTATGTGGGTATGTGTTCATTTTTTGTGGTCCTGGGTATTCATTGGCATAAGCTCGATGATCGTTATATTTACATGTTGTTCCGTTCATTACTGCCATATCGTTACAGATGACTAAAAATGTTTCGCTGACTATTTTCTCCATCCATTCATCTATTCCACATTTAATTTGATTATACCTTTGGCAGCGTTTATTTGCGCTCGTATTCCAATACGCATTATTTTGATTAAGTAAGTCTAACAAACAGTCTCTCTCGTTCTCTAGTTTACAAAAGTCAATTATTGTTTTGTTACTGCAATTGTTTAACAAATGGTTCCCCTGCTTAGCACCTAATTCAGATTCGAGTTGCATTACCCTGTTGTTATCGACAACTGATCTTACAATGAACTTTTGATACGATTCCTTCATTACAAGGTATTGAATTAACAGGTAGAACTATTGCTTCATTATTTTGTAACACCTCTCTTTGAGTAATATAGCACAGTCCCAACACTAATTTTACTTTTCATACCATAGTGAATTTGTAATATTTCGTTATCTGTGAACAATTCATTTTTGCCATAATTATTAAGTATATTTTATTATCGAATTCCAATATAATCGTTTTATTCCTTGGAGAAATAATCTCGAGAACAGTGTCTTCCTTTGCTATTGAATTCTGGAAGTTTAGTCCATTAATTGTTCTTGTCAATTGGTTGATTTCTCTGCGTTTATCATTAATTGATCGTTATTTGATGCAATTTTGGACTTCTCTTCGTTAAAATCATAAAAATCGGGTGTCCCCGCGACAAATTTAAGTACAAATCCTATTAAATGTATGTTGCGCGACTTAAGTTTAGGAGATGCCCGTTTATTAAAAAAGATATGCAAACACTAAGACTATTTTAATTCGTAGCCAACTGGTCCAAAATGAAACAACACAACTCTTCAGTTCGACGGTATAAACTTTATTAACTTTTATTTAGTAACCTATTTTGTAAAATCAATTCTTAACTTACGAAAGAGGTTTAAAGAAGAGTGGACAGGAGCAGGCATGTAGAGTTAATCGTGAGACTGGAAATGCTTGCATAGGCTTTTTATTTATTCTGAATAATTTTGTCTGAACGAGAATTTGCAAGTGTCAGCGTGGGACAGGAAATTAGGGCATTGACTATTGGGAAATATGTAATATAGAAGAAGTGTGCATGATGTTGTTGTAGTTGGTGTTACTGGGTGGATGTAACTCCTCCCCCCTTGGAGTAGAGCGACGGCCACAAGGATGACGCCGAGCAGGAACGAAATATTGCAGGCTCGGTGGTTCAGCTCCATGTATTGCCTTTTTTATGCTGTGCCCATGCTATCGATGCTATGATGCTTAGAATGACGATTGCTGAGATGCTCGTGTATTGATGTTGGGAATTATTTTGGGTTTTCATTTGTTCCAGTTGCATTCCGCTGCTCATCCGGTGGTCTCTTAGTTTTTGTAAGCTTGAGATATCGGTCGTATGATTGGCGTGGATGTGGTTATTGGGTGGTGGTAGTACATGAATTTCATCCCAATATACACTTGGGTTATCTTGGTAGACTTTTGAGTTTATTTCGACGTTGCAGTGCTGATAGTGAAGTAGTGCTGTACCTTCTATAGTGTGGAGTTTAGTGCTGCATGTGGACTTTATTCCAGTTTTCGGACCATTGACGAATAAGAGATAATTAGGTTCTGGTTGTTCAATTGATTCGGTATTTCCTATGTCATCTATTGCGCAATAAGCAGGTTGATTGTTCATCAATTTTCCCATGCAGTTTGAAGAGTTTGTTCTCTCTTGAGTGTTGGATTCAGCGCAGGAGTAAGTGTCTTCTATTTTGGGGCACCGTGTATTTGAAAGTTGTATGTTATACTTATTAAGGTTATAAATGGTTTTGTTGTTATCGATTTTGTTTATTGGAAGTGGGATTGTATGATAAAAATTATAATTGTTGGGCATGCGTATATTGAATATAATATTCGATTTATTACAATTCATAAATGTGTTCATTTGCGACAATATTTATGTTTCGTTTCTTTAAGACATTTTCAATTTCAACTTGCTCTTCCTGATTGAATAAGGATTTTGGAATGATGTTTAGTTTACTTCAAATAATTGCTTCTGCAATATTTGATGAATGGTTCATTAATAAGTCTATGTTGTAATTGATTTGATTTAAGTACGGTGTTTCAGCAATAATGTATTCTTCATGTTTTATTCTATTGGCAGTTTTCTTTAAAAATTATTCTACGATTGCTTGTCCAGTGTTTATGTGAGAGGCTTTGTTTTCAAATTTCGCCATTACTTGGATATTTCATCTTGTTTGTTCTGTGATTATGTTCGTAAAATAGTTTTGTGTATCTTTTATTTTTTCTGCTTCTCTTTTAGTGTTCATTACATCTTGATTGTCCATGTTCCCAATGATGAATTAGATGGTCGGCCCTAATCCGTCAATCAGTCCTTTCTTATGTCTCTTGTATGGTGCGACCGTATGGAATTTGTTTTTGAGTTCATTTAGTTTCAGTTCCGTTCCCTTTAGAGTATAGTATAGTAGTTGCAGTGTACTTTTAGAAAGAGCCTAATGTGTTTGTTGTGTGGTTAATATTTCAACTATAATCTTCTAGATCAATAGTGTGAATTAGATAATTGAAGTTCTTTATTATTCGGGCTTGTCCTAACCTGAGTGGTAATATGGTACGGTCACTTGGTAGGTTATGTATTTCCAAGAGGTGAGAACGAGTGTGGGTTATTCTGTAATATGAGGGAAATATGTACATATTTCTACATATTCATGATTGAAATTGGATTATCTTAGTATTAAGAACAAGTTGTTTTCTTAATGCAACTTTACTGGGGTGACTGACCGCGATGGATACATCATCTTAAAAAGATGTTAACAGTATTACCACATTTGGAATTTACAACTGTGTCTTTCGTCAAAGCTTGCCTTTGTGTATTTTTTTTTTGTTTTCTTTCGTTGTCACGGTTAGTTTATTGTTTTTTGATGAAGTGTTTTTTTGAAAACCTAGGAGTAAGTTTATTACGCCTTGCTTCCTTTCTAAAGATTACATCATTTTCTAGCCTAACTTCTAGGTGTTCTCTAGTTTCAGTTGTTTGAGTTGTTTGAGTCCGTTTTGTGACTATATTGTGTATTTTTTCTTTAATTTGCGAGTACAATTCATCAGGACATTCATTGAATTTCGTAAGATAGTCGTGTTCAGTTGTAAACTTGATATTTTGGAAAATTTGTAAGGTCTTCCGAAGAAAAGTTCGTATGGTGTAGTTTAGTTGAAGAATGGACTGCATTATTATAAGTTATTGAAACTTCTGATGGGATTTCGTCGTGCTCTATCGTTAATTTATTTTCGACGGAATATTTCAGTGAGTCTTTCTACAGGACCATCGCTACTTGTTTGTTGAACAGAGGTTATATGTAGATCGATTTCGTGTTGATTGCAGAATTCTTGAAATATTATTGGGGTCACATACCATTTTCCTTTGGTACACCGTAAAGTGTAATATAATGTTTTATTGATTTCAGGACTGTGATACTACTTCCACGAGTGAGTGTGTAATCTGCAGCGAACTTTGAAATTATTTATTTTTTTTATTATGTTTATTGTTAATTAATTATACGAACAACTTAACGTTAAGCTTAAAGCTAAGGCACTAAGGGATAGGGTTTTCGACCTATTTTTTTTATTGTAGTTGATGCGTTAATTTTCAAAAAACATTTCGGAGGATCTTAGTATTTTTATGAATATGGAGATGTTTTCGCTGGTTATGTTGGCTATTAATTCTTTTATTGTTTTGTTATATTTGAGGCGTATCAGGTCTGTTATGTTGCATTCTGATATGATGTGCTGGAAGGAGATTGCTGATTGGGCATGGTGGCAGGGAATGCGGTGTAAATAGGTGGTAGTGGGTTAATCGCGCATGTCCCGTTCTGAAGCGGATGTACTTTTGAAGATCCCTTTTTGCAATGTTTGAAAGATATGTGGGTGCTTTTCCGGATGGGTTTATTAATTTATAGTGATGTTGGGAGTTTTGCCACTCCTGTTGTTTCTTAGAGATATATAAGCTCGATATTGCTTGCATGATGTCCAGTTTGTGTTGATTGTTTTACTATTGGAGATGTGGCACTAAATTTTTCTACTTCATCTGCTTTCCTATTTCCTTGGATTCCAGCATGTCCGGGAATCAACATTAGTTTCATTTTGTTTGCGTGTTGTTAGAGAATATCACGGATTTCACAAATAGTATCGTTTTGGTGGGAAGTGTTTATAATGGCTTTGATGCAGGACTGTGAGTCGGAGCAAATGATGTGCTTGCCTTTCTGGTTTTTGAAGAGTTTCACAGCATCAAGCACCGCTTCTGTTTCGGCAGTAGAGATTGAGCAATTTTTTGTTTCCTTTGTTAAGGTCACCCTGGCGGCACAAATATTGGTTGATGGTGTGAAGAAACTATGATCTATGGATTTTTTAATGATTATTGCTGTTCCACCTTTTGCTTGTGTTGAATTTGTATTGTTGAGGTCGCAATCGTAGTTATTGAGAATAACGGAGTTGAGCTTTAAATGGGTTTCTTGTGTTGCTATGACGTCCGGGTTTTTGTGCTGAATTAATAGTTGAAGGTCGTGCAAATTATTTCGGTAACCGTTCATATTCCATTGGATAATATTTTCGACCATAAAAATCAGATAGTATTCCTCTTGCAGTGATATGGGTGTATCATAGAAAGTGTGTCATCATAGATTGAAATTTGTTTTGATAGTTGCTTGTTTGTTTTTGGAGAGCTGTCAAATTTACTAATTGTGGGTATGGAGTCTGTTTTTGGTGGAGATTGTTGTACAGTTGAATGGCATTTGTTGATTGGAAATGTATGCATTTTGAGCTGTTTGCATCAGTTCAGTTATTGTTGTTACTTTTTCTGTTGATTCTTGTTTTTTATATTTTTTAATAAGATCAATTCTTTTGTTTCTTTTTTCTGTTGCTTCTTTGAGTGTTTCTTTGGTGATTTTGATAGTTGTTGTTTTCTGGTCATTAATGATTTTTGTTGCTTCGTTGTATGCACATTTGTTTAAAAATTTTGTTTTTAAAATTTCACGTCTTTTTTGTATACTTGGGCAATCTTTATGAAGTGCGTTGTGGTCGTTTTGGCAGTTTACGCATTGTACTTTCTCGCACGGTACAGGGTATTGAACGGAAGAAGAGCAAACTTCACATTTCTGTTCACTTCGGCAATATTTTTGGGTGTGGCCAAGTTTGAAACATTTTTTGCATTGAATCGGGGTAGGAATAAATGGGTCCACTTTCAAGTTAAGGAATCCTACTTTGATTTCTTTAGGAATATCATGTAGATTGAATGAAATTGTATGTAGCGATGTGTTATTTAGTGTACCGTCGGTGAATTTCTGAATTTTTTGAACAGCTACTCCTGATTGATCATTTAGTCCCTCGATGGTCTCCTCTGTTAAAAGGTTTTTGTATCTGAAGATGATTTATACTGTAAATGTCGATTTGAATGATATATAAAGGGTGTCCCTGTTATATTATAAAGTGGTTTAGGTGTCTATCATATTTGAAAGTTTTACATTTTTCACAGTTATTCATAATTTTAGTCATTTGATTTTTCATTAGAGGCAAATAGAATTGTCGTTTGAGATGGGCAAGAGTTTCATTGATACCTCTGTGTTTGGAACGTTTGTGATAGTCTTTGATAGTTTTTTCTTATTCGTCTTCGGATCTAAAGTCTTTGACTTTTTGTGTACATCTTATCAAGCGAAATAGCTTGTTTTCGGAAAAATATTTAGAAAAAGTGGACTGTACTATACGGAAGATCACAAAATATTTATCTTTCAAATCTCTTTGTAAGACAATCAGACCATAATTAGGGTATTTAAGTAATAAGCTTTGCTATTTATACTGCAATGCAACATTTATTGAGCTGCTTTTGGATACTCCATATTTGACGTTTTTCCATCTGGTGAATAATTCAGAAGGTTTTCCATCACGTTAGGAGGCCACATATATGCTTCACACATAGCTCTCCATGTGTGAAGCATGGATTTTTCAAATTTAGTCAACACACTTGCCCCTGTGGTCGTTGCAAATGCGAGTCGAACCGGCAACCGCAAATGTTTGCATGCATAATTCTCTCATACGCTAGGCGTTGTTCTGGAACCAAATTCGTCGACATCAAAATGTGTTTCTCGTCGCAAATCAGGTCGTTTGCAGATCGATCAGGCGCAGCAATTCAGCGCAGCGATTACCAACCAAATATCCTCAATCGAAACTAATGGCTCATTATACACGCTTGGTGTGAATTGGATGTCATGATTTTGATTCGTTCCTCGCAAACGATGTAGGATGTCTTCTTTGGATTGAATGGGAAGCATGTTGGCAATATGATTGCAAACACGTGCGTATTTGTTGAGCAGTATACGATGCATCAGCGAGTGAAGTGTCCAAATGTGCATTGTTTTCAAGAAGATTTTATTCTTGGCAAGGTTCACGATAAGCTGCACGTAATTGACCTTTTACTGTTTTTAATTCTTGGAAGGATGTCGGCCCACGTAGATTGGATAGCAGTAATCGCAAGAAAAAGGATTCTGCATTGTTTGGGTGATCAGTATATAGAAGGCCTAACGTGTCGTTCGAATATTAACTGGTGTGTCCTTCAACTGCTTTACCTTGCTTGCGACGTCGAAATTTATTCGCTGAAGGATTCCATATGCATTATGTTGGCACTTCAGAGTAAAGTAGCGTTTTTGCAAATATATCATCTTTGCACAATCAGAAAAATGCAGTTAATGTTGTTGGCGGCGGTGACAATTCTGAGGTACACGGGCTATCCATTTTCAAGGTGCACTGCCAAATGAGCAACTGTTGGATGTCGGTCATGGATTGGAAGTGATAAAAAGCGACATACTGCTTCATTACTACTAATGTAGCATCCCACTTGATGCTGGTGGATTCCATGGATAGATGCCGTTGCATTGCCCAATGCAAATGTACTTAATCCATTTCATCGAACTGTACTCGGCATTGATGTGTGCTTGTACGTTTTCGAGAGTAACGGTGAATTCGGTCAAACCCAACGATTATCAACATCAACATCATTGTTTCGTACCTTGAAAGTGATGGATTTGCTGCCATCTTCAGTTATTCGTCGCCAATAGAGTGGATATCCGTCATTGCCAGTAATAGTCTCGGCCAGTAAGTCTCTTGGGCATCGTTTCGTACATTTCCCATCAGACATGCTTGGTGGATTGTTGGTGAGGAAGCCACATGGACCATGAATTATGTTTTGGTGACGACTTCAAATAGGTCTGGATCAATGTCTGCATCTGGTATTTCTACTGAGATGATTTGATCAGTTTCGATCTTTTTGGTGCGCCTTTTTCGATCATCAACAAAATGTATGCTTCTGTTTTGTCATCCAATGGAATACATCCAACCGCGTGTCTCTCCAAAATCATGCTGCTTGCCAATGAAATCCATTAAAGATTTCAATTTTTGTTTGAAAACAAGCCCATAAATATCATGACGACCCGATGATGATTCTCCTGTTAATAATATTGATTTTATTTGATGCCACGTAGGATTGCATGTGAATGCAATAAATAAATCTGGGCGGTAGAAATATCATTGCTCCCAAATCATTAGGATTCACATTGCTATCATTGGCAACTGCATCACGTAAATTAGTGTACTCTTCGGAACGCAACTTGGATTGATTCAATTGAATGAATAGGAGTCGTTTGGTTCCGAAATTCGCATACATATCGACAATGTATTGATGGAACAATTGTCGCCATTTCAAGAGCTCTTTTACGAATTATCAATCTATATGAATAGTAATTCATAGCACTGACTTTCTCGCTCATTTCCTCATCAGTTTGTGGATTTCTCAATTTGGTGTTGAATTATATCCAACTTTTCCTTGCCAAATTAAGAATGGATATTGCGAGTTTCTGAGATTCGGTGAACATCTCACGTTAGTTAAATCCTTCGTCGGCTATAACGATTGACATTTCATCAATTGTTGTTGCATTGCACTGCCTTTCGTGGTGTCCAAAAGTTTTTTGTCTACTCTAACTGCAACTGTCATCAATTGGCATTTGTTCAAGGGCAGTTTTGAACATTCGAATTAATTCTTTATCCTCAAAACTCAAGGACTCCTTTCGTGCTCGTATTTAATCGACTCCCTTGACCGATTTGTCCATCAGTGTTTCTCATGAAATGAAGTTGAAGAAGTTTGTGACCTGCGTTCGGAAGAGGTGGCAGTGATACATCACGATGATAACTTTGACAAACCACTTTGAATGTTAGCATATATTCTTCTCGCACGATATTTGCTGCACCGAACGATGTCATTTGGAAACCGAATTGTACTTTCGTATGTTTGGCAAGAAATGTTTCGGTTGACTTGTGTCTGCCGATACGATATATATATATATATATATATATATATATATATATATATATATATATATATAATATGTATATATATATATATATATATATATAGATATATATATATAATATACATTTTTTGTTTTTGTTTTTGCTTGTTATAATATTTTGGGGTTTTCTTAAATTTAAAATATTTACAAAAAGGAAAGTTCTAAAGTTAAATACTTTTACAACAAGGTAAGTTCTAAAGAGTACATTTTCTACAACAAGGTAGGTTCCAAAGAAAATAGTCTCTAAAAATGCAAACTTCTAAAAAAGATATTCTCTAAAAAGGAAAGTTTCTAAAAAGTTTTAGTTGTGGAGTTTTTTGTTTCTCTCTCATCTTTTTTTTTAAAAACAAGAATACTTTTTTATTTTCGTCTAGTGCAGCACTGCTTCCCTTTGATTGCGTGACCATGGAAAGTATTGGATCGAGCCATCTGGGGAATTATTGTATCTTGCTCCTATTCGAGACAATGCCACAGAGCGTTAAAGCAAAGACCAAAGTAAAGAAGAATTCCCCAATCTCTTTCTCTCGGAAATGGAGTAATGATTTTGGTAGATACGCTGTTTTAATTTAAAAAATCTTTTTATAGTTAAATATACTATAAAATCATAAATAAGTGTAAAACAATGTAAATATGCTCCAATACTTATGTAAAAACTTCTTTAAAAGTTTAAATAAATCATTCCAACTAGTATTCAATGCTTCCAACACCAACTTCCTAACTAGATCAAGGGCGCTGTCAATCACCATGCCACTAGTTCAGAAACACATTCGTAAACAAAGCAACAACAAAAATTATCTGTGAGTGAAAAAGACTATAACATTTTTTTCAATTGAAGAATAACTACAAAGGTTCAATACAAAATTGTAAACGTGAAGACTGATTCCGAGTCTGATTCTGAGTATCCTCCATTTTATCAAGTGTCTGGATTTACGAAACTTGATAAATCAAGTTTCTGGCCAAAAACTCAATTTTCACACAAATAGTTCTTAAATTACGCCCGCTGAGTTTGAGAACATCCCCACTTTTTTTTAAAACTAACTAAACTGCAAGAATTTGGGAATTAAGTGAGCAACATCACAGTTGGAGGAAAGCGAATACCGAACTTTATTCAAATACTATGCTAAAATCCTCCTATATCCTGTCTGCTCTGCACTGTGCTATTAACCTCTTATGTAGGTCTGCTGGGGAATAACTGACACCAAAAGAAACTTATCATGTTCAATGCAAGCAACTAATTCCTCTGGATGCATCATCTATGATGTCCTCCAGCAAGAGCACGCTGCTCCTGGTGACTATTCGAGTATTTGCCTTATGTAAAAATCTTAACCGGGAAGGTATTTCTTGGGTTGTTTCATTGGATGAACTCTTTCATTACCAATTCGAGGTGTTTCGCAGTTGTTACGTTTCACTGTAACAGTGTCTATGTTGGAGGTTGACGAAGACCACTCCCAAGCAGGCTGTGTATTCTTATATCTTACAAATGTCCATCAAGTGTGGAGGTGTTCATCTTTGTGATAATGTTGTTGCATGGTATTTCCACTGTTGTTTATCAGATAAAATTCTTATGCTTTGATACTGATACTTTGACAGATGAATATTAAAATTCAAATTAATTTTCATGGGAATCGTTAAAATCCTCTTATTAAAAAAAATATTCCCCGGAATGGGTACAATTGGGTTACATTCTGAAAAATCCAGATCTCTGAGCAAATAATCGTCAATATAAATGTGAATGGACCCTTCTGCGTGACGAGTTATTCCGTCAAGTCGCCTCATGTCGGTTAAAGAGTTTACCTGAATATACAGTTTTGTGGATTCATTGTGAGAAACAGACCTGATTACAAAATATATGTAATAGCCCGACAACTTCACCCATACATGCACTCTGTTTTCTGTATGTTGAATTTCTCAACTCGATATGAATTTGTTGTCAAGTAGTTTAACTGAAAGAACACCTGAGCTAACTTTGGTCTATGCACTGATCTCATATAGTGAACTATGGAAACAAACGCACAAGAAACTGAGGCGTTGGGACCAATGAACAACAGACACGTTTTTCATTTTGCTCACTTTAAAGCTATTAACACTAGAAAATGGTTCAATTTGGTGTCGTGGTTAAGCACACAATTAAAAAGAATTATTTGACTTGCTTGGCGTCAATGGAGTGTCGGAAATTTAGGGCAGAGCAGCTTATGAATGTGCTGAACTGAGAAAAAATTGCGCAGCTAGTCTGCAACCTCTGCGTCGCACTACTATCGCTGCTTGCTTGTCGTACCTTTCACAGGTTCTACAGACACCACTTGAAGGGAATTTCTTAGAGTCTGCGCAGGTTCTAACTCATATTTTATTAGGCTCAACACGCTGCGACTATGTGTGCTTTGCTTATTGACCTTGTTTAGGTAGCTAGGTAGAAGTGGTCGCCACTTAGGTCAATATGACCATTTGTGATACCACAGGGACTCAGCCAATTCTGTAGGTCGCGAAGCAACCGGAACTAATGATGAAGCGTATTTGGCTCTTGGTGTCAATTCCTGATATGTCGAATATGTTACCGGTGTGTTGTGATCTGATTGGTGACATGGTATCAACATGGAATCTTTGAAAGTTTAGTTTTAACAAAAATTGTTTAAATTAACAGCAATTTATAGGATAGTTTATAGTTCAACTAGTTGCCTTCCATTTCAATGAACTGCCTGTTGATAATGAACAAAATGTAGCCACACACCCCAGATATATCACGGCCTTTTTGTATTTGAAGTTCACCGGAAATTTCCGGTTTACTCGTCGTAGAGGATCAATCGATCCATCTGTCTGTGTAATCATAAGTTTTTTTTAAAGTTATAAATGATCACATGAGAGACTGTGGAAGTGTTACATGGACCCATAATGTAAGCGCAGATGAGATTGATTGAAGCATATTTTCAACTATAAAGTCTCTGAATATGCAGAACATGTAGCTAAACACGGCATTCAAAATACTTTGATGATGAAAATGATTTCACTAATCAATGAGCTGACAAACGAATTCAAACGTATCTGGCAGCCAGAAGAGACATTTTTTAAGGAAGCATGGATGATGTGGTTATACACTTGGCGAAGAAGTTTCAACACAGCATTGTGGAACTGTACAAAGCGATGGCTTTGCATTGAACATTCAATCAACAATCAACACAACTATGACATGAAACAAAAAGCGTGGTCCTTAAGGAATATATGCACTCCTACAAGGATTTGACAGCAACTTTCAACGCTATTTTGAATGGAAAGCAACTTGAAAATTGGCGAAGCACCCAATATTAAAAGAAGTACTCGAGATATGAAAGGAATGGAAGGTCACATAGTCCAGATGCATTACCACTGTAACTAACTCAAATCCGCAATAGTGATGCATTTAGACTAAGTGGCCTTCCATTCCTTTCATATCTCGACCACTCATTTTCATATTGGGCGCTTTGAGAATTTTCAAGTTGCTTTCAATTCAAAACAACGTTGAAAAGAACAATTGCTGTCAAATCCCTGTAGGAGTGCGTATAATCCGTAAGGACCTCACTTGTTGTTTCATGTCATAGTTGTTGTTTTGACAGCCTCGTTTGACTGTAGAGATGTATTCCTTATTGACATCTCATACAGGTACTGGAATGACAAGTTGATTGTTCAAGCACTTGAACCTGAACTTTCGGTCGCTGAAATGAAAGACTCAGTTTTCTTGTTGATAAAGAATGAAAGAGTGATTGGTTTATTAAAATTCATCGGCTTAAATAATAACTTATTGCTAACATCATCAATAATAATTTATAAATACTAAAGGAAATTATCAGCAGAATATAACAGCAGCGCATAGCAGCAGAATACAACAGCAGCATGTGCAAGTTCAATGAAACATACTTTTCAATGCCACCCAAGTGCTTATGTTGCATTGTTGGGAATGCGCCCAATGCTTGTGCAGGTGTCATTTGAGCCTCAATGCTTCTGCACGCGCAGACTGCATATTCCTTGTTGTTGTTGTTGTTGTTGTTGTTGTGAGTACAAACGTACGGATACAGACAAATATACTTTGCACATTAAACATTATGTTACATTTGAAGGTTGTGCGGCTGTATATTTATATGAATTCGTACAGTTGTGCTGATTGTTGATTGCATGTTCACAATTCCACAATGCTGTGTTGAAACTTCTTCGCCAAGTGTATTGCCACATGTTCCATGCTTCCTTAAAAATTTCTCTTCGGAAATTATCCTGGCTGCCACTTGCGTTTGCATTCGTTTGTCAGCTCTTTGATTAGTGATATCATTTTGATTCTACTCATGGTTGGACGTCCCGGAGGCTATGTTTCAGAAATTTTATATTCTTCAAGAATGGATTTTGTATCTCATGCGGTGTTACAATGGTCCCAACCAGGCCGAAGGGTGGTAGCCGCCCAACCTATCTGCTAACTAAGGCCTTGCGAGTCGTAGAGAAAAATATTTAGAAAGGGACATTTTCATACTATGCCCTGCTCAGGATTCGAGCCCGTGACTCCATAATTGAGCGAATGGCATTGTTTCCACTAGGTCACGGGGAGCGACAGTTGAACAATTCAGGTAAGTAATCGCTTTTTTCTGATTATAAGACTAGGCCGATTTAAAATGTAAGGATCTGGATCTGGGGATCTTTTCATCACCATATTCATATCACAATAAATTAAATACATATTTAAAAGTCACTTATGCGTGAAGTCAAAAATGTATCCTTAAGCCTCCAACTATTAACTACAACTAAGTAACCCCAACGATTTTATCGAGGAGTTTTCACATGATGATATGAATATGTAGACCAATGTTAATGTGGAATTTATGGATCCTTGTTGAGGACTACTGTCGGTCAATATAAAATGGAAGAATGTCAAAATAAACTACATATCTTTTAAATGATGAATAACTTCTCTTTTCAGAACAATCTTATTAAAATATTACATTGTTTTATCCTTCATTTTACTCTTTTGATATGGTATTATAGTTATATGTGAGTCCTTTTTCGGGTTCATGATTTATGTTGTGTTTAGTATTCTCTGGAAGCCTCAGAATTACACCGCGATAAGCTTCAAATGGTGGAAATTAATTTCCAAAATCCGTGTTCCGTTATAAATATTTAAAGAGCATTTTTTGATCAATGATTAAGTCAATTTCTGGCTTAATTGCCACGTTAACAAGAAGAAAATGGAGTGAAGAAAATTCTTCAAGAGGCCAGTTAAATAATAAGTTTAAAATAAGGCAGATTAGAGTGATATTGAGCCCGTTATAGAATGATAATCAGTCATGTTTTGCTTCCAAATTACCGTGACATTCAACTGGAAGAGATATTATAAAAGGATGCTACAACATGTCATACCTCGTTCTAAATTATGGAGTTATTGGCGACGCTTTTCGGCAATAACATTTTCTAACGAATATATTCTTCAATCAATCTCATCTCGATTCAGTATTAAAGCATAGGAATTTTATTTGATAATCAACTGTGAAAATACCATGCAACGACCTTATCAGAAAGATGAACACCGCCGCACTTTATGGACATTGTGTAAGATACAATGCCACAGCCTCCTTGGGAGTGGTCTTCGTCAACCTCCAACAGAGACACTGTTACAGTGAAACGTAACAACGGCGAAACACCTAGAATTGGTAATGAAAGAGTTCATCCAATGAAACAACTCAGGAAATACCTTCCGAAATAAGATTTTTACAAATGGCAAATACTCGAATAGTCACCAGGAGCAGCGGCCTCTTGTTGGAGGACATCATAGATCAGGGAGCCAGAGGAATTAGTTGCTGCAACATTGAACACGACAAGCTTCTTATAGTGTCAGTTATTCCCTAGCAGACCTACATAAAAGGTTAATAGCACAGTGCAGACCAGACATGATATAAGACGATTTTACCATAGTATTTAAATAATTTTCGGTGTTCACTTTCCTCCAACTGTGATGTTGCTCACTTAGTTCCCAAATTCTTGCAGTTTAGTTAGTTCTAAAAAAAAGTGGGGATGTTCTCAAACTCAGCGGGCGTAATTTAAGAACTATTTGTGTGAAAATTGAGTTTATGGCCAGAAATGTTGTTGATTTATCGAGTTTCGTAAATCCAGACACTCGATAAAATGGAGGATACTCAGAATCAGACTCGGAATCAGTCTTCACGTTTACAATTTTGTATTGAACCTTTGTAGTTATTCTTCAATTGAAAAAAATGTTATAGTCTTTTTCACTCACAGATAATTTTTGTTGTTGCTTTGTTTACGAATGTGTTTCTGAACTAGTGGCATGGTGATTGACAGCGCCCTTGATCTAGTTAGGAAGTTGGTGTTGGAAGCATTGAATACAGGTTGGATTGATTTATTTAAACTTTTAAAGAAGTTTCTACATAAATATTGGAGCATATTTACATTGTTTTACACTTATTTATGATTTTATAGTATATTTAACTATAAAAAGATTTTTTTAAATTAAAACAGCGTATCTACCAAAATCATTACTCCATTTCCGAGAGAAAGAGATTGGGGAATTCTTCTTTACTTTGGTCTTTGCTTTAACGCTCTGTGGCATTGTCTCGAATAGGAGGAAAGATACAATAATTCCCCAGCTGGCTCGATCCAATACCTTCCATGGTCACGCAATCAAAGGGAAGCAGTGCTGCACGAGACGAAAATAAAAAAGTATTCTTGTGTTTAAACAAAAAGATGAGAAACAAAAAACTCCACAACTAAAACTTTTTAGAAACTTTCCTTTTTAGAGAATATCTTTTTTAGAAGTTTGCATTTTTAGAGACTATTTTCTTTGGAACCTACCTTGTTGTAGAAAATGTACTCTTTAGAACTTACCTTGTTGTAAAAGTATTTAACTTTAGAACTTTCCTTTTTGTAAATATTTTAAATTTAAAAAAACCTCAAAAAATTATAACAAGCAAAAACAAAAACAAAAAATGTATATTATATATATATCTATATATATATATATATATATATATATATATATATATATATTATATATATATATATATATATATATATATATATATATATATATATATATATATATATATATATATATATATATATATATATATATATATATATATATATATATATATATATATATATATATATATATATATATATATATATATATATATATGTATAAAAATTGTATTAAAATAATTATTGTAGTTGGTGTTTTTTTAAAAATTTTTTAAATAGAAGAGTACTTTTTATTTCTCTCTCGTGCATCAGTGTACATCAACTCCAATTGGACTTTGTGCTGAATCTTCATTCCATATTCATTATTCCGTATCTCTCACTCTCTCACTTCTTCCAACGTTTTTCGAAAGCCTCCCATATTTCTTTCACATTATATGAATTATATACCTAGAATACACAAATATGAATCAATCTCATTTTACATTACAAATTTAATTAAATCCTACATCATGAATATATGATTGTCAATATTCATCTTGGGCATTATAGTCCTGTTAGATTATATGATTACATAATGTACAGAAATATTAATTAGTATAATTTTTATAAAAAATTGAAATCGAACCAAGCTACTAACTTACATGACTGTCAATATCTACGATCTGTTTAGATCGTATCTAATTAATTCTGTGTCAGGAGACCACTCATGGCAAGCAACTTTTAGCGAACGCTGATAATCCTTGAACACGAGTAAACTAGACACTGTATCAATGTGGAGACGGTTCCGTGCCTTTGTTTTCGTGGCTACCATTTCTGAGAAGATCCTCTCTACACCAGCCGTGGAGTGCGGGATACACATAACAGCATGTATTAATTGCCTTAAATTCGGAAAGACGCACTGACCTAATCTATCCTTCAGGCTTAGCACTTTAGTCCAAAATTCATCAAATGTTTTGGGAAATAGTCGAAATTCCTCAAAGTCTGGTAACGACCTCCATTCGCTGTGGACTAGTTCGGCGTCAACTCCAATGATTTCGGAAAGCTACAAGAGTGATCTGACTTATTCTGAAAGCACTTTCATTGGACTCAAATTACTCATTGCCTCGAAAACTGCATCATTGAGTGGCATTCTTTTGAGTAATTGAGATGCGAAGTCCTTCCAAAATTCAAGTGCCCCAGTTAAGAATCTCCTATGGCAGAAATCTTTTTTGTCACGAAGGAAGTTTTCCATCTGAACCCCACGGTAAACATCTTCAAGTGACACATAGTTCTCTTCTTCTCGTAGGTCGCTTCGACCGGACTGGGGTGCGGTGTTTGTAAATACGAGTATATTGCGCAACAACAGTTTTTGTAGTTGACGGATACGAGGAATTAGTAAGTGAATCATTGTCTTACTACTTTGAAATTCTTTATTCACTTTATTAATTTGGCAAAGTGCAAAGCTTAAAAATATGCAGTTTGCCCGAAGTTCTGAGTTTGACAACTGTGCTGTAATGTCCAATTTTTCTTCCTCAAACTCTTTTGGAGGGCATCGCATTGCTCCAGTGGCCTGTTTACTGCTTCTTCCATAGAAAGCCATCGTGTTGTTGCGATTGACAACATCTTTTCGTCTGTTGCTGCAGTTGCTGAAGTGCTTATTTATTGCTTGAATCAATTCACTAAGCTTATTGCAGCCATACTCTGTACAAAGTGCAAGCAAGTGGCAAATACATCCACTATCAGTGAGGTTTGGGCATTGTCTCTAGCAAACACTCCATTGAATTGACCCATCATAGTTGGACAATTATCAGTAACGCGAAAGCCACCATATTGTTAGTTTCTACCTTACACTGGGCAAGATATTCCATTAATAAATTTGCCAGGGTAGCAGCATCTCAAGTATCACAGATTTCTAAAATACCCAAGAGACCACCTTTGACGCCATGTATAGGATGCACTTTACGGAGCAAAATAGCTAAACATTTGCTAGAGGAAAAATCGGTTGTTTTTGTTGTAGTAGTTAATTCCGCAATTTTTTTGTAGCATATGGAGCTAAGACTTCCTTAATTTTGGTATTGATTTCTATTATTGGAGTCAGTGGCAACAGATTTGAAAAGAGGAATCATATGGTCGATATTGCAAAATGATTCATAATGTTCCGCCATATATGCACCTATTTTATATATGCCAACTTTTTGAGGCGCTTTTAATACACTCCCAATAGTAGGTTTTACAATTGTCTGGATACTAGGCAAGGATGCAGCAATCAAGTTCGTCTTGTGCTTCTCAGTTTTTGCGTGCCTGGTGAAGTGAGTAGCATTCCCCGACATTTGGATTCTGCAGACTTTGGATAAGTGGGTTTGTTTGTTTTTAACTAACCACGAGCTATATGATTCCTTCACTGCAGGTCCACGATTTCTATTTGAAGGCTAAATACACGCAATAAAATAATGTTTACTCTTAGTTAAATCAATATACATATATGTAATTGAAAATGACAAACTAAAGGAACAATTAATAAAAAATTTATAAAAAAAAGGAAAAATAAAAACACTTGGGATAATTATACAAAAATCACATCTCTACCCACTATAACAAATAGAATAAAAAATATGTGCTTCACTTAATAAAAATAATATAAAAAAATCCCTTATATCTTGCACAATTGTCGAAATTGGCCAACCTTACAGAACCGAAGTGTCCAAATTAGCCCGATAATACGCTGACGACATCGTCTTAATAGCTAGAGGCAAATTTGAAGAAACCCTCTGCGATATTATTCAAAGAGGTTTAAATATTGTTGGACAATGGTGCAGGTCGGTAGAATTGAAAATAAATCCTACCAAAACCACAATCGTCCCATTTACCAGGAAAAGAAAGCTTCCGAGATGGAAAGACTGCTGAGTGAAACCACTACACCCAAAGCAGAAACTAAGTATCTAGGGGTAACTCTAGACAGCAAATTAACATGGGAAGCTCATGTTGAAATGATTTCAGAAAAGGCCAAGCGTGCTCTAATGATGTGTAGAAGACTGGCGGGCAAAACATGGGGCTGCAAACCCAGTATATTATACTGGATGTACACCATGATGGTTCGTCCAATAGTGACATGCGGAGCAATCGCATGGCATAATAGAACTGAACTTAAGTCAACGCAAATGGAGTTGGCAAAAATTCAAAGACTAGCGTGCATTGGTAGAACCTGGGCAATGAGAACCTGTCCTACAGCAGCGCTAGAGGTAATCTTGGACTTAACCCCGTTACACTTGGTTGTGCGGAAAGTGGCAATAGGAACTCTAATTAGTATGTCGGGAAATAAGACAAGGTCCGGGGCATACAAAAAGCTATGGAACCTGAGAAACCCGCTCAATAACTCTCTTCTAGATTATCCACAGGACAAGACTAGTAAGAAATTTGATTTTGAGACACGCTTTGTGGTGAAACAAAGTTACAAGAAGGAATGGAGTAATTTAAACGCTGCGTACTCCTTTAAGGAACATACGATCATGTGGTACACTGATGGGTCAAAAACCGATACTGGTACTGGAGCGGGGGTATTTGGACCTAGAACCAAATACTCCGAGCAACTGGGTAAATATCCAAGTATTTTCCAAGCAGAGATTCTCGCCATCGAAAGATGCGCGCAGTTTAATCTAAACAGAGGCTATAGAAGACGGGAAATAGCCATACTTTCTGACAGTCAAGCTGCCATTCGAGAATTAAGCTCGTACGAAGTGGACTCTAAGCTAGTATGGGACTGTCTACAGAAATTGAATCAGTTGGGAAAGTACAACAAGGTTAGTTTATGCTGGGTCCCTGGCCACATGGGTATTGGGGGCAATGAACAAGCAGACGAACTTGCCAGAAAAGGGGCCTCCATGGCAATGATAGGCCCAAAACCTTACTGTGGCATAGGCAGAGGAGTATGGCAAGAAGTACTTAGGGAACAAGAGGGGCCAAAAAGGCAGGAACTTTTTGCAAGTCATATGGGGCAAAGTCAATCAAAACTACTTTTGGGCAACTACAACCGCAAAAGATTAAAATTTTGCATTGACTTGCCCAAAAACAGCTTAAGAATACTGACCGGGCTTTTGACTGGTCACTGTAAGCTCAAGGGACATCTAAGCAACTTAGGAATCGTCTCAAGTTCATTGTGCAGATTCTGCGACGAGGAAACCGATTCGCCAGAGCACATATTAAGCAGCTGTGGAGCACTAATGTACAGCCGATACAAATGCCTGGGGTCATATTTGATACCAAGTAATGAAATAGCAAAGCTAGATCCAGCTGATATCCTAGAATTTCTAAGAATAACAAAGCTGGATGTGTTTCTATAGGGTTATCCTATATTCGCAGAAGGTTGTACAATAGATCTTTTAGGTCGCAGTAATTTATATATACCTCCCTTTTACATTACATTGCATTACATTAGGCCGATAATACACTCTTTGAATTCAAATTTAAAGAATATGTTTCATTCATTTCCAGTAAAGAAGACTGAAGTTGGATTAGACTGAATTCGAGGATCTCTTTGCTCTAAAATAGTTTAACAAGCAACGCCCATATAAATAAAGTGGGAGTGTACATAAAGTAATAATAAATACTACCCTTGTAGACATGGTTTTCATTTACATATTTCATACCGCACAAATTTAGTAAACCCTTTTGAAACGTTTACATATTTTTTATAATTTCCGAAGTCATTAAATTCTTAGTTAACATCTGTAATATAATTTTAACTACAACCGAATCGGCCTAGCTATACTTGTAAAAACGTTCGAAGGAACAACATCCAATGATTCCTCAACAGCTACAATCCACAATTCATAGAATTTCTCTATCATTCTTGGCTATAATCTCATCAGTCTCCTCACTCTCTGTCACAGGCAACATTGTATCGTAATAATTGCTGTAAAGTAGATTGGGTATGAATTGCAGAACGAACTTTAAAAATTAATTACCTATTATATACATACCGATTTAAAGTTGCCACGGGCAATTATCTCCACATTTCTTGCAACGCCTGTATTGCTGCTGCAAGATGGCATTTCCTCATCGAGAACAGAACTGAACGCTAAAGTCAACAAATATGTATATTACAATTATTTTATATTTCATTTAAAGGAAGGTGAAAAGCATACTGAACTACGGGGGCGGCATATTCAGAATTTTTGAGCTCCATCAATATATTCGCAGCTTCCACTTCTCCAAATTCGTCCGAGTCGTTTTCTTCTTTCACGTCAATTTCAATTTCAATTTATTGTTTAAAGTTATAACATAAGACAAAGTCTTTTAATATATAACTATATATCAGTTATTAATATATATATATATATATATATATATATATATATATTAAATTAAATTAGCAACTAATCATCATGGCTAAAAATTTAAAATACTTCAAAATACACACAATTTTCATGTTAATATTGTTTCGCTCACCTTTTCTTGAAGAAATAATCAATTTTTTGAATATTCTTCGACTTATAATTTTTAATATGAATTTGCTGAGGCATTTTTCACTCAATTAAAAGAAATTACGTTTTAACATTTTCAGTTTATTTAAATGAAAGTAACTGTTATTGGTGGAGCTACCAACATTTTTTACAATAATTTACTTACTTCATGGTTATCTAAACTAAAACCAAACGTTTAGTACAAACAAATATGCAAGATTTAACAAATTATTAAAACAAATAATAAATAACTAATAAATATAATATTATTTAATGATTTTAAAGAATTTATAGAATAATATATTGTAATGTAACGAAAAACCCATTTCAATGCACATGAGACGTGAGCTGGTATTGCTTATGATTCTTCCTAATACTGTAAGTCGATACTAATATGTCATTAATGATGCTGGCTCTTCCTTCCATACTAACGATGTGTCATCAATGGACTTTGCTCTGGAATAATCATAGTGATAGTAAAAATGGAACTCAGAAATGTGTCTATTAAATGAAAAATCCTTAACTTCTATTTACGTGAATTATTGTTTCATTGAGTTTATTTCATTAGCACTAAAAACACTGAATTCATAATTTATAACGGAAACTAAAATATAAAATTTTCAGTTCTTTCTCTATTGTAATAAACAGTGAACGCTTTCAACCAAGGTAGAGCTCAACTTTATTTTGCTTAACAAACAAATAATTAATTATATATTCAGGAGCGTGTACTGATTGTAATAGTTGGTTGGTTGGTTGGTTTCAGTGGCTGATCCAAGTCGGTCCTCACATGGATCACAATTATCGCCTTAGCGACGTTTTGATACCACAACCTCTCCTAACGCCGGAGAAAACGATGGGTTGTTCACTAAATCCACTTTGTGGAGTTTAGGTATCTTAAAAGATCTTTCGGTTTTACACCCGAGAGATCGGATAAACTCGCTAGGAAATAGTTTCCTAGTGTTCTATTTCTTGCGGCCGCCAGAGCCGGGCATTCGCAAAGAAAATGGATTAAGGTTTCCTTCTCTTCTGAATTTCCACAACTTCTACAATGGGTATTGTACGGTCTCTGCAATTTCTCTGCATGAGTACCCACGAGCCAGTGACCCCTAAAGGCCGCCGTGAGGCGGCTGGTGTCCCTGCGGTCCCTGTTTATGAGATCCCTAGATCTCGCTGTGTTAAAGACTGGCCAGGACGCCCGGGATGTATTACATGTTGTAAGTGTCCTCCATCTATTGCCCGCCAAGGTAAGACAGTGCATGTAGATGCCCCTCTTAATCGCACCCATGGAAACAGGTACTAGTTCCACATGGGTTAGATCGAGAGAGGCTCCTCTGCGCGCCAATTCATCAGCCTTCTCATTTCCATCTATATTCCTGTGTCCGGGCACCCAGATGATTGTGATGTCAGCATGGTGACCTAGCGCCCTAAGTTCCTCCCTGCACTGTCTGACCAGTTTGGAGCTGATGGTATTTGATTGTAGGGCTTTTATGGCGGCCTGGCTGTCCACAAAAATAGCAACCGTGCTCCTCTGCCCTTCTCTAATGTGGTGGGTGATCTGTCGACATGCCTCTCTGATCGCGAGTACTTCCGCCTGAAAAACTGTAGTTGTATTGGGTAGGCGTGTACAGTAGTTAATGTTAGCGTGCGGAGAAAAGACCCCCGCCCCCACGCCCAGGTCCATTTTTGACCCGTCCGTATAAATGGGTATATCGTACTCCATTTGGAGTTTCCTCTTCGACCACAATTTTCTTGAGGGAAATCTAACCTTGAAGTCCTTTTTGAAGTCCAGTTGTGGTACTATGTAATCTGTCGTCATTTGTGTTAATTCCCTCGGCACTGTGTATAGCACCTTACCATGACCGTACGTTCGCTCAGACCAGCAGTTTGTCGCTTTTAACCTTAGCGCACTGTTGCAGGCTACGTTCTTAATGTACAGGTCGATAGGGAGAATGTGTAGCAATACGTTGAGTGCCTCCGCTGGACACGTTCTCAGGCTCCCTACAATGCCAGCGGCAGCTGTTCTTTGAACTCTACTAAGTCTCTGAACGTTATAGCCCTTGACTAGAGCTGGCCACCAGACTATTGAACCGTAAGTTAGTATTGGACGCACGATTGCTTCGTACATCCAGTGAGTGATATGGGGGCGTAGTCCCCATTTTTTCCCAAACATTTTCTTGCATGTGTAGAAAGCTACGTGGGCTTTCCTGACCCGTAACTCTATATTGGTTCTCCAATTTAGCTTGGGGTCCAGGATAACTCTTAGTACTTCGCTTTCTCCGCTAGCTTTAGCTGTTGTCCGTTAAGTGTCGGAAGCTTGAAGATCGGAATCTTGGTCTTGTTAGTGAAAAGTATCAGTTCTGTCTTTTCTGGATTCACACCTAGTCCACATCCTGTGGCCCAGGAATTCAGTTTGTCCAGCCCCTTTTGCATAATATCACTTATTACACAGGGGAACATGCCTGATACAGCTATCACTACATCGTCCGCGTATGCTACCGTCTTAGCCCCCATTGAATCTAGTATGCCGAGGATGTTGTCAATTACCAATAGACACAATAAGGGTGAAATCACCCCACCTTGTGGTGTTCCTCTACTGACGTGTTTGACGAGAACCGTGTTACCCAGCTCAGACTGAATGACCCTAGTCCTAAGCATTGTAATTATCCACTCCCTAAGAACTTCCTCAACCCCTACCCTGGTGGGAGAGTCCAGAATTGCTTTGTTACTAACGTTGTTAAAAGCCCCCTCTATGTCCAGAAAGGCCGCCAACGTGTGCTGCTTATGGTGGATTGTCTTTTCTACTGATCGAATTACCTCATGTAAAGCTGTTTCCGTAGATTTACGCCTGAGATATGCGTGTTGTGACTTCGAGAGGGGAAACTGATCCACTGTATGCCTAAAGTGGATTTCCAGAGCCCTCTCCATTGTTTTAAGAAGAAACTACTTAAGACTAATGGGTCTAAAATCTTTTGCCGACTCATGCCCAATTTTCCCCGCTTTTGGGATGAAAACTACCTTTACCTTCCTCCAACTGAGGGGGATGTAGTTGAAGCGTATACATGCCTTATATATCCCCTTCAGCCATGGGATCACCACAACCTGTAACCTTTGCAGCATGATTGGGAAAATCCCATCCAAGCCCGGCGATTTGTAAGGCGAGAAACAGTTTATATAGTATATACAGTATATATAGTGTTTGATTCTTTCGTCCGTGAATATCAGGTCACAAACCGGTGGCATCCGATTGCCCATAATGGGTAATTGAGATACATGCGCGGTATCTTTAGTTAATTACCGTAATTATCACTAATACCACTTTTGATATGTACTCTAAGTATTTATATGTATTCTGAAAGTATCCAAAGTGCATATCATATCCTTTAGTAAATAAAGTCATTTATTTTTATATCAGTATGTACATGGCAACCTTGTATCAATATCGTACATTTGCTTAGGGATAATTTTTATTAATTGTCTTTCAAATATTATACGTAATCACACTAGAATATACAAGAAGAAGAAATGACAAATAGAAGTACTAATGAAAGGCGGAAAGTACGACGAATTACTATCGAAGGAGGGAAAGTACGACGAAGCACTATCGAAGGAGGGAAAGTACGACGAAGTACTATTCAAAACAAAAATAATAGAAACAAAGATTGCGCAAAGCGGAGTACAAACATTTTTCGTTCTGCGCATCTACGTCCCAGTAGCATGGTTGCAAAGAGAAATGTCAAAAAATACCTATCCGCATTATTGCTACGGTGACGTCACAGCCCAGCAACGAAGTGTCAAACTCAGAAAGAAAATTATAACGGACCTGCGCAATGCGTAATCTTCTTCTCTATCATTCTTGTATTCAAACGCATTATATGATGATACCACTCCCTCTTCAAAGGAATCTGCTTATACATTACGTATTCGTCACGTGCTTCACTTCTGTTCAGAACTGGCATTAAATTTTACCAATAAAATTGTGGAAATTAGTTCCATTTTAATTCAGATAATATTAATTTAATTTGTATACCTATTTCAATTAGTTTAAATAAGTTGCCACTTCATTTGTTAAGTATGTCAAACATATAAACATATTTGATATTATTAGGACAATGAATAATTATACATATATACATGTATATAAGTTAACTATTCTCCTGCCTGTAGGATCTATCTATAATTATAAAAACTTTTATTTAGTTTTTCAATATTTATTATTTAGAAATTAATCTGCGTTCATCCTTCGATCACTCGTTCCGCGCTCTCAATGAATGGCCCAAGGATACTCTTCTTATTTTGACAGGTTTTCAACATTTAGTGAATCCTGAACAAAGCTGAACTTGAGCTTTGGGAAAGTTGAGTTGGGAAAGAGACAACAAAAACAAACTGCATCGCCCAAGTTTGTGTAAATGCAAATATGCACTGACTGCAGCGATGGCGAAATGATCGAGGGGCGATGAGAAAGAAACGAGAGAGCGCAGAGTGGAGCTTTTGTTTAGTTAAGTTTAGTTTTAAGTATGAGTTCTTGTTTGGAATTCAAATCTAACTTTTCTTTTTTTTTTTTTTTTAAACTCCAGTTTTATTTGCATTCTACCCCTTGGGGCAATAATCAAATTAAATAACAATATTAAACAACTACATAAATCAATACACAAAGTAATTTTTGAAATAGTTATTTAAATCAACATGAGGAAGAGGAGCCAGTGCTAATCTCCAATAAGGTTAGTTCAGAACTATTGCGTTAGAAAAATTATTATTATAAATTAAGTGGTGATGCTCGCTTCAGTCTGACTGTCCTCTCGAGAAGATTTGAAGCTAGTATATTAGGATGCTTACTTAGTAGTTCCAGGTATTTAATGCTGTATCTTGATATTTCCTCATCGACAGTAGGGATGTTTAGGTCGTGACGTATTATATCATTCCTGACGATCCATGGAGCCTTTACTATCATGCGTAATACTGGAATTGGATTGGAATCTCTCAATGATTTTTATATTATCTTTTGCCGCTCAACCCCATAGCTGTATACCATATGTCTATATGGGTTTTAGGATTGTGTTATAAACGAGCAGTTTATTGTCAAGCGATAACTGGGACTTATATCCCAAGAGCCAATATAAGGAAGTAAGCTATATTCCTAGTTCTTTTCACTTCGTAAGAATATGCTTCTGCCATGTCAGAAGTCGATCAAGGTGTAGCCCTAAATATTTAAAGTCTTCGGATTGGGGCAGTTGACAATCATTTAATATTACTGAAAGACAAGTCTTCTGTTTTAAGCTGAAGGTTACTTCCACAGACTTAGTTGCATTCACCTTAATCCTCCATTTATTTAGCCAGATTTGGAGCTTATCGAAGCTTTCTTGGAGATAATGTGCAGCGATTATGTTGTTGCTACATGTAGCCAATATGACAGTATCATCTCCGTAGAATGCGATTTTTCAATTCTCCGTCAGTGGAAGGTCAGCCGTGTAGATAGTGTAGAGCACAGGACCTAGAACAATGACTTGTGGTACACTCGCCTTTATAGAGATGAGTTCTTCATTGGCCTTTACTCTGAAATGCCGCTCTTCAAGTATGATCTTTAGATATCATAAAACGTCTGAGGTAGTAACTTTTTCAGTTTAAATAGTAAGCCAGGGTGCCACACTTTATCGAACGCCTGTGTTATATCTAGGAAAGCAGTTGTACAATAACGGTTTTCCTCAAGAGCCTTTCTTATTATGCTGTACACTCAGTGCACTTGTTCTGTTGTGGCGTGATGTTCCCTAAATCCAAATTGATAATTGGGTATCATCTCATTTTTGAGCAGAATTGGTTTAAGTTTGTTTAACAGGGGCTTTTCAAATCTAACTGACATTCTAAGGTAATTGTAAATTGTTAAATAAAGTTTGGTACAGAAAACCCCAAAAATACTTTAATATATATATATATATATATATATGGTAAATACGCTGCTTTAATTTAAAAAATCTTTTTATAGTTAAATATACTATAAAATCATAAATAAGTGTAAAACAATGTAAATATGCTCCAATACTTATGTAAAAACTTCTTTAACAGTTGAAGAAAAATGAATCCAACCTGTATTCAATGCTTCCAACACCAACTTCCTAACTAGTTCAAGGGCACTGGCAATCACCATGCCACTAGTTCAGAAACACATTCGTAAACAAAGCAACAACAAAAATTATATGAAAGTGGAAAAGCATTTAAAAATAGTTGAATTGAAGAATAACTACAAGGGTTCAATACAAAATTGTAAACGTGAAGACTGATTCCGAGTCTGATTCTGAGTATCCTCCATTTTATCGAGTGTCTGGATTTACGAAACTCGATAAATCAACAACATTTCTGGCCATAAACTCAATTTTCACACAAATAGTTCTTAAATTACGCCCGCTGAGTTTGAGAACATCCCCACTTTTTTTAAAACTAACTAAACTGCAAGAATTTGGGAACTAAGTGAGCAACATCACAGTTGGAGGAAAGTGAACACCGAAAATTATTTAAATACTATGGTAAAATCGTCTTATATCCTGTCTGCTCTGCACTGTGCTATTAACCTCTTCTGTAGGTCTGCTGGGGAATAACTGACACCAAAAGAAACTTGTCATGTTCAATGCAAGCAACTAATTCCTCTGGCTGCATCATCTATGATGTCCTCCAGCAAGAGCACGCTGCTCTTGGTGACTATTCGAGTATTTGCCTTATGTAAAAATCTTAACCGGGAAGGTATTTTTTGGGTTGTTTCATTGGATGAACTCTTTCATTACCAATTCGAAGTGTTTCGCAGTTGTTACGTTTCACTGTAACAGTGTCTATGTTGGAGGTTGACGAAGACCACTCCCAAGCAGGCTGTGTATTCTTGTATCTTACAAATGTCCATCAAGTGTGGCGGTGTTCATCTTTGTGATAATGTTGTTGCATGGTATTTCCACTGTTGATTATCAGATAAAATTCCTATGCTTTGATACTGATACTTTGACAGATGAATATTAAAATTCACATTAATTTTCATGGGAATCGTTAAAGTCCTCTTATTAAAAAAAATATTCCCCGGAATGGGTACAGTTGGGTTACATTCTGAAAAATCCAGATCTGTGAGCAAATAATCGTCAATATAAATGTGAATGGACCCTTCTGCGTGACGAGTTATTCCGTCAAGTCGCCTCATGTCGGTTAAAGAGTTTACCTGAATATACAGTTTTGTGGATTCATTGTGAGAAACAGACCTGATTACAAAATATATGTAATAGCCCGACAACTTCACCCATACATGCACTCTGTTTTCTGTATGTTGAATTTCTCAACTCGATATGAATTTGTTGTCAAGTAGTTTAACTGAAAGAACACCTGAGCTAACTTTGGTCTATGCACTGATCTCATATAGTGAACTATGGAAACAAACGCACAAGAAACTGAGGCGTTGGGACCAATGAACAACAGACACGTTTTTCATTTTGCGCACTTTATTGCTCTTAACACTAGAAAATGGTTAAATTTGGTGCCGTGGTCAAAGACACAATTAAAAAGAATCGATTGACTTGCTTGGCGTCAATGGAGTGTCGGAAATTTGGGGCAGAGCAGCTTATGAATGTGCAGAACTGAGAAAAAATTGCGCAGCTAGTCTGGAACCTCTGCGTCGCACTACTATCGCTGCTTGCGTGTCGTACCTTTCACAGGTTCATCAGACACCACTTGAAGAGAATTTCTTAGAGTCTGCGTAGGTTCTAACTCATATTTTCTTAGGTTCAACACGCTGCGACTGCCTTGTTCAGGTAACTGGGTAGAAGTGGTCGCCCACTTGAGCGATTCCACTTAGGTCAATATGACCATTTGTGATACCACAGGGTCTCAGCCCATCCTGTAGGTCGCGAACAAACCGGAAGGTTTGATGAAGCGTATTTGGCTCTTGGTGTCAATTCCTGAGATGTCGAATATGTTATCGGTGTGTTGTGATCTGATTGGTGACATGGTATCAACATGGTATCTTTGAAAGTTTAGTTTTAATAAAAATCGTTTGAATTAACAGCAATTTATAGGAAAGTTTATAGTTCAACTAGTTGCCTTCCATTTCAATGAACTGCCTGTTGATAATGAACAACAATTTAGCAACCCTTATGAAAATAAGTACTCGAGATATGAAAGGAATGGAAGGTCACATAGTCCAGATGCATTACCACTGCAACTAACTAAAATACGCAATGGAATAATTTGCAGTGGTGATGCATTCGTTTCATATTTCAACTACTTATTTACATATATGTATTTATATACTCCAACTGATAAACTCTCATCCTCCACCAAACCTTATCTAATTTCAAGGAAAAGTCAAACACCCGTAAATGATTTACATCACCATTTACAATCAAGAATGATAGAAATAAAGTTTACGACCAGAGAATACAGAGAGGTGACTCTTGTTTTGCGCATATTGACACATGTGCAAAACTGTAGTAGTGGGGCCTTCAGAATTCTGGTTAACCAATAATAAACAAACCTATCCATATAGGCCAAGAATGATAGAAATAAAGATTACGACATGCGCATGATTTCCCGTTAGATGACGTTGTTTGTCCAAGGGTATCATTTGTCAAGGGTTGCCAAACTGGAATTTACTGAATATTTCTTTGTCAAGAGACTAACATTAATTTTCTAAGCTTACAGACTACATTTGCATATTTAGGTAATATCCTCAGCCACTGTATCGACTCTAGTGTTTTCACACCACGCAATAGGACTTTACCAAATCAGGTCAGAGATAATCAGACACTTTACCTTCCAAATGCAACCCCGTCACCTGAATCTAAATACATGAATTACAATCCGATAGATGTGTATTTGTATAAAACGTACCGAGCTTTCTTTGCGCTGCATTCTTCGGAAAAGTGTGAAAGTGCACAGTGTTTCCACTAACTATATCAAAATATATACATAATACGAGTATGTCTTAGTATTGGATCGAAAATCTCAATGGTTTGGCTGTTATAGGCCAAAATATCAAAAAAAACATGACAAAAAGTGGTGAATTTTCTCCATTTTCGACTTTTCGACCATCAAAACGAAACTTTTTCTAAGTAATATCTTCAGAGAAATTGTAGCCCGAGACAATAGCTACAACTTTACTTTTGAAAATAAGTCAAAATTTCAAATACTTTACGAAATATGAGCCCAAGAAAATTTGCAAATTTTCCAAAAAAATAAAGTCTGAGAAAAAACTGCAAGTCAAAATCTGGAAGCTCGATTTTCACCGTAGACGTATGGTCTAGTAGACTTTTTTGCTCAGTACAAACCCAAGAATCAGAAACGAGAAGCGCCCATTAAGATGTTCAAATCGCCCCACCCTAATACATATGTAGATTTCATTAAAAACAGGCAAAATGTAAGTCTCAATAAATTTTTACTGTTGGTTTGCTTGCATTTGCACACTGCAAACCTCATGTTTACGTTTTCATTGCAGGGTTGCCAACTCTCACAGAATACACACATTTTTTGTACGAAATGATCATTTTCATGTATGAAGCAATTTGTTATATGTATATAAAATTTAAATACACAGAGCAAAAAGAAAGATTGCATTTATAATTAGCAATGATTTCGTACGAAATTCAATTGAAAATAGTTCTTAGTAAATTATTTAGGGACACACAGAGCTGGCAACCCTTGACGAACTATATCCTTGGACCACCTTGGACAAACTACGTCGTCTAATGGGAAATCATGCGCATGTCGTAATCTTTATTTCTATCATTCTTGCAGAATAGTCCCCCGGAGTCAAGAGCCAGGAGCCAACAAGACTACAGCAGAATCAGAAGAAAGGACAACAAAATTGAGCATTGAAATAAATAATATAAAAATTTTTTTTTATTTTTTATTTCCCTTATAAATTTTTGAAGCAAATTGTCTTACACTATAAAAGAGTTGGTTAACAATAAGTCAAAATTTACGATTACATTTTTGATAACAATAATTTACAATTTCAGAAAATTGGCTCAAGGCCCGTACACAATAATGCGAGAGCCCGACACTCTCGCATTCGAATATGCAACAAGCAAACTGCGTGCCATATTTACACAAAGGCAAAAGTGCTAAAAAAAACTATTAAAAATTAAATGTTTTTAAATCCATCATTAAATAAAATAAACGCGGAGCCACAAACAGCAAACAGAAATAAACAAATGCGCATCACAAAACAGTGGATTACTTTGACAAATTGTCCCGGCCGAGAGTGCGAGGAATTTCTAATTTTTTAGAAATGCCTCGTCTCGCCGTATCGCATCACGCATTGTTGTATATTGCCACATGCCATCCGTGCCATCCTTTGGTACTAATTCTTTTTGTATTTTATCCTTCTTGGTGAGTAGCGTCATGGGCATGTACCATATAGCATTGGTGATTGTGCGTAGTATTTTTGATTGTAGACGTTGCATGATATTTATGTTAGATCGGCTTGCAGTGCCCCAAATTTCTACTCCGTACCTCCATATAGGCCAGATTGTTATCTTGTAGATCAGGACTTTATTCAGTAGCGAAAGATTCGATTGTTTTCCTAACAGCCAGTACAGTTGTCTGAATCTATTTTTTACTTAGTTCCGCTTTTGAATTATGTGCTCTTTCCATAATAGTTCGGCAACAATTGTCATGCCAAGGTATTTAGCTTTAGTGTCAATTTTAATCTGGTCATCATATATGGTTAGGTTCTCTCTCTTAGTCCTCCTATTAGTGTAAATGATTTGGATAGTCTCGTCGCCATTTATTTTGATTCCCCACTTTCCAAACCAAGATAAAGTTTTGTCAAGTATTTCTCGGAGATTTTTTGCAGTTATAGCCAAATCACTGATTTGTCGTCCTAAATACTCTATCTTTTTTTGCAAAAAGAAACCTTTTTCTTTCTTACACTTAATCCGGCAGGTTTGAAGACGCGATAGCACTTTGTCGAGGCGTTCGATGTGCTGCTCGATGGTTGGCGCTGTAACAATAATGTCGTCCAAATAGTTTCCACACCCATCGATGCCTTGCAGAAGGTGGTCCAAAAATTTCTGAAAAATCGCAGGTGCACTTGCTATGCCGTAAGGTAAGCGTTGATATTGGAATAACCCCTGCGGAGTATTGACGACTAAAACTTTCTTTGATTCCTCGGCAAGCTCCATCTCAAAATACGCATCTTTAAGATCGAGTTTAGAGAAATGCTGGCCAAAACGAATAGTATGTAACAAATTTGCGCGCGTTGGTAGAGGGTATCGTTCGATATCAATTGGCTTAATACAATTCTTTACTCAAATATATATCAGTGTTGGTCCTAGAACACTACCTTGTGGTACTCCGGCATCCATTTTTAGAATATCAGCATACTTGACATAGAAATATCGATTTTTCATGTAGCTTTTTAGTTGTAGGTACAAATCTGGTGGATGGTATTCTTAACTTGTGCAGTAGTCCTTTGTGCCAAACGCTATCGAACGCCTTTGCAACTTCAAGGTATACTGCCACGCAAGTATATTTTTGTCAATCAGTTGCTATTTTAGGCGTCAGTCTATGAACTTGTTTAATTGTAGAGTGTTTACGTCTGAAACCGAACTGATGCCTAAGTCTCGATATGGGACTGATTACATTAAATTGAATGACATATGTTACATGCCTTTTGAAAATTGACTATGGCCTCGATGTGAAAAAGAAACGCTTGGGTTAGGATAGAGGATGCAGTAGTAACTTCAAATGCAGACGCCTGATACTTTCAAAACTGGAGCAGTGGCCAATTATGTGGTTTATATTAAGGTAATTGCGGCAGCTCGGCCAAGTTGGGCGACTTTCTCCCGTCAGAAAATTTGGGTATGTTCAGTTTGTTTTCAATGGTGTCCAAATTGTGGACTAGTGTCGATTGCAGTTGGCAGCATACGGATAGTTGGTGTGCTGTTGCTTGCACACACATAATATCTACTTGGAAAACTACCTTTTATTGAAAGATCTCTGAGGATGACTGTGGCTTGTCCGAAATAATTATAGTATCTGCCAAATGTTTTTCAATAGAATTATTGATATGATTATTACAGTGCTATAACCACAGAGCACATATAGTGTGCCCTTTTCTATATAAACTCGTATAATAGTTATGTTTAATATGATACCTTATTACATAGAGTTAAATCATCACAATAGCCCAAACATAAATAATAAAGAAATAGTTCTTATATTATTAAAAAAAACATGTTTTCGTGCGGTTCGCATTCTAGTCTGTGTCTTTCTTTGTGCCGACGATCCCTGTTCTGACAATTCCCATGTTCACCTTGAAGGCACCTTCTTTTGTTTCATGGGAACCTGGTGTTTGTGGTTCCAATATTTCAGTAGAAGGAGTTTCTTTCATTTGATCGGAACCTGTGGGTTCTGCTTCTAAATTGTTCCAGACATAAAATCTTCCGTTTGAGGGAATTTTGCATCTCAGCGCCATCTGAAGAAGAAAATAAAATAAGTAAATAGCCGCACAAACACGTAAGAAAGTACAATTAAAAAGATTAAAATGTGAAATTTACATCGGCATCAGCATCAATCTGAGAAATCCTCAATTGCATCAATGGGATCACCGTCCAGAACCTGAAAATGAATCTCCTCCGGAAACCTAGTTGGAGTAGCGATAATAGACCTCTTGTATGAGCTTGCAACCAACCTGGCTTAACGTTTCATGCGCATCCACTTTCCACGAATTTTTCCCTTCTACTGTGTTTCCAATCGAAGCTATTTTAGCTCCAATATCCCGCCAGGCATTTGAAATCAAATTTCTGAATTTAATGTTTTTGGATTTTGAGTTGCCTGTTAACGCAGGCTTCCTTCATATTCGGCGTCCAGTTTGCTGACCGAGCACTCTGAAATTTATAAACTTATTTACTGAATACGCACAAACACAGTTTGAAATATTATTAACAATATAAATTGTTATAAAAATAAATCTTTACCTTTTTCTTTTCAGTCGTTTGC